>CAWUCQ010000001.1:31482-65735 GCA_963920725.1 Rhamphomyia laevipes
ATTGAACATACCAAACCATTTTTTTTTGCAATTACATAAATTATACCCGAAATATAAAGTATACAACTAATGTCAACGTCCTTATTAGCAAATTGTGGTGGTGAGAATTCAAATTATTTATTTATTAGCATAGAAATATATAAAGATCATTTATTTTCATAAATATTATTGCTATAAGTTAATTTAATAACTAAATATCAAATTTAGTGTTCTTAAATATTATTTGTTAAATGATTTAAAGAGTATTTATACAGGTTTAAAATAGACTTAAAATCAATATAGTGTCTGTGTCTTCTAGATAATTTAAACAAATTTATTGTTTCATAATTTTTTTTTATGTGTGTAAACAATAAATTTATCAGATTTACGAGAAGTCATATATAAATAATTACTGAAGTTTATAGTTCGGTAATTGGTTGGTTTGAATGGAGGGACGCCACAAGATCATTCACGTATAGGCCACAAGAACCCAGTGTACTGTTAGCTTCCTTCATCCTACTTGTTTCATGACGGACTACCAAATTTCTCTGGTTATATTTATCCTCCTTCAATCAGATTAGTCATAAAATACCATTCCAAAAACATTAATTTTTTTTAACTCGTTTTGCGTCATAGCGGAGCAATGACACAAAATGGGCTCCTAGTAAGCACTAATTTCGATCTGAGCTAACTCAGGTTGAAATATAAGTAGTATACATACATATAAGGTAATTGTTAAATATTATTATATTTATTACTGGGTACTAAGAGTAATAAAAATTAATAATACATGTAAATATGATGTATTGTAGTTTAAGTAGATTGAGAAAAATCCTAACTGTAGCTATTAAGAAACTTACGGTTCGAAATTTGTATAAAATTAGGATTTCCAAATATCAATAAAATGTCACGAAACCTCTATCATTGCGGCCTTATTCTCAAAAGTGTAATGCAAAGAAAATAAAATTTAGTCCATTTCTAATATTAAGTACATTTTTCTAATTTTAGTAAAAATACTAGGTACATATTATTAAATAAATTATGTAAACGAAAAATGTGTTCTCTAATGGTTAAAATATCACAAATCTTATACTTATAAGTACTTCGTTGTCAGTCACTTGTTGTATGACTAAAATCTAAAATAATTATGTAATTTCGTATAGGTTTTTAGTTAGTTATGTAAAATGATATTTAACAAATATCTTATACTTATATATAAAGGGTGCCCGCGCTACGACTGCATTAACTTCGTGAGGTGAATGAGCATGACGAAAAACGAAGGAAGGAATTCAAAAAATATAATTTAAAAAATAAATAAATAAAAAAAAAACATTTTTTAAAAATACTTTCCTTTATAAATAGTAATATGCGACTAAAAACTAATAAATAAGAATACTAAAATTATATAATCTTACTTTCTTCTATCTAGAGTTTCAGTAATGGTGAATTGTAGTAGGGTCAATTGTAATAGGGTTAACTGCAAATGTACTAGATTAGAGATTCAGTAAAGGTAAAGTTTAGTAAAAGGGAAGTTGACTTTTTAGAAAATAGGCCCAACCCCACATGATTTTTTAGAAAATAGGCCCAACCCCCCGCCCCCTCGAAGGGCCATGAAAGTTTTTAAAGTACCGAGTGGTTAATAACACGAGCTTAAGTTTCAAATTTGAGTTAAATCGGTAAAGCCGTTTAGGAGCTATGCCCAGGTGAGGAAAATATGAATTGTAAATTTGATAAAAGAAAATAAATAATAATTTCAGGCACCACATGACCCGCGTTGCCCCATTACTTGCCCCAAAGATATCTACTCTTCCAGACCTTTAATTTCTTCCAGACACTACATGATTTTTTCATTTTTGGCCCCATTTTTTAGGGCCCCACATGGTCCTACTTGCCCGAAACACTACCCAACGAGATGTACTCATCAAGACCTTTCATTTGATACCCCACATGACTTTTTAGAAAATAGGTCCTACCCCACATGACTTTTTAGAAAATAGGTCCAACCCCCCGCCCCCTCGAAGGGCCATGAAAGTTTTAAAGTACCGAGTGGTTAATAACACGAGCTTAAGTTTCAAATTTGAGTTAAATCGGTAAAGCCGTTTAGGAGCTATGTCCAGGTGAGGAAAACATGAATTGTAAATTCAATAAAAGGAAAGTAATAAATTTTGAAATGTTAAGCATAAGTTTTTCTTATTTTTTTTTTTTAATTCGTTCAAAAATTTATATTTATATTTTTCAAATATATAAAAAAAATATATTTTTTTATATATATTTTATTATTCAAAATTATACTATCTCTGTCTCGCAAAATCTATCTATCTTTTTTATTTCCCGGCTAGGATTTATCGTAAAAAGCTAGCCTGAAAAAAGCAACTGTCATAACGCTATAAAGAATATAAAAAAATTATTTGGTAGTAAGTACTGAAACTGCGAAACTTTATATATTTAGTTCTGCTAATATAACATACATTAAAGTTAATTATGTTAATGTAATTATAGTATATCACAATTATTTATTTAATTTGTGGGTTCTGTAAAAGAATAATAATAATATAAAAATATTAAACTTTTCTCTTTATAGCAATGTCAGCCTACACATTAAGCTAGTAAATTTGCGAGTAAAAACCCAACTAGACACTTTTGAGTATAAAAAATGGATTAGGATAATATTAATATTAATTTTCTGTATAAAGATAATAATAATACTTTGGTTAATTTAGTTATTTGTTAAATTGTATATAAACTCTGGGAAAATTTACATATAAATAATAAGAATAACTATTATTTTTTTCATAAATAATGAATAACGAAAAGATCCAGCAGTGTTAATATAAATAAAAATCTATATAATTTGTTTACTAAGATATTATAAATATAACAAAAATCTGAAATTCTATTCCTCATTTTGGATATATAAAAAATAAAGAAGTTGAAACGACAAATAAATAATATGTAAACATACAACAAAGGGTAAAACATAATATCACAAGGGAAAGGGACTATTTTATTAGGGATGGTGAGAGTATTTTCTTTGCCATTGAAAATAATTAAAAGAATTAAATTAAATGGTACTAATTGAGTCAATTAGGATATGCTTGTTTTTTGTTTAATTAAATTAAAAATGTATATTTATTCAGTTATGATTCAATGTGTACCAATAAAATGACTGAAAGCATAAAACAAGCATAAACAAACATTAAAGAGTGTTGTTGGTTTTTGTTGTTAGTTTGTTATTTGTGATTTTTTACGTTTTTTTCGAATTAAGAAAAGTATTTAATACTATGAAAAAAAGCTGCTGAAAGAAGTAAAAGTTTGTTTGGTTGGTAAAAGAAACCGGTTGGACTATGTGAAAATTTTATAGTCGATAGTTGGGGTTTTGCTATAGTTTCAGTAATATCGATTTTTTTACTTAAAAAAGTAAATGTAAATATACGGATTAAAAATATTCTGTGGGGTAAGACATTTTTTATATAATAATTTTATAATATTTTCCAATTGAATATTAAAATAATTACCAAATTTAAATTATTATACATAGTACCTAATAAATAATTTTATTTGTACTATATTATTTCTTATAAAGTTTTAATATTGTTGACATTTAAATTCAACTGACAGCGGAAATGTCAATAAATAATCCCATAAATAAAAAAATAGCTAGCCCGTTAAGCAAATATAAACCAAATCTAAATCAATAATTTCGAATAAATTTTTTTGATATGGATTTGAAAATCAAAATTTGATACTAGATGGATTAACTGCAAATCCATTGACATAAAATGTGTTAAATGTGAAATATGTAATTTTTTATTAGAAATAATTTTAGTAGAAGTAAAACCATTTGGTGGGCCCTGGGTAACTGCCCAAAGTGTCTATATGGGCTATCCGGCGCTGATGGTGGCATGAAAGGCCAAACGAAAAAGACCACAATAGTTTTATGTCGCACTTAAATAAGACATAACGCTGTATATAGCGATTTTGTATCGCCCATGTCTCACCAGAAGCATTTATTTATTTAGAATCAAATAAATGTATACAAAACGAAGCATATCGATAATATACTACTTATATATTGAAGATAGACAAATACAAAAAATACAAATAATGAAAAAATGAAAATAATATAGATCCAAATAAGGCAATAAACCTACTAAATCATTTTTTTCATCATTAAAAATTCAATCAGTGGAAAGAGTAGTTTTTCTTTATTATTTTTTTGGTTCTCCTGTTATATTCATGTAGGTGTCATTTTTTTAAGTGTCATTAATATCTGTTATTATTTTCAGTAGATTACAGTAGATAATCAAATGTTTTTGTAAAATTATGCGCAAATACACAACAGATTTTAAATAATAAAAATAAATAAAATGGTAGTATCATTTCTTTTTGAGGTTAAAATAATCAGGAAAAGTTTCACTGGTCATTGGAATGTAATGGTTCAGTAGTCTAAATTTTCTATGTTGTTTTAGAATTTTATAAAAATAAAAAATAATACAATTAAATTAAGTTTCATCTTTTTTACTTTCCTTTTATTGAATTTACAATTCATCTTTTCCTCACCTGTCCACAGCTCCTAAACGGCTTTACCGATTTAATTCAAATTTGAAACTTAAGCTCGTGTTATTACCCATCCGGAGCCCCGCGAAGGGGCGGGCGGTTGGGCCTATTTTCAAAAAAGTCATGTGGGGTATCAAATTAAAGGTATTTATCAGTACATCTCGTTGGGTAGTGTTTCGGGTAACGAGTATCATGTGGGGCCGCAAAAAATGGTGCCAAAAATAAAAAATCATGTGGGGTATCAAAGAAGAACAGGTATCTTTAGGGCAAGTAATGGTAGTGTTTAGTTTAGGGCAACAAAGGTCATGTGGGGGCCTGAAAAATGGGGACAAAAATAATAAAAATTATTTGGGGTATGAAATGAAAGGTCTCGATGAGGACATCTCGTTGGCTAATGTTTCAGGTAAAGAAGTCCATATAGGGCCCCAAAAAATGAGCCTAAAAATAAAAAAAATCATGTGGGGTATCAATTTAAGGGCCGGGAAGAGTAGATATCGATGGGGCATGTAATGGTAGTGTTTAAAGCAACGAGACCCATGTGGATATATATATACATATATATATATATATATATATATATATATATATATATATATATATATAATATATATATTATATAAAGTGTCGGATAAAACTAAAGCACATCTTTACCTTTTTCTTCAATAAAATTTTAAAATTTGCCTGGATTTGAGAAAAAGAAAAATATTAATAGAAAAGAATATTTATTTGTATTCATATAATGACTTAAACTTAACATTATTCTTCATTGAAAATAAAAATATTTATAAACATATAATAATAAGTTTAAAACTACCCCGACAAAACTAAAGCACATAACTTTAACACACCAAATGCGAGTAATGCCAATAAATTTGGTATTCATCACAGTGTGATTTTCCGAACTATTAAGCCGTTTTCGCTTTTCTGGCTCATTAAATATAATACATGGATCTGGTTGCGCAAAACAACCAATTGCAAAAAATGATCCTTTTATATCAAAAGGTATATTGCAAGTGAATTGGACTTAGAACTTTCGCACATGACCATCCAACGCCGAACTGTGGAGGGGGGTCTAGCAACATACAAAAGCATTAAAAAAAACCATTTATTTCGAGAAAGAATCGACGGACAATGTTAGAATTTGCAAAGACGCATATAAACTGTACTATTGCCAAGTGGAGAACAATGCTTTTTTTGATGAATCAAAGTTTCAGTAATCGTCAATTGTAGTAGGGTTAACTGCAAACATGCTAGATTAGATATTCAGTAAAGGTAAAGTATAGTAAAAGGGAAGTAGAAATGATCAAAATTAATGGTAGCAAATCTGATCAGAATTAATATTATATAAAGAGATCTTTTGAGAATTAATAGAATTTATCAGAATCAATGATATTTACTTGTGCGTCTTTGCGGATTGCATCACTCCAACGGTTTCTTAGTTTTCCTGGTGGTCTCGTTCTTTCTGCTCGTTCTTCGAAAATCTTCTTGGGAATACGGTTATCTGGCCTAAGGCGCTGAAGTCTGATGTATGTTATTACATGGCTGTCGGGATATGCATTGGTTGTTGCTGTTGTAGCAACTCCAGGCCTGTAAATAGAGATAAAACAAACTTTTACATGCAGACGATACTTAACAATTACATATTTTAACTACTTATCTACTTAAAAATTTGCTAACTACTATTAAATAATTATAATTAAAATAATTTAAAAAATAAAATAAATATAATTTAGTAAGCATTTCAGTCTAGGTGGTGTTAGGCTGATCAGGCGGGACCGATAGACCCAAAAATTAAGCCGCAAGAACTGGCCTCACCCAAAGGTCAGCAACGACCAGGTCTGTGGGATTGGAGAGACAATTAAAAAAGTGATTTGTTTCGTGAGGGCCTTGGTGACAATCAGGGCATTGATCTGAGATGTTCGGGATCAAACGCGCTTGATAATGTTGAAGTGTGCGGCACCATCCTGTTGTTAATTGTGCTAGAGAGGTTCTCAGGTTCTCAGGATGGCAACTATAGGTTCTGGAGGGGTTGGTAATTGCTGCCAATACTGTTTACAGGTGGTATATAGACATTGGTGAGCCGTAACTCTGAGTCACTGGTTTTAATCGCTATACTCATAGCCTCGAGGTGGGGATCAGTTGAGTGTGCGCTATTGACCGTGACCAGCCTATAGTTGACATCCTGATGGACGATGAAGGCTAGTCCCCACCTCTGTCGGATCTGTCACAACATATGATACGATACCCATTGTGAGGTGGGAATTTTGGTTTCTTGGTTTAAACCATTATATAGCCAAACTTTTAACAATTTTTTATTTATTCCGATAATTTAATATTTTTTTAAAACAAAATTATAATTATATAATTTTTTTAAACTTTATTTTTTTTTTTTTTTTTTAATGAAAAATTTGCATCAATTTTTGTATCCGATTTTTAATTTTTTTTTTAAATTCTAATAAAAAAAAAATTCATTATTTTATTATATGTTCCAAATAAAAAAATATTTATTACTAATAATCAATGTGGACTCATGTTCAAACCCTTCTAGATAATTTATATTTAACAAATGCCATAACGTTGTTGCTATCGGACCATATAAAAATTGATTTGATTGCACAATAAAATCTAAAGTACATAATCATTTTTTTAATTTAATCCAGCTTAAACAAGAAATAATATTAATTAGATCATTTTTTTTCTCTTGTGTTTTAAGTTAACATGAATGAGAAAAAACCCTACTATTAAAAATTATCCAGGGCCACAATTAATTCGAATTTCATCTATTATTGTACTGTCAGAAATATTTCAATTTATTTATCTATAAATTTCAAATTAATTAATGTTCAAATTCAAACCACTTTGTTGGTTTTACAAAGCAGTAATATAGATAAATAAATACTTAATACTTACTATATATAATATAATTACTTCTATACATATGTTTTTGTAATTGATATTTAACAAATTTATTAAAATTACAAATGATTTCTGTTAGTGAATACGTATATTTTTATATATGTAATTTTACATGATTTTTGTTAGCGAATACAAATAGCTTTATATATGTAATTTTACATCCTATTATATAAAATGATATGAATTGCCACTTAAAGATAAAATATTATAAATAAGTATATATGTTATAAAATTACATAAAATTTAATGAATTCTCGAATTCTTGTAAGTAGATAATGTTATAGTTCACAGTTCTCTAAACATTCTGATGCTAGTTATAAATGTAATATCTGGTGTAATTTGTGAAGGTTAAACTATTTTGCGATATACACGCTCAGACGGATCTATATACTGATTTGTAACATACGAATTTCATATATGATATTCACCCTTATGATAGAAGTCGACTGGACTCTCGCCTCGCTAATCGCTTCTCGACTTGTCCCTCGCCTCGCCATTCGACTCGACCGACGAATAATTTGGTATGATGTAAGTCGCCTCGCTATTAGGCGAATCGAATGTTAAAAAAAACGGCAACTCGTTGCTTATTATTTTGCTTCATTGGCAGCACAGCTGTTTTTGACATTAACTTTGAAGTTTTATTTAAATTTTTAGAATTTTATTTTTATGGTGTAGAATTTAAATTTAAAATAAAATAATTTTTATACAAAAAACTGTTTAACAATATATTATTGTTAAGAAATTTGTGTTAAACAAATATAAATTAAAAATTTTTTTAAATAATAGTTTTCAAATTTTGTTGTATTTTGTTATTAAACAATAAAGTTTAAAAATGAGCAGCGTAGAATTATTTTATTCAGATAATGTAAGTAATGTTTCTGGATCCTTAGGGACATAATAACAATAAGCATCCTCTTAAGTCAATAAAAAAAAAATTAAAAATCTGTTATGTTTACATTTGTTTGCTTGGATTCTATACGAATTTAAGAAAAAAAATATTTAAGTAAAATAAGTTAAATATCATTTACTTCAATTTTGTTTTTATAATAATTTCACATATCATGAGAAAAAAAAATTAAAATCATATTTGACGTTGAAAATATAATAGTTTGTAAATTTTAAAAATATATTATTTTTTTTTGCAGTAAGGAGTGCTTATTATATAAATATTTTTATGTACTTTTCTATATTACACTTACATATTTTAAAATTTAATATTTAACAAAAAAAAATTTATAAAAAACTATAAAATCTCACTAAACAACAATTTAAAATTCAATATAATTTTTTTCTAATAACTTAAAAATCACTTTAAAAAAAATTCAAACTTTTTTTTATACATATATTTGTAGCACTCGCCGAAAAATTTCTGTAAAACGGCGACTGTAGTCGCTAAAAAGCGAGTCGAGAGCGAGTTACGTCACCGAATATTCACTAAATCTCTCGCCGGCGAGTGTTTGGGCGACTTATATCATACCAAACTTTAAAGTCGCGACAAGGCGAGAGTCGAGTCGACTTTTTTCATAGGGGTGATTATTTTTCGTGGCAATATTATCCTATTATGATTTTAAACACACAATTTTATTACAAGTATTTTTTTCCATTCGATTGTTTTACTGTGTGATGGCATGTTATTCTGCATGAATATATCTTTATTTAAATACGCAACTATAATATACATGTAAATTAAGTTAATACCTCATAGAGTTTTCATTTCCCGACACATTTATATTTCCCGGGATATAGCAAATTTTGAAGTACATTTTCCGGGATACCGTGATTTTATTTTGGTATCGCGGGATTTTCCGGAAACTATTACAGCATATTAGATAAGTAAAAGCTCAGTAAAAGTTAACGAGTAATATTTATTATAAATAAGAAATATTACAACATTATAATTCAAATATTATATATAACCAATATTTTCAATATTGTGTAGCAAAAAATTAATTACTGGTATACTTATACTTTCTTTTTATATTTAATATTATAGCTTTTTAAGAAACATTATAATGCATTCAATGAATAATAATGAAATTTTTTTTGTCGAAAATATAGATTCATGGACTTTTAATATAATAATAAAAAGTGCCATAAATTTTTGTAATACCTGTTTATGTAATCTTGCTATTGCAAACAAAAAATAATAATGGAATAACCAGAAACATAGATAGCTACAATGACATGTGAAAGCTGACAAGTACGAGCCACAGATAGCTAGCTGATGAAGTTGAAGTGAAAACATCGAAAAAATTATTGAATAATTTCTTAACCAACACAAAATGTGTTACCCAATAAAAATTGCGTTGCCCAACAAATAATTTATTATAGCCATTTTTTTTGTGAATATGATATTTGAATTGAATTAAATTAAATCCCCGTACATCTATCCCGGGAAATTTAGTATAAAAACTCTAATATCTCATTTATACTTACATATATTATGTATTTATACATATATTGAAACATTTTTAATAAGCACTCTTTTGAATTACATATGCAAATCACGCATAATGTTTATAACTTAAATTTTACCATCATGAGATATAAAAATAATATTTATATGAATTTATATCATTTTTGTAAATTGTTTTGCGTCTATTAAAGGGTATATAAAGAAAAATTATACATGAAAATCAAACTAAAAGAAATTATTTATATCTTTTAATAGTATATGCCTTGGGGATCATGTTATATGTCTTGTAACAAATTTTTAACTCCAAGAAAGATATATAGTGGAAAAGTTTGAAAATTTATAACTATTTTGAAATACTGGAAGAGTACGAGCATATAGCTATTTAACAATTTAACACATATAGAAGCTCATGAAAAGAATATCAAATATGTTTCTAACAAGCATTTTTATTCAAGCTGATTTTTTTATTTTCGGGGTCAAATTCAACTTTATGTGTATCTTTTCAAAGTAAATATTGACTTATAACTTGCAAGTTATATTTGAAATTAATACCCCATATTATGTTTTCCATCATAATATACTCCCATAATTTTCCATAATAATATAAAATAGCATAAATATAAAATAAAGAACATGGTATGATTATATAGAACAGGATAAATAACCTGCAATAATTTGCATCTATAATTTGAAATATTTTTGATTATTATTCTAATGTCGTTTATGCGAATTAATAAATATGTATATAAATTATTAACTGATTGTTTTCACACGAATCATACACTTTGGTTCTGCTTATTTATTTATTTACGTTTAACTCAAACAATTACAAATTTATAAGTTATACAAAATTAAATCTTAAATCTAAAAACTAAAAAATATGAAATATGTATAAAAATATAAACATACGTATATTATGAATTATACAATAAATGTATTACTTAATGAAAAAACATTAAACAATATGAAATAGTAAATTGCTGTATGCATCTACTAAAATAAAAAAAAAGTTGCTAACTAGGGGGAGCAGATAACTCGTAGTTTGTTTAACAGCGATTTATGTCCATACAATTTTTTGTAATTAACATTACCTTTGTAACAAACAGTGTTTTCTTCAAAATTGCTCATCTTTATTATTTATTGATTTAAAAATTAATAATTTTATATTTTTATTTCTTTAATAATAAATAATATCATTAAAATAACTATAATTAGTATAAATATGAGTAATCACGAATCCAACCTGTGTACAAAATTTCATTGAAATTGGATAGAACATATGAAATATTAATCGGAAATTTTACCATGGACCCCCTCAGACTACTAACTTCTACCTTAGTCTACACATGCGTAATCACAAATCCAACCTGTGTACAAAATTTCATTGAAATTGGATAATATTTACCATATGTTCTAGAACATATGAAATATTAATCGGACATTTTACCATGGACCCCCTAGAGCTACTAACGTCTACATTAGGCTACACATCCGTAAACGCGAATCCAACCTATGTACCAAATTTCATTGAAAACTGATAATAATTACTATATGGTGTAGAACATATGAAATATTCTTTGGAAACTAAGTTGCTCATATATTAGTTTCCCATGAACACAAAGAAGCTACCTGATACAAATTGGAGCAATAAGTAGGTAACAAAGTCAACCTGTGTTTGAAATATAATTGTAATTGGGTGCCAATTACTGTATAATGTAGAGTATTGAACTTATGAAATATAATTGGACTTTTTAACATGGACCCACTGAATTACTGACTTTAAACTTTGCAGACAGTAAGTACATAAGGAAGCAACTATGTGTCTCAAATTTCATTCAAATCAGATAATAAATACCATATGAGTAGTGTATTTATATATGTTCTAGCTCAAAGGAAATGTGCAAATAAAATGTGCAAAATATTGAAAATAAATTTTATAATACATACAAATTAATGAATATTTTAATCATTTTTGCACATTAATTATTAAGTAATTTTCACTTTAATGAAATTCGACACCGCTTTAATTTAATTAAAAAAATTTATACTTGATTATAATTGCAATTTTTTTTTCTACTTCCGGTCGAGAATAATAATATGTAATATGATCTAAATTAATTTACTTTTCTAAAACTTTTGGTAATTTCAAGGGTCAATGAATTAATTCGGATGTATGTGCATTAATATTGTTTTTTCACGTTTAAAATTTAGCATAACCAGATAATTAATTAAAAAGGTCAAAATATTGGAAATAAAATCTATGCCCCATACAAAATAATGCACATTTTGAACACTTTTGCACATTTTAATAGTTTATATGAAATCAGTTATTCATCGCAAATGGGCAAAATGTTCGAAATAAATTCGACACGCCATACAAAATAATGCACATTTTGCCCATTTTTGCACATTTTAATAGTTTATATGAAATAAGTAATTCTTCGCAAATGTGTAAAGTATTGAAAATAAATCCCATACCCCAACAAAATAATGTAAATTTTGTTCATTTTTACACATTTTAATAGTTTATGTGAATTAAGTAATTTTTCGCAAATGAGTAAAATATTGAAAATAAATACCATACCCCATACAAAATAGTGTACATTTTGCTCATTTTTGTACATTTTAATAGCTTATATGAAATGAATAATTCTTCGCAAATGGACAAAATATCGAAAATAAATTCCACACCCCATACAAAATAATGTACATTTTGTTCATTTTTACACATTTTAATAGTTTATGTGAATTAAGTAATTTTTCGCAAATGAGTAAAATATTGAAAATAAATACCATACCCCATACAAAATAGTGTACATTTTGCTCATTTTTGTACATTTTAATAGTTTATGTGAATTAAGTAATTCTTCGCAATTAGGTAAAATATTGAAAATAAATCCCATACCCCAACAAAATAATGTACATTTTGTTCATTTTAATAGCTTATATGAAATGAATAATTCTTCGCAAATGGACAAAATATCGAAAATAAATTCCACACCCCATACAAAATAATGTACATTTTGTTCATTTTTACACATTTTAATAGTTTATATGAATTAAGTAATTCTACGCAATTGGGTAAAATATTGAAAATAAATCCCATACCCCAACAAAATAATGTACATTTTGTTCATTTTTACTCATTTTAATAGTTTATGTGAATTAAGTAATTCTTCGCAATTGGGTAAAATATTGAAAATAAATCCCATACCCCATACAAAATAATGCACATTTTGCTTATTTTTGCACTTTTTAATAGTTTATATGATTTAAGTAATTCTTCGCAAATGAGTAAAATATTAAAAATAAATACTAACTATACCCCATACAAAATAATGTGCATTTTGCTCATTTTCGCACATTTTAAAAGTTTATATATGAATTAAGTAATTCTTCGCAAATGGGCAAAATATTGAAAATAAAATGCTACCCCATACAAAATAACGCGCATTTTGCTCATTTTTGAACATTTTAATAGTTTTTTATATGAATGAAATGAGTATATAATTCTTCGAAAATGGGCAAAAATAAATCCCATACTCCATATAAAATTATAAACATTTCTTTAATTTGTGAACGCATTAAGTTTCGATTAAAAATATTTATACTTAAGCGTAATTTTAAATGTTTTTTTACTTCCGGCTAAGGCTAATATATAGCATGATCAAAATGGATTTTTTTTTTTACTTTTCCAAAAGTTTTGGGAATTTTAAGGGTCAATTAATTCGGATTCAGCTGAAATGGTCAAATGAAATGGTTGAAATATTAAAAATAAATTCCATACTCCATATAAAATAATAAACATGTTATTCATTTTTGCAAATTTCATATAAACTATTGAAATTAATTCGTATACAATATTGAAAATAAAAAATTTGACATCGCATTAACTTTCGATTAAAAATATTTCTCTGGCTGAGGGGCAAAAGCACTTAAGTAATGATTTATGGTTTGTCAGAAAAACGTTTTTATCGAATATGTTCTGCTACTTTTACATTTGACAATAGTATTATACTAAGATTTTTTATCTATTCAGAATTTCAAGTAGTTTTACAATTAATTCCAAACTTCCTGGGAAACTAAAAGGTTAAGTGTTTGGCAACCCTTTTTTTGGCCCGCAATTAATTTTAGTAATTTGGCTTGGTTGGTCAATGTAGAATGGTATAAAATATTACATTCAGATCGAGTTAGATGTTTTAGCTAAAATATTCGATTGTCATTAAACTCGGCTTAGGCAAAGTAAATTTTTTTATGAAATTCTGAATAAAATGGTTTTGCCCCGTAGTCTGAGATTTATACTTAAGCGTAATATTAATTTTCTTTTTACTTCAGGCTAAGAATAATATATTACAACATGATCTAAATTGTTCTAATTTTTTTACTTTTCCAAAAGTTTTAGGAATTTTATGAGTCAATAAATTGAATTGGTGCATTATATAATTTTTTTTTCACTTTGAAATTTCACATAAGTCATTACTTAAATTTTCAACCTATCAATTTTAGCGATTTAATTATAATTTAACGGTAATGAATTCGTTTTTTGTCAAATCAATTATTATCGGAACAATAATATGATGCGGCAAAGAATTTAATTATAAATATATTTTATTAAAATCCAGATTTTTTGTTAAAATTTTATTTTTCTCAATTAAATTTGTTAATTCATCAATTAATAATTCATTATTACTGAAAAATCAAATATTTATGCTTAAGTTCATGTTTAATTTTTTTTACTTCCTAAATTCAATTCAATAATTATTATTTATTATTAAGCATAATACATTATTTCATTAATGACAATTTCGCTGGCCTGCATATATGAATCCAAAATTAAAATATAAATCCGAATCCTCAAAGTATAATATTTTTATTTAGGAAACTTCAGCGGGATCGTTCTGAAATTTCATAGGAAAATGTTATAAGTTCAAAAAATTACTTAAAGTAAGTTTTACCCGTTTTCAAATAAATTTGATATTAAGATTAGTTACGCGATATATCTGTTGATCTTAAATTAGCACTTGTAGCAGATTCATGAGCCTGTATAAAGTACATTCATATTTTTTTTCAACTTATTGATACTTCTTTATAAAATTGATTGTTTTTCAATAAAACAAATTATATAATACTTTATAAGTAAATTCTAATATTTTTTTTATTTTCTATACATCACTCTTCAAATTATATTATTATTGCATTTATAATCCGCGTTTCGTACTATTTAATGAATTTTATTTTCCTTGCAATGGATTTTCTTGCGATGAATTTTCTGCGAGGAATTTTGTATGGGCATGAAGTTTTCTTGCGAAGTATTTTCTTGTGATTAATTTTCAGCGATTAAGTTTTGTTGCGATGAATTTTCCTAACAATTAATTTTCTGCGATGATTTTTTTATGGATATGAAGTTTTCTTGCGATGAATTTTCCTAGCGATCAATTTTGCCTGATGAAATTTACTTGTACGAATTTTGCTAACGATTAATTTTGTGCTATGATTTTTTCTTGGCTACGAATTTTTCTTGTGATGGATTTTCTTGCGATGAATTTTCCTAGCGATTAATTTTCTGCAATGAAATTTCCTGCGATGATTTTTTTCAGCGATTAATTTTGTGCGACGAATTTTCCTAGTGATTAATTTTCTGCAATGAATTTTTCTTGCCTATGAATTTTCTCAGCGATTAATTTTCTGCGATTAAATTTCCTGCGGTGAATTTGACCAGCGATCAATTTTCTGCGATTAATTTTTCTTGACTATGAATTTTCTTGCTTTAGATTTTTCTGCGATGAATTTTCTATTTGATAAATTTACCCTGCTATGAATTTTCTTAAAATGAATTTTCTCCGATGAATTTTTTATGAAGGATTTTCTGCGATAAATTTTCCAAAAACATTAAAAAGACCTGAGTTAAAAACATTTGAGCCAATTAACGGTAATAAAAAATGTTTAATGATGAAAAATCTTTTGCAGAACATAAAATCGATTTTACGGCAATAAGGAGATATTCTTAGAGAAATATAAATAATTTCCACCTTAATCGCAAGTTTATTTTTTCTACTTCAGTATACAGAATAATCTAAATTTGCTTAATTTTTATCGCTTTTCCAAAGTTTTGGGAATTTTATGTGTCAATGAAATAATTCCGATAAGCATGAATTATATATAATTTGCTTCTCGCGCTTAAAATTTTGAGTAAACAATTAATGCATACAAGTAATCGCATACAAATTCAAAATCAGATGTTTAAAAGTAATCGCATACAAAGTCAAAAGTAGTTCACTAAAAATAATGCCATTATTTTTAGACGTTTAAAAGTAATCGCATTCAAAGCCAAATGGCATGATTTTTATGGGGCAGACGTTTAAAAGTAATCGCATGAAAAGTGAAAAACAAAATAAATTAATTGTTTACGCAAAATTTTAAGCGCGAGAAGCAAATTATATATAATTCATGCTTATCGGAATTATTTCATTGACACATAAAATTTCCAAAACTTTGGAAAAGCGATAAAAATTAAGCAAATTTAGATTATTCTGTATACTGAAGTAGAAAAAATAAACTTGCGATTAAGGTGGAAATTATTTAGATTTCTCTAAGAATATCTCCTTATTGCCGTAAAATCGATTTTATGTTCTGCAAAAGATTTTTCATCATTAAACATTTTTTATTACCGTTAATTGGCTCAAATGTTTTTAACTCAGGTCTTTTTTAAGGTTTTTCGAAAATTTATCGCAGAAAATCCTTCATAAAAAATTCATCGGAGAAAATTCATTTTAAGAAAATTCATAGCAGGGTAAATTTATCAAATAGAAAATTCATCGCAGAAAAATCTAAAGCAAGAAAATTCATAGTCAAGAAAAATTAATCGTAGAAAATTGATCGCTGGTCAAATTCACCGCAGGAAATTTAATCGCAGAAAATTAATCGCTGAGAAAATTCATAGGCAAGAAAAATTCATTGCAGAAAATTAATCACTAGGAAAATTCGTCGCACAAAATTAATCGCTGTAAAAATTCATCACAGGAAATTTCATTGCTGAAAATTAATCGCTAGGAAAATTCATCGCAAGAAAATCCATCACAAGAAAAATTCGTAGCCAAGAAAAAATCGTAGCACAAAATTAATCGTTAGCAAAATTCGTACAAGTAAATTTCATCAGGCAAAATTGATCGCTAGGAAAATTCATCGCAAGAAAACTTCATATCCATAAAAAAATCATCGCAGAAAATTAATTGTTAGGAAAATTCATCGCAACAAAACTTAATCGCTGAAAATTAATCACAAGAAAATACTTCGCAAGAAAACTTCATACCCATACAAAATTCCTCGCAGAAAATTCATCGCAAGAAAATCCATTGCAAGGAAAATAAAATTCATTAAATAGTATGAAACGCGGATTATAAATGCAATAATAATATAATTTGAAGAGTGATGTATAGAAAATAGAAAAATATTAGAATTTGCTTATAAAGTATTATATAATTTGTTTTATTGAAAAACAATCAATTTTATAAAGAAGTATCAATAAGTTTAAAAAAAAATATGAATGTACTTTATACAGGCTCATGAATCTGCTACAAGTGCTAATTTAAGATCAACAGATATATCGCGTAACTAATCTTAATATCAAATTTATTTGAAAACGGGTAAAACTTACTTTAAGTAATTTTTTGAACTTATAACATTTTCCTATGAAATTTCAGAACGATCCCGCTGAAGTTTCCTAAATAAAAATATTATACTTTGAGGATTCGGATTCGGATTTATATTTTAATTTTGGATTCATATATGCAGGCCAGCGAAATTGTCATTAATGAAATAATGTATTATGCTTAATAATTAATAATAATTATTGAATTGAATTTAGCAAGTAAAAAAAATTAAACTTGAACTTAAGCATAAATATTTGATTTTTCAGTAATAATGAATTATTAATTGATGAATTAACAAATTTAATTGAGAAAAATAAAATTTTAACAAAAAATCTGGATTTTAATAAAATATATTTATAATTAAATTCTTTGCCGCATCATATTATTGTTCCGATAATAATTGATTTGACAAAAAACGAATTCATTCCCGTTAAATTATAATTAAATCGCTAAAATTGATAGGTTGAAAATTTAAGTAATGACTTATGTGAAATTTCAAAGTGAAAAAAAAAATATATAATGCACCAATTCAATTTATTGACTCATAAAATTCCTAAAACTTTTGGAAAAGTAAAAAAATTAGAACAATTTAGATCATGTTGTAATATATTATTCTTAGCCTGAAGTAAAAAGAAAATTAATATTACGCTTAAGTATAAATCTCAGACTACGGGGCAAAACCATTTTATTCAGAATTTCATAAAAAAAATTTACTTCGCCTAAGCCGAGTTCAATGACAATCGAATATTTTAGCTAAAACATCTAACTCGATCTGAATGTAATATTTTATACAATTCTACATTGACCAACCAAGCCAAATTACTAAAATTAATTGCGGGCCAAAAAAATGGTTGCCAAACACTTAACCTTTTAGTTTCCCAGGAAGTTTGCAATTAATTGTAAAACTACTTGAAATTCTGAATGGATAAAAAATCTTAGTATAATACTATTGTCAAATGTAAAAGTAGCAGAACATATTCGATAAAAACGCTTTTCTGACAAACCATAAATCATGACTTAAGTGCTTTTGCCCCTCAGCCAGAGAAATATTTTTAATCGAAAGTTAATGTGATGTCAAATTTTTTATTTTCAATATTGTATACGAATTAATTTCAATAGTTTATATGAAATGTGCAAAAATGAATAAAATGTTCATTATTTTATATGGAGTATGGAATTTATTTTCAATATTTCAACCATTTAATTTGACCATTTCAACTGAATCCGAATTAATTGACCCTTAAAATTCCCAAAACTTTTGGAAAAGTAAAAAAAAACCATTTTGATCATGCTATATATTAGCCTTAGCCGGAAGTAAAAAAACATTTAAAATTACGCTTAAGTATAAATATTTTTAATCGAAACTTAATGCGTTCACAAATTAAAGAAATGTTTATAATTTTGTATGGAGTATGGGATTTATTTTTGGCCATTTTCGAAGAATTACTCATTTCATTCATATAAACTATTAAAATGTTCAAAAATGAGCAAAATGCGCGTTATTTTGTATGGGGTAGCATTTTATTTTCAATATTTTGCCCATTTGCGAAGAATTACTTAATTCATATATAAACTTTTAAAATGTGCGAAAATGAGCAAAATGCACACTATATTGTATGGGGTATAGTTAGTATTTATTTTTAATATTTTACTCATTTGCGAAGAATTACTTAAATCATATAAACTATTAAAATGTGCAAAAATGAGCAAAATGTGCATTATTTTGTATGGGATTTATTTTCAATATTTTACCCAATTGTGAAGAATTACTTAATTCATATAAACTATTAAAATGTGTAAAAATGAACAAAATGTACATTATTTTGTATGGGGTATGGGATTTATTTTCAATATTTTACCCAATTGCGAAGAATTACTTAATTCACATAAACTATTAAAATGAGTAAAAATGAACAAAATGTACATTGTTTTGTTGGGGTATGGGATTTATTTTCAATATTTTACCCAATTGCGAAGAATTACTTAATTCATATAAACTTTTAAAATGTGTAAAAATGAACAAAATGTACATTATTTTGTATGGGGTGTGGAATTTATTTTCGATATTTTGTCCATTTGCGAAGAATTATTCATTTCATATAAGCTATTAAAATGTACAAAAATGAGCAAAATGTACACTATTTTGTATGGGGTATGGTATTTATTTTCAATATTTTACTCATTTGCGAAAAATTACTTAATTCACATAAACTATTAAAATGTGTAAAAATGAACAAAATGTACATTATTTTGCATGGGGTATGGGATTTATTTTCAATATTTTACCCAATTGCGAAGAATTACTTAATTCATATAAACTATTAAAATGAACAAAATGTACATTATTTTGTATGGGGTATGGGATTTATTTTCAATATTTTACCTAATTGCGAAGAATTACTTAATTCACATAAACTATTAAAATGTACAAAAATGAGCAAAATGTACACTATTTTGTATGGGGTATGGTATTTATTTTCAATATTTTACTCATTTGCGAAAAATTACTTAATTCACATAAACTATTAAAATGTGTAAAAATGAACAAAATGTACATTATTTTGTATGGGGTGTGGAATTTATTTTCGATATTTTGTTCATTTGCGAAGAATTATTCATTTCATATAAGCTATTAAAATGTGCAAAAATGAGCAAAATGTACACTATTTTGTATGGGGTATGGTATTTATTTTCAATATTTTACTCATTTGCGAAAAATTACTTAATTCACATAAACTATTAAAATGAGTAAAAATGAACAAAATGTACATTGTTTTGTTGGGGTATGGGATTTATTTTCAATATTTTACCCAATTGCGAAGAATTACTTAATTCATATAAACTTTTAAAATGTGTAAAAATGAACAAAATGTACATTATTTTGTATGGGGTGTGGAATTTATTTTCGATATTTTGTCCATTTGCGAAGAATTATTCATTTCATATAAGCTATTAAAATGTACAAAAATGAGCAAAATGTACACTATTTTGTATGGGGTATGGTATTTATTTTCAATATTTTACTCATTTGCGAAAAATTACTTAATTCACATAAACTATTAAAATGTGTAAAAATGAACAAAATGTACATTATTTTGCATGGGGTATGGGATTTATTTTCAATATTTTACCCAATTGCGAAGAATTACTTAATTCATATAAACTATTAAAATGAACAAAATGTACATTATTTTGTATGGGGTATGGGATTTATTTTCAATATTTTACCTAATTGCGAAGAATTACTTAATTCACATAAACTATTAAAATGTACAAAAATGAGCAAAATGTACACTATTTTGTATGGGGTATGGTATTTATTTTCAATATTTTACTCATTTGCGAAAAATTACTTAATTCACATAAACTATTAAAATGTGTAAAAATGAACAAAATGTACATTATTTTGTTGGGGTATGGGATTTATTTTCAATACTTTGCACATTTGCGAAGAATTACTTATTTCATATAAACTATTAAAATGTGCAAAAATGAGCAAAATGTGCATTATTTTGTATGGCGTGTCGAATTTATTTCGAACATTTTGCCCATTTGCGATGAATTACTGATTTCATATAAACTATAATGTGCAAAAGTGTTCAAAATGTGCATTATTTTGTATGGAGCATGGATTTTATTTCCAATATTTTGACCTTTTTAATTAATTATCTGGTTATGCTAAATTTTAAACGTGAAAAAACAATATTAATGCACATACATCCGAATTAATTCATTGACCCTTGAAATTACCAAAAGTTTTAGAAAAGTAAATTAATTTAGATCATATTACATATTATTATTCTCGACCGGAAGTAGAAAAAAAAAATTATAATTATAATCAAGTATAAATTTTTTTAATTAAATTAAAGCGGTGTCGAATTTCATTAAAGTGAAAATTACTTAATAATTAATGTGCAAAAATGCTTAAAATATTCATTAATTTGTATGTATTATAAAATTTATTTTCAATATTTTGCACATTTTATTTGCACATTTCCTTTGAGCTAGAACATATATAAATACACTACTCATATGCTCTAGAGCATATGAAATTTTAATCGGAAATTTTAGTATGGACCCCCTGAAGGTATTAACTTCTACATTTAGAATCAGAAGGTCTACCTTTGTACCAAATTTCATTCAAATCAGATAATAATTACATTATATAAAACCACAGAGCAATAATATAACAGAGGAACAAACCTGAACAAATAAAAGGTCGATTTTTTCCTCCATATAAAATGCAAATTTCTAATAGCTCCATTCTAATACATTCAAATGTCATATATTTACACGACAACCGCAAAGAGTGATACGAGAGAAATTGAAATTATTTTATGATAGTTTTTTTGTTTTATGTTATTCTTTTTCTTTCTAAGCAGTAAAGCATCATAAGCAAAGCACAAATGAGGGCCTCAGAACCATAGTGGACCAACCCACAAAAATTTGTTTTTTTCGTTACATCTGTTGTAAATAATCTCTAGAATTTAATAAAAATAGTTTCCAGTCCCAGAAACACTTATTTTATAATTTTTTTTATATAAAATTGTTTTGGCTCGGAAATTCGTTCATGTAAAAACCAAAGTGGACCAACCCACAAAAAAGTGCTTTTAATAGAAGCTGGGGCAAAATAATATACAGCTCATAAAAGTACGAAAAAAATAAGTATAATGAGCTTTTGTTCGAAATCCAAAGTTTTATAATATAAAAATTCGTATTTTTTAATTTGAAAAGTTGTTGATGTGAGTTGGTCCACTATGGTTATGAGGCCCTCATTTTATGAAAATATTTTTTTTGTTGGATTTTGTGGGATAAGCAATAATTATGTTTTTACTAAATAAATATTTAAACTGACAAAAAATCTTAATTTTTTTATTGTTTAAATTTTATTTTTATAAGTTTTATGTTGTTAGTTGTTTCAAATTTTAAATTTTTTGAAAATTCACTATGAATTTAAAATTTTCTTATTTATATATGATATGCCCAAGCAAAACAATAAAAAGAACACCATAAAGTATAAAAAAACCGAAAAATAAAATTGAAAAAATAAAGAAAAATCTAATAATGAGAAAAATTTGTTTCTCATTTTCTACTTTCTTGCACTTCAGCTAGTGCAAACAAAACAAATACATTGAAAGGTGGAGCCATTAGAAATATAAATTTATTTAAAATGCAGAAGAAGAAATAGTCATTTTTTTAAATCAGTTTGGCGGTCTGTTATATTTCTTGTCTGTGATAAAACACGTAATTATATAAAATTCGGAAACTAAAACTGTTTTCTAGGAACCCTCTGAAGGTCTCCAAATTTCAGGAGAGCCAACTAGATCACAAAATTAGCCTATATATAAAATATCTCTGAAATCGGTTAACAATTACTATATGCTGTAGAACATATGAAAAAAAAAATTAAAAATTAAATCGGAAATTTAACATGGACCCCCTAATCCTACTAACCTGTAATTTGGTCAACCTATGTATAATCACGAACTCAGGTTGGTTGGTTGGTTAAAGTGGCGAGTCACAACTGGCTGCATGCCCGGCGACCCCAATTAGCGCGTTTCCACCGTTTTGCTACCACTCATACTCATGAAACCAGGTTGGGTTGCGCGATGGGAAGAGACGGTTTAGAACCATCTCGTGCTGTTCAAGAAGCGTACCATGTCTTTGGGTTGCTTCGTGGCTATGTCGTTGAGTTCTGTGAGGTATGGGCTGCCGAAAGAGTTGTATCTGGCTCTGGCCAGCGCAGGGCACTTGCAGATGAAATGCACTACAGTTTCTTTCTCCTGCGGTATATTGCAGCTTCGGCATGATTGATTGAATGGGATGCCCAATCTGGCCGCATGTTCGCCAATCGGCCAGTGCCCCGTGTATACAGCTGTGGTTCTATCTATATCTTTGCGGGGCAGCTTTAGGAGGTAGTCCGTTTTTCTTTTTTCGTAGGACGGCCATGTTTTCCTGGCTGTTCTACACGTTGCTAGGTTCTTCCATCTTAGATTGGCTAAGGATAGGAAGTGTAAGTGGATGTCTCTTTTTACGGTATTTAAGGGGAGCTCAACTTGCTCAGCAAGTGATGCATCTGAATCGGAGCCTCTCCTAGCTAATTCATCAGCATATTCATTCCCTGAGATGTTCCTATGGCCCGGAACCCATAGCAGGGTGACATTGTACTGGCTACCAATATGTGCGAGCTCATTCGAGCATTTCTGCACTAGCTTTGATGATATTATGGCTGAGTCAAGAGCCAAGATAGCAGCTTGGCTGTCCGTAACTATTGCCACGTTGCGTTTAGGGGATGTGTCATTCCTCACTATTTCGCATGCTTTCCAGATAGCTAGCATTTCGGCTTGAAAGACGCTAGATCTGTCTGGGAGTCTATATGATTGAGTTAAACCTAAAGTTTCCGAATAAACACCAGCACCAACACCACAGTCCATCTTTGAACCATCGGTGAATAGTACAGTGTCCAATCCACTCAAGGGGTTTCCATCCTTCCAATCCCTCCTTGTTGGTATCCTAACTTTGAAATTCTTGTCAATCTCCAACTTGGGGATGGTGTAGTCTGTGGATTTGCGTACCAGTGTTCTGGTGACAGTACTAAGGATATTGCTATATCCATAGGGTTTTTCCAGCCAGTACCCATTTTCTTTGAGTCTGACTGCACTGCAAGTGGCTATATGTTTGATGTGTAGGTCTAATGGGAGAAGATAGAGAATTGCATCCAAAGCATCCCTCGGCGTAGATCTTAACGCTCCCGTGACGCTAATACATGCAATCCTCTGGACTCTACCTAGCATGGTACGAATGTATTCTTTTCCCACAGCTGGCCACCACACCACTGATCCATATGTGAGGATGGGACGTACTATGGCAGTGTACATCCACAAAGCCATGCTCGGCTTTAATCCCCACTTCTTTCCAAGCATCTTTTTACAGGAATATAGAGCTATGCAAGCCTTCCTGGCTCTTTCTTCAATATTACGTCTCCAATTCAGTTTCGGGTCGAGTACTACGCCCAAGTATTTTACTTTAGATAACAGATCAAGCGTTACACCGTCCAGTCTTGGACGGATAAACGTTGGTATCTTTGTTTTCGTTGTAAAAAGCATCAGTTCTGTTTTAGACGGGTTAGCGCATAGGCCACAATCTTTGGCCCATTTGTTAACCATGCCCAAAGCTCTTTCCATAATCTCACTGATTATGTTGAGATACTTCCCAGAAACCAAAATGACTAAATCGTCTGCATATGCGACTGCTATAATTCCTTCCTCCTGGAGTTTATTCAAAATTTTGTTCATTACCAGTAACCACAGTAGGGGAGACAGCACACCGCCTTGTGGGGTTCCTCTACTTACATGTCTGGTAATCTGATTATCGCCAAGATCCACCTGGATTTCTCTGGTCAAGATCATGCTAGCTATCCACCGGCTAAGTGTTACTTCGACACCTAATTCGGCCAGCGAGTCTAGGATGGCTGATACATGGATGTTGTTAAATATAGAGGGTATATCCAAAAAAGTGGCTAAGGAGAATTCTTTATATTGTATAGATTGCTCAACAGTTCGCACTACCTCGCTCAGTGCAGTCTCCGTTGACTTACTTTTACAATAGGCATGTTGATATTTGCACAGTGGAGTTCTCTCCAAAGTTTTCCTAAGATAAACCTCGAGTATGCGCTCCAAGGTCTTTAACATGAAAGATGATAGACTTATAGGCCTGAAATCTTTGGCCATTTCGTGTCCTCTCTTACCAGCTTTTGGTATAAAGACAACCTTCACCCGTCTCCACGGCTGCGGAATGTGTCCGAGTGTAAGGCTACCTTTGAATAACTTCATTATCACAGGGATAGCTAGTTTCTTAGCTTCCTGTAACATCTTCGGAAAAATTCAATCCAAACCAGCAGATTTGTATGGAAGGAAATTGTCAATCGCCCAGGCAATTTTCTTTTCAGTGATAAGTGACCTAGCCCATTCACCCGAATTCAGTTGGTTCTGGTTATCATGATCACCCGTCTGGGTCAACAGACTATCAACCTCCGTGTTTCCGGGGAAATGAGTATTCACCAGTAGATTTAATGTTTCTGAGGTCGACTCCGTCCAAGTCCCCTCTGTTGTCTTTAGGAAAGACGGGTTGGAGTGCTCTTTAGATAAGATTCTGCTTAGTCTGGCAGAGTCTCTAGTGCTTTCAATGGATTCACAGTACTCTTGCCATCCCTAGTTTTTAGCTGACCTGATGGCTTTTTTGTACTCTCTGAGCTGATCCTTGTAGGGTTGCCAACAGTTCTGTTTGTAACAGACATTGTATGTTTCCCTAGTCACCCTCCTCAGGTTGGTAAGGTTTTCATTCCACCACACAGGGAATGTTTTCTTGCTACGTTTTATAGGACATGACACTTCAAATGAGACCCTCATGGCCTTAGTGAACTTGTCCGCCTCAACTTCTAACTCATGGATTGTTTCTATATCGGTTACGGGGCTACCTATGGCTGGTAGCTTTTGCTTCAGCACTGCTCTGAATTTCGACCAGTCAGTGTTTTTAGGATTTCTATAAGGTTTTGGCTTACCGAACAGAAGGTTAACTTTGAAGAGTATCCAGCTGTGATCCGAGAAGGATTTTCTCTCGGATACTCTCCAATTTTCTACTTTTAGGTTTTCATCATTACCAATGCATGTAATGTCTATAACATCTTCCCAGCCCGAGAATCTTTCTGAGCTAGGAAAAGTGAATGTAGGGGTATTACCCCTATTGCATATTAGTAGGTTAGTATTTAGAATGAAATCAAATAGTGACTCACCTCTTTCGTTAGTTTCCGAGCTACCCCACAGGGTGTGCCGAGCATTGGCGTCGCATCCAACAAGCAGTCTACTTCCTTTGGCATGGACCAACTGCTGGAATTTCGGTGGTGGGGCTGGTTCGTCATGAGCCATATACACTGAGCTGATGTATATATCTTTACCGTCCGAACCCTCCACTTTCACCACTGTTAGATCTTCATAGCTATAATTGGGACAAAGATGTGCATTAATGTGTTTTTTAACTAAAATACACGTTCTTGGCTTACCTTGATCTGTATCTACGGTCTTGTAGAACAGGTTATAATCTCTGGTCTTAAGACCTCTAATTCTGGAGGTGTTGATCCAGGGTTCTTGTACCAAGGCGATGTCTAGGTCTTCCTCACTTAGGAGGACCATCAGGTTATCCGACGCACACCGGGAGTGCTTGAGCTTAACCTGGACCGTCTTCATACTATTTAATTTTCTACTGCCCCTGTCTCTCTGGCTAGAGACATCTCCTCGAGCAGGTCGCTGGCTTCATCCAGGTCGTCTACCTCGGGACTTCCTGACTGGAATATTTTCAGCTTTGCCAGGCGTATTCCGAATCTTAGCTTGTATTTGAGCTTTTCAAGTGGCTGAAGACTTTTTTCGTCGATTAGAAGAAGGAACGATATGCTATTCTTCGGCTGGTCTGACATATCCGCTTCCTTCTTTAGCACAGCCCAGTTATCCATGGAAACCCCCGGATTGTGCACCTTCAAACACGCAAGGAGCTTCTCCCCTTCGATCTCCATCCTAGGTAACCAAATGCGGGCTCTAGGTCTCCTAGGGATTTCCTTAGCCGGGATGAGGCCAATCTTGGCTTCATCCCAAGCGTCACTAATCTTAGCGACACTATCCCTAAGGAAATCCATCGAGAACTGATCCTCGCATTTAATTACCCGGTAGCCCCTGACCACCTCGGATGAGTCGAAACACGGCAGAGGCCGTAGGATAAAATCCATCACGAGTTCCGATAGCTTCACTTCGAGCTGTGCCCACAAATTGGCTGTGACTTGCCGGTTGCTGGATTTTTCATTTACTACGGCAGTCGTAAGTGATCCTTGGCAATATCACTAAACTTCCGCGTTGTAGGCATAGTTTTGTTGATGGTATCTGTTCTGGCGACCTTTGTTTTCGGCATGACACCGCAGGACTCTTCTTGAGATCTGTCTCTCTTATTGTTCATGCCTACTTTATCTGAGTTATGCGACTCAAGCTGGCGCACTAACTCGGTGTACTTCTCTTTATCGGCCTTGTCCCTTTCAATAACCTTGCCTTCAGCATCATTATGAGCTATCTTGCCCAAAATAAACTTGGCTTTCAGGAGCCGTCTCTTCAGAAGGGAACCGGAGCTTCTCACAGAGGTTTTCTTTTTTATTTTAGTAGTACTCTGTCCGGTACTAGATCTATTTGGATGCTTTGGCGTACTATGGCTGGTACTACCGCTGAATCCATGTTTGGCGTCTATGGTACTGTGACTGGTACTTGCCGTTGCAACACTAGGAGTACTATGGCTGGTACTAGTGCCGTCTTTTATCGTCTTCTCACTGGAGAGGAGCAGATCATCTTCAGAAGATGATCCAATATGTTGTTGTTGATTGTTGTTGTTGATTGTTGTATTTGTTGCTAAATTGTTGTTCATTGTTGTTCCCACGACTATGTCCGGAAGAAACGGTCCATCCTGGCAGAGCCGAATTACCAGAATAAGGCACTTAATGCAACCGACCTTGCCTGGGCATCGGAGGGAGCTCGCTAGCGGCTGGTTTAACCCCCAGCCTTTCAGTCCTCGGCACGGTGCTCACACCACCTTGACATTAGGTTTGGATAGGAAAATGAGTATTGGAAAGGAAGTACTAGGAGGGATGGGAGGGGGTTTGGGAAGGTGTTGCGACTGTTGGCTACGTAGAAACGCATTGCCCAGGACGAACCAGCATGATTGACTTGTCATGCATACGTGGAGGTCGCCGCAACTCGCCCCATCACGAACTCAACCTGTGTACCAAAATTACACGCTGTAGCACATAAAGCAAATATTCTTCGGAAACTAAGTTTATCATATATTAGTTTCCCATGAACGCACTAAACCTACCAATTAAAAATTTGTGGAGTATCAACTAGATAACTAAATGAAACTGTGTATTCAATATCATTGAGATTGGGTGAAATTTACTGTAGATATAGAGAGTTGAACTTATGAAAAGTAATTACGGATTTTTACATGGACCCACTGAAGTATCGACTTTAAATTTTACAGGCGCCAAGTATATACGGAAACTATCATATGTACCAAAATTTATGGTAATTAGGTAATAATTACTACATGCTCTAGAGCATACGAAATTTTAATCGGAAATTTTACCATGGACTCCTGAAGTTACAGACCTGTATCTAGGTGGCCAATCATAATACTAACCTATGTTTTAAATTTCATTCAAATCTGAGACAAGAAATTTTTTTTTACATTTTTCCGTAGAACAAAAACACTTAGGCTCCCACATAAATGGGGAAATCTAACATGGTCCCACTGAAAAGATCGATCTCATCTTGTACCGGCACCGGGGTGAAGTATGTTAGAGCCTGTGTGCCAAATTTCATTAAAATCGGACGAGCGGTTCTAGGACATGTTGCTGCGCACATAAAAAGCGTACGCGTACGCGTCCCCCGGACACTTTTTTTTTGCATTTTCGGACTCCCCGACCTCGGAAACACCTAGAAATTTTTTTTGAGCGAACTTTTTTTTTTACCATCCAACCTATCACCAGACTTCATAGTATTTCATACTACTCGTAATAATGATCTGGGATGTTATCCCTCACTTTTATAATGTGGACTAGTTTAAAATTTGAAATTTGTAATGCTCATAAAACCGAAAGTATTTGTGTTACAGTATATGAGATATATAATGGGTTGTTGTCTCTCGAAATTACCTTAAATTTTACATCCATACTCATGGATTAACACCATGGGTTGTCCGAAGCAGGATATAGTTAGGGGCTTTCACTTTTGAAGATTATAAAATCAGATTAAATTGCGAGGAAACTATTACATAACCTAACATATGACTATAACATAACCTAACAAACATACTTAATATTTAAATATATCTACACGATGTCTGAATTCTTCAATTGTGGCCGAGGTTGTCTTATTCCAGTTAATTATGAAGAGGTTAATTATGACAAATGAACACAAATAGATTTATTAATTTGATAAAAAACAACAATAAACGAGCAAAAACAACTGAAAGATTAAATATTACTTTCTTCATAATGAAAAAATTCGACATTTTCAAAAGTTATGAGATACGAGCGAGTGAGAATTTATCAAAATTAATATTGCACATAAGATAACTAAAATATCTTGTAACTTGGGCATGAAAATAGAAAAGCTTAGGATCTTTCGATTATGCCGAAGATAAAAGTATAAACTATACTTAGTATATTCAGATATTAAAATATGTGAAGATCAATTCGAAACTTATAGCTTCGAAATGGGTTTTGGTGGGAAGTTTATAGCTATTTTAGTACTAATAACGATAACGCTAATATAATAAATAAGGACGTGCAGAATATCCATTAAAATTGGGTGAAATTTTTAAATTATCCTATAACCTAAATAGTCCAATCCTGGTGGTCAATTTGTAATGGCATGTTTATTATTTGATGGTTCCAATTTAATATCACCAATAATTTCAAATAGTACCTTCGCAATATAATTTTAATTTTTGTAAATAGAAACTCCCGTTGAATATTAAATTGGAAATTTGTCAATTTATAAAATATTTTTAAATTTTCTCCATCGAATTCAATTATGTGGATTAAATCGCTTTACAATAAGAATATTATTTGTGCAATCGCCAGAAAAATCAACTAATATTGTACAATAAAAAAATTTATTTGGTAAATAAATTTATAGAAATTTTCGAATATAATTTCAATTTGTTTGCTTAAGTATTTCTTTACAAAAAATATACTTCCCCAAATTTTATTAATAAAAAATACCATAATATTGAAATTTCTTATATTACCGGAAAACTGGTAATCGTAGTTGTCGGGTAGGCACTGTTAAACTTAGTGGTTAGAGGAAGCATTTAACATTGCCACCAGAGGAAAAAAATTGGCATTTAATATTGCCACCATACGACATTTTCTAGGAAGTTATCTTTTTTTGGTAAATCCTTATTATTTATGAATAGAATACGGATTTTAGAGTTGAAAAATATACATTGAGGTTTTGAACCTTATAGAAAATAGATAAATGTTGTCTGGATTATTTTAATTTGTCGTGAAATTATTTTCTTCTGTCTTGATAATATTTTAATGTTATATTTTTATTTATTTTTGTATTTTGAGAATATTAAGTTAAATTTTCTTATAATGTATTATGATATTTTTATGTTATATATATAGTTATACACACATCCAAAAAGTCTAAGGAACACCATATATTTTCGCTGGGGTTTTTTTTTAATTTTTTGGATTATCTAAAAAAAAATTTAAAATGCAGTTACATCGATTTTTTACATCGATCGGTACAAATTAACGAGATTTTACACTTTTTTCAGATATTTTTGTACCGATGAGTAATACATACCTTCATTAAAACAAAAAAAAATAGTTAATCCCAAAAAATGAAAAAAAATGTTAAAATCCGTAATTACTTTTCATAAGTTCAACTCTCTATATCTACAGTTATTCAAACAGTTTGAGGAATCTCTTCAATAAATTAACATCAAATCACGATGTTCTACAAATTAAAATAGATTCCTTACTCATGCCTCCGATAGAACCAGCAGTGTTGTGCGACGTAGACTACATGATGTAGACTACCTCATTGTCTACGCGTCGACAATTCCATGTAGACAATATTCCATTGTCTACTTCAATAGTTTACACGTAGACAATGTCGACAATATAAAATTATTGCATAATTTTTTTAAATAATTTTCCTAAAATTATATTAAAATATAAAAAAAAAACATATTTGTATATTGACATTTATTAAATGGAAAATCGAATTTGTAATACAAATTCATTTAAATGTTAAATTCAATTTTATTTTTGTACATATTTTATATACTTTAATGGTTTTTCCTGTATTAATATTATTTTATTTTAAATTCAATAACAAATTTTTCACATTTTATATTTTAAATGGTATATACGAGAATATATTTTTTACAAATTCTTCTTTTTATTTTAAGTTTAATATAAAAAATTTAATTTTAATATCGAATTTGTTTAATTTGTTTTTGATATTAGATATAATTAATAAATATCCAATTAAATATTGAATAATATAAAATTTTAAGAAAATTAAATATTTATTTCTTATTTTTTGTTATTATAGTTTTTTTTTCAATTAATGAAATATAAAATATAATCATCACTATCCTTAAGTATCATCATCATTATCTTCATGAAAATCGTCTTGAATTCTGAGCGAATAATATACGTGTAATAATATTTTGGATCTATCAAATGTTAACCGGTTTCTAATAGATGAGTAAACATATGACCAGCTTGAAAAAAGCCTTTCTATTTGTGCAGATGATGCAGGAATTTGTAAAAGCTTTGTTGCTAATTTAGACAATGTTGGGTGTTTCATTGCAGCCATATTCCAAAATACTAAAGGTTTTTTTATTCCTTTTTCATATAGGTCTTTAAAAAATGATGTTTTGTTTCGAAAATGATCCCATTCTTCTATTCCAGTGCAATTAAGTTGCTTGAATAAAAAATTGTTTATTATACTCTTGTGCGTATCACTTAATTTATCACTGTCGTAAGTAGGATGAAGATAAAAAGCTGTCAAAGCATATTTGTTTAATGCCATATCTGTTCGAGATTTCAAGTTGGAATCGAATTTACTTTCAAATTTCTGTGGAAGTTTTATATTTAGCCAAAGATTAACAGCATCTGCAGCTGAACATTCAGATGATTGGCAAGTATTTATAAGCTCATATATGGGGCTAAAAAGTTGTATATTATTTTTAACATCTTCTATAAATTCATCGTCAAATATTAATTTAGCAACATTTTGCTTAATTTTTTTAATTTTTGATTCAGCTGTTACGCATTTCATATATGACCAATTTTGTATCAAACATTGGTAAGAATCTCGATAGGAACACCATCTAGTATCACATGGCAACTTAATTCTGCTTCCACCTTTTTCAATTATAAATTTTTCTAAATCAGCTTGTTTAAATTCTTTTAAAATAGATGTTACTTTTTCCGTTAATTGTTTGTTTAGAATATCTTTAGAAAATAAATTTCCTGTGTGGCTACTGCAGTTGCTATGCCAGACAAAATGCTGTGATAGTTTCCCCATTTTAATCCTGGCACTTGCATTATCGGATACAACAGCATAAACATTAGTTGAATATAGATCCTTTCCTTTGCAATGTCTACTGATTCTGCAACAATTTCGGCCAATTTTTCAGCTGTCTCAGAATTTCCAGTCAAGTCCCAAGCTTACAAAAATGCTTAGCATTATGTAACATCGATACAACTGTTTTTGAATTAGTAGCACAATTTTTCCCATCCATCGATCAATAAAACTGAATCTGTATTCATGGAGGCCTTAGCAAATGAAATACACTTTTTATATTCATTATATAGTAATGTTGTTGATAATGCTTTCCTACCAGGAATTTTATCTGCATATGCTGGTCGTAATTTTCTAATAAAATTTTTAAAATGAACAGAATCCACCAACCGCAAAATGCATCCAAAAATTAATTTTGAAAGAGCTTCATTTAAATCGTCTTCTTCTTTATCGGTTAGTTTGTCAATAAAATTTGACATTAAATTTGTATTGTTTTTTCCCAACGATCTTTTATTACTTTTGCTTTGGGAAAGTGAAGATGATGATGTCAAAAAATTTGGTGATGTATTTCCTGAGTTAATTGACGATGTGGAAGTTGATGAAAATTGAAATTGTTTTGCTACAGCAGGTGGATATGATCTTGGAAAGGAAAATATATTGGTACGTGATGAAGATGCTGATGAGCATGGTTGTGGAGAGGTTAAATCTTCACTAACTAAAATATCATCGTTTGAAAAATCCATATCCTATAATTTTATCACAAATTTTATTTTAGTTCTAAAATAATAATAACTTAAACTAAGTTCTTACCGTTGTATTTGGTATTGGATCCACAGATAAATTATCATTGTTAATAATTTCATTCTCAATATTTTCATTGGCTATATTTTCGTTATTTTTTGGATCTTCCAAAATGATGTAAACAGTGTCTTCTTGACGCGTTTGCATAGCAGAAATTTCTGCTTCTACATTTTTTTGTTTACAAATATTTCTAAGGAAATATAAATAAAAAAAAATACAATACAAAATATTACTTATCTATGTCCCATATTTAAATACAAAAGATTACTATTTTTAATATTTTAATTCATCTTACCTATGTCCTCTTAGTCGGCTTTCAGCAGTATAAAGCAAATATTTTTTGCATTGATTGCACATAGCGGCATATTTATTATTAATTTTTATTAAATCAAATCCCAGCTCTTCAAAGGCTTTGTTTTTTGGTCTGCCTGGCATGTTATAAATATATTAAATACACTTGTTATACGTAAAAGTATATATATTTTATAGAATTAATATAATTTGTCACTTTTTATTTTACCAAAGTTTTTTAATTTATTTAGAACAAATTTATTTAGAACAATTAAAGTTAATTCTTACTTTTTTGAATAAATATATTTATGAAAGACAATTTTTATTCCGTTTTAATAAATTTGAACACAAAATCTTTTTATAAAATCAATTTCACATGCTGATGAACATGTACTAATAAACTTGTGTTTGACAGTTCTCACAAAGTCGACATTGTATACATCATAGTCGACATTGTCGACATTGTATACACCATAGTCGACATTGTCTACACCAAATTTGTTT
>CAWUCQ010000002.1:0-21730 GCA_963920725.1 Rhamphomyia laevipes
CAAGGTTTTCTATTATGCGGGCGCCAGGTCTTGAGTGATCCACAACCGCGGACCACCAATAGAACAAGACCGAATTTCTAAATAAAACCTTGAAAGTTTCAAGGACCGATTGGGAACCAATCGATCCTACCTGCAAATCAAATCAACAACACCTAAGGAAGGGAAACAGGGGAATTACGGCCTGACGTCATCAATCCATGGGCGGTAAAAGAGGCCTTAGCCTGACATGCCGAAACCTTCAATAAAATTTAATTGGAAATAATAACAAAAATAATTTTAGTTTTACGAGTTCTCCACCGTCCAATCTATTTTTTTTTTATTAATTTTATAATTTATACTAAATACCAAAAATTCACAATAAAAAAATCCTTTTTTTTTTTTAATGGCAACTAACACAAATTTAGGTTCTTTTGTGATTTTTTTTACCTCACTCCAATTTCAATTAAATAAAGAAAAACATACCTTGCAAAATTTAGCACGTTGGCTGTCCGGACATGTCTGGTTACCGCCGCTAAAATAAGGTTTATTTAATAGATTACAACCACAAATTTTTATCAATTACCAAAAAAAAAAAAATTATCAAAAATAAAACTGACATTACTACTAAAACCAAAATCCTAAATTTAATTATTAATTACAAATCATAAACAACTTTAAAAAAAAACTACTCTACAAATCAAGATCCAAAAATAAAAAAAAATTAACTATGATAATTGGAAACACACTACTCTACTGAATTGAAAAAAAAATAACTTGGACCACCACCGTGGAACATCTCTATAATTTAATATTTTAATTTTTTTCCTGTTTTATTAATTTTAGTTTTATTATTTATATAGACATAGGTTTTTTATATATATAATTTTATTATTCGGCTTTGAAGAATCTAATGTTGAATCGGCTTTGAAGAATCTAATGTTCCTAATGTTGAATCTCTGCCACCAGATTCCTTTTTTTTCCAATTCTGCAGCGGTCGACCACTAGCTCGGTCGATCCTCCGCTAGCAGAATCTCAGATGAATTGGAACAGGATATACCACTAGCTCGGTATATATAATTTTCCGTCATCTATCCGCAATATTAAAAAAAAACCGTCTTCGCCAGTAGCACCTTTTAATTTTTATTTGAAGGTCGCCACAGGGTTTTTTTTTTCAATTAATATTTTTTTCCGTTGCTAGAATTTTTGTGGTTTTGCTGGTACCACTTTAATTCTACCAAATTTTTATGTTTTATAAAAAAAATTCTTCCTTTTTTTTTTTTTTTTTGTGATTTTTTTTTCTTCTCTTCCACGTTTTCTTTCCTATTTCCGCCTTCCCCAAAAATCAAATCCGCCTCTCCGCCCGTCCCCAACCGATTCAAATTTTACGGCCTGTTCGGTGGAATTTTGTTGGTTTGGGTTTCCACCAACAGATGGTACGTGGATACAAGTCTGAACTCCTAATCTATGAAATTTAACCTAATCTACAAAAAAAAATATTCCTAAATACTAACATACTTAACCTACGATAATTCATTTTGTTTCTCTTCTATAATTCATTTAATTCATTTTTATTTCTTAATATTATATTCAAAAAAAAAATCCTCAACCAACTTAACCTAATAAACCTTACTAACTAAAACAAATACCCAAAAAAAATTATATCCTATTATTACTTTTAATCTAATCCTAAATCCCAATTATATTTAATTCTCTAAATTATACTAACATTCTAAAATTCCTTACTTAATAATAACCAACCAATAATACCTAACTACTATAACTAATCCTATCAATTTAATCCTAATTTTAATACTACCATTAATTTAATTAAATTAAAACAAATTTATTTTTATTCTAGCTATCAACGTGGGGCTGTCCCACACCCTGAGCTGTCTCATGCTCTATCGACTGAATAGCCGGGCCTTAAGGCTTAAGATCTTTTGCGTGAACGATGTGCGTCTTATTACTCGCTTCGTCTTCAACAATGAAACACACTTTGCCGTGTGAGGATAGAATTTTGCATTTGACCCACGGCTTAGCAAATTTGGCGGATATATATTTCTGCTGGTCACTTTGGACGTGATTACGACGAAATACGAATTGACCAGGTATGTACGCTATTTTTCTGGTACGCAAATTATACGTTTTTTGATGACGATTTTGTGCTTTCTTTAAATTTTTTATTACGACATCAGTTATTGCTGGATTTTTCGATGGATGTTCCACTAGCATGTCCTCCTGCAATGATTGCAATTTCCTCAAGAGCTCATACGCTGAACCATCTGTAATCATGTGGTACCCAAACGTTAAATAGAACGGTGAAAACCCAGTAGCGTCATGCACTACATTTCGCAACGCACAAGCGATGTGGCTAAGGTGTTTGTCCCACTCTTTATGGTTGTTACTGCTGATGTAGGCACGGATTGCGGTAATGATGTTTCGGTTGACTCGTTCAGAAGCGTTGGCTTGCGGATGATATGGTGCCGTATATTTATGACTGATGTTATAGTCGGCTGTCAGTTTTTGAAACTCTTTCGAAATGAACTGCACTCCGTTGTCGGATACCAACACTTCGGGAATTCCGAACAAATGAAAGACGTCGGCTTCGAGAAATTTGATGATCGGCGCGGTCGTAGCTTGTCTTAACGGTTTTAGTAAAATAAATTTGCTGAACTGATCCAAAACAATTAATATGTATGTGTTACCATTTTTAGATCGCGGATAAGGTCCAAGAAGATCAATATTCACATACTGCTATGGACGCACTGGTGGACTTTGGATGACCATCGGAGGACGCAGACAAATGTTCGGCGCTTTGCACTCCTTGCACGAATCACACGCAGCGATGTATGTATTAATTGTTTCACGCATTTTTGGCCAATAATAGTAACGTTGGATCTTTTCAGTGGTTTTCTCAACACCCGAGTGAGCATCTAACGGATCATCATGGTGCTGTTTAACGAGGTTCATCCACAGACTTTCCGGAACCCAAACTTTCCAAATCGGAATATCGGTGAGTACTGACGCTTTCCTAAACTTCACCCTTCTGTAGATAATATTGCCGTCAATTTTGATGTCAGGAAAACGATCAATATTATCCTTAAAAATTTTTAATTTTTCCTGGTAGTTTGGATCCAGAAAAGCCTGATCCGTTAAACTGATGATACCGTTAGTGATGATGTTTTGCTGCAACTCGTCCACCTCTCCTCTCGACAACGCATCAGCAACTACATTTTCGGAACCTTTGCGGTGCACAATCTGAAACTCGAAGGCTTGTAGTTTCAAGCTCCATCTAGCCAATCTTCCAGCTAGATCCGTTTGATTCATCAACCACTTTAAGCTGACGTGATCTGTGATGACTGTGAATTTGGTGCCTTCCACATATGGTCGGAATTTCTTCAAGCTAACAACAGCCGCAAGACATTCCTGTTCCGTAACGCTATAATTTTTCTGGGCGTTATTCAGCTTTTGCGACATGAACGATATAGGATGTTCATGCCCGTTGTCGTTACGCTGGAACAGAACGCCTCCGACTCCCGTCTTCGACGCATCACACTGGATGAAGAACTCACGGCTGAAATCTGGATTAACGAGAACTGGCGCTTGCGTTAATGCGGTTTTCAAGGTAACGAAGACTTTCTCTGCACTGTCATTCCATTTTTCAGTTGTGTTCTTGTTCAACAGGTTCGTGATCGGTGCTGCCAACTCAGAATAGTTCTTGATAAAACGATTGTACCATCCAGTCATACCAAGAAATCGACGAATTTGCCTGGTTGTTTTCGGTTGCGGAAAATTCTTGATGGCGTCGATTTTTGCTGGATCAGTATGTATTCCCTCGCTGTTGATGATGTGCCCCAGGTACTTAGTTTCTTTTTGACAGAACCTGCTCTTTTCGACGTTAATAGTTAGTCCAGCTTTCCTCAGACATTGAGCTACTTTACTCAAAAGCGACATGTGAGTGTCAAAGTCTTCCGAGAGGATCAGGAGATCATCAAGGTAAACAAAGAGATCCTCATGAAGCTCGTAAGGGATCACCTTATCCATAAGCCTGCACAATGTCTTCGGAGAGTTGGACAACCCAAACGGCATACGTTTGAATTGGAACAGGCCCCGTCCAGGAAAAATAAACGCTGTTTTATCTCTGGATCCTTCTTCCAGCTCCACCTGCCAAAAAGCCATCTTCAAATCGAGACTGGTGATGTATTTTGTCTTTTTCACTCTGCTGAAAATCGAGTTGATGTGAGGAAGTGGATACGCATCCGGTTTGGTGACAGCGTTCACCTTTCGAGCATCTAAACACAACCGGAGCGAGCCGTCGGATTTCTTCACCATCGCCATCGGTGAGTCCCATCCACTCTTGCTTTCGTCAATAATATTTTCAGCTAACATCTTCTCTATTTCAGCGTCTAGAAGATTCTGCATTGGCACTGACAATGGATATGGACGCGAGACTAAAGGCTTAGCGTCACCAACATCAATTTCATGTTTCAACAGCGACGTCTTACCCAACCCATCTTTCCTAAACGATGGAAACGAATCTATGACGTTCAACAATTTTTTCTGCTGATCCAAGGTTAAATCATGTGCATTTTCTTGATGTTTTAATTCGCAGACTTCAAGATTGAAAAACGGCACAGCATTATAAGCCTCTAAAAAATCAACACCTAGGATCATCGATCTCTTAATGGTAGGAATAATAAAAAATTTAATTGTTTTAACTATACTATTATAACTAATATCTAAATAAACATATCCTATCACCTGCTGGCTTGCCCCATCAGCTGTACGGATATCTGAACTTAACCTACTATACTTAATGCCTAAATTTTCTAATATTACTAAACTATCCTTACCTAAAACACTAATATTCGCCCCACTATCCAACAAAGCTAAAAAAGTTTTATTCTTAATATTAATTTTCATAAATGGACGATTATCCCCATCAACCCGAACTAAACTTGCTTTTAATAATTTTCTTAAACCTAACTTATTGCTAGAATACTTATTTGCTCTAACTAATCTATTTGTCTTAATTCTAACTAATTCATTAATTTCTAATCTACTTACAGGACTAATTTTGGAAACTAAATCTACATTATAAAAATCTAATGTTTTTGTGGAGGACGAGACGGGCGCAGAAGAGGATTTCTCCACATTCCCCTTCCTGCGAAACCGTTTCCCGCACCAATGACGGACTGACATTTCGGACAATTATTAAAATACTTATCTTTAAATCCACATCTATAACAGAAGATTTTCAAAGGACGAAGACAATCACGGAAGACATGACCCATTTCATCACAATTAAAACAGATGATGTACTGACTATTCAGATCTGGACGTTGCACATTTGACGGAGCACTGGACGGAACAAACGTAGACTGTTGGACAGAATACAATTCGTTAGGCTCGACGTTGGAATTGAAACATGAAACTGGTGCAGTGACAGAAGCGATGTTGTTGTTAGCCTCTTCAGCTTCCGGATGTTTCGATGCGTCAATCTCATGTAAATATGTTCGGCGAGATCGCACCTGATCCTCAGCAGTTTCTCCAACTTCTTTCCATTTTCTTTCTAGCCTTTTGCACAATTTGTCTAGCTGTGACATGGTGATGATGTCTTCCAGAATCAACGCTTTTTTGTATCCAGGGTACAGGTTGAACAACATGCGGCTCAGAAAATCGTCATCCGAAATTTCTCTACTAAGACGCAGCCGTAGACCTTCCATATCTAGACGATAATCAGAAAATTTCTCCCTCGCACGCTGTTTCCTGCTCTCCATCATCCGTTTTATATCACCATCATCTTCACCATCATCAAATTCCTCGTGCATGGCTAGTTTTAGTTGTCTCCATGTTGTTTGTGGATTACGCCGTATATATTGCCAGTACCAAGTTTCCGCACGGCTTTTCAACAGGTGGTTGACTGCTAACACCAAGTTTTCGACAGGATACCTATCTCCTCGTGCTAGCGTTTCGATGCGGAACAAGAACTCCTTCAGCGACAAACCTCTACCAGAACCATCAAAGCACACGTGCCAATTCGACACAGGATTTCTGCGGTGTGCATCAACCATACGTGGTTCTACAACTTCATCATCACTTGGTTCACTATCGCTTGCAGGACCCATTCGAACACGCGAGTTACGATGCGGTTGAATTTCAGGATGCAAGGATCTGGATGATGTCGTTGGTTGCACCGGCGCCATATTGGTTTCAGGATGTTGTCTGGGCGCGGCGTTCTGAACTGCCAATATTTCACGCAACTCTAGAATCTGACGCTGTTGCTCGACGATTATACTGGACATCTCATTTTTCCACTGTTGCTCTGGTTGTATTTGTGGTCTCTGATACCACCATTGCTGCTGTGCTGGCTGTGGATGACGGTACGTACTTGCTGGTATACTTTGGTATTGGTTCTGGTAACCAAATTTTGTTTTTCTTTTTCCAGGATCTGCTGCTGCTGCTGCTCTTCTTGCTGCGATGTACGAAGTATCGAATTTCGTGGAACTAAAACGATGATCAATCTGCACGGAATTCGGCGAAGTGTTGGTTGAACTTTGCTTACTACCTACTAGCAAACCTGAAAATTTATTTGCTACAGATGAATCCGAATAATGTTTAGCTGGCTCTCTATATCCTAATGTACCCAACGATGAAGTTTGTACGGTTGATTTATTGATGGTTCCTAGCTGCACACCACTATTCTCTCTCGGCTTAACCGTCGGCTTCACACAGGTAGCACTAGATATATTTTTATTTAAATCAATTTCTTTTTCTATTACAGTCTCTTTAATAATTTCAACTTCAGGTACATTGGTAGCAACATCTGTACGTGGAACTCCAGCTGCTTCCTCTTGATCATCTGGAACATCAATATTTTGCGGAACTAAGGAACCCATACCGGAACGTTCCTCCTGTTGTAGCATCTCACAGGTATAATTTTTGATTCGAGCTAATCCTGCATCTAATTTATTTATTAACCCTCTTGCAGCTGTTGATAACTTTGGATTGGCTCATCTTGTTCGCGAATCGCACTTTCCACCAACGCTTCACAAACGTCCGCTCTGGATTTACACCAATCCAATTCAACCCTCGGATCGCCAATGATTACAGACGGCAACTGTTGAGGTACACGAGCTTCTTCATCTAATGCTAGTCGTAATCGTGGAATATTAGAGATCGTTGTACCAGGTACTATATTTAAATTTCGAATTCCCAATTCGTACATTAATTCATCTTCTTCCAATAGTGACGGATCCATTTCAACAAATTTGATAACAATGAGCCAAATGCAAACCCTAAAAATTTGTTTATCAGAAGAACGCAACGATGATTACAGCCAAAAAAAATTTCAATAATAAAATCGTTGTTTTTAATTTTATTTATTTATTCTTTATTAATTCCTAAAATGTAAATATTTTTACCCTAAAATCAAATCTTATTTATTTAATATATATATTTTATTCTAACTTAATAACTATAATGTAATTCCTAAAAACCTAAAAAAAATTATTATTAAAAAAAATTTATATATTTGAAATATTATATATAATAAAAAAATGTATTTTAAATTATATCAAAAATAAAATAAAATAATCAAAATATATATATTTATAAAAAAAACTTCTTAATCAAATTCCAAATTCATATATTCTTAATTCTAAATCTAACCTATATCCCCCTAATAACTACAAAATAATACTAAACTTAATCCTAAAAAAAATTAACTCTAACCAAATTAAACCTACAAAAAAAAATCCCAAAAATACTAATCAAATTAAAAAAATCCAAATGAATTTTTGTAATTTTTTTAATTTATGCAATAGGCAATATTTAAAATAAATTGGAATACCTAAATCTTTAGACCAGGTGGTAACTCGATTTTATATCCACCAATATTTTAACTTATTATTTTAATAATCCAAAAACTTTTTTTATTTTTATCAATTCCACCTTCGCTACACAAAAATTCCACCAGGTTCGCTGCACGCTCTCCCGATTCACAACAAATTTTCAAAAAAAAAATCGATACTTAAATCGCCGACTTTAAAAACCCAGCCGATAGCCGATTCTTTTTAATATTTTAATTTATAATAATTTCGGTTCCCAAAAAAAAAAATCAGGTTGACCAGATTTGAACAAAAAAAATTCCAAAAATAAAAAGATTTAGAATATTTAAAAAAAAATTTAATTTCCACCAAGGATTGATTCAATCATTCCGCATTATAAGGAAAAGGCCAAAATAAAAAGGTTATAGGAATTATAAAGGAAGTTAGGTAAAGGATAAGGAACTCCATCATCATATTCAACACACCGAATTACGAACCAAAACAAAAAAAAATACAAAAATAAAAAAAAAACAAAAAAAATAAGAAAAATCAAAAAAAATACTAAGTTCTACAAACTACATGTACTAGGACGGACATTTTCGACAACGAAAACCACGTCTAACTAGCACTTAACAAAAAAAAAATACGAATGAGGACTATATTATGTACAACCATAATATTTGTCTAACTCAAACAAAAATTACCGCTGACGGAACATTAAATGGACTACCAATTAAATTTTCTTACGCCAGGAAAAATACAAAAAAAAACTTGAAATTTAAACATAATTTTACTCTACTCTACATTTAATTAATAATTATTATTTCTTTTTTTTTATTTCAGAACTGAACCCGATGCGCTAAATACTCTGATGAAGAGGAACGTTGTTGATGATTTGATTTACCTACAACGCAATATGGCAACTAGTTTGTTGTTCGAGCCACTAGTTTGGGCGCCATTTGTAACACCGCACAGTTCGGTTGACAAATTGCAACAGAACCGGAGGACATCACTTAGCTTTGACATGTTAATTTCTTTTAAAATTTATTCAATTTTGTAGGGTGGCAATGGTACCCGTGCACCATTTCACACTTCGACCAAAAAAAAAAATCTTTGGCCCACTCAACAAAAAAAAAAATTGGAGCGCCACTGGAATAAATTTACAAAATTTTAGTAACAAAAAATTAACAAGAAAAAAAAACAAATTAAACAAAACCAAGTGAGTCTGGTTACTTCACGTTATTGCGGAGGAGACGCGATTTAGAAACTTCCAAGGTTTTCCAATTATGTGGGCGCCAGGTCTTGAGTGATCCACAACCGCGGACCACCAACAGAGCAAGACCGAATTTCTAAAAACAAAACCTTGAAAGTTTCAAGGACCGATTGGGATTTCCTCCTTTTTGCCGGCTTAGCTCGTCTGTGGGGCGTGAGTCAACCAATCGATCCTACCTGCAAATCAAATCAACAACACCTAAGGAAGGGAAACAGGGGAATTACGGCCTGACGACATCAATCCATGGGCGGTAAAAGAGGCCTTAGCCTGACATGCCGAAACCTTCAATAAAATTTAATTGGAAATAATAACAAAAATAATTTTTAGTTTTACGAGTTCTCCACCGTCCAATCTATTTTTTTTTATTAATTTTATAATTTATACTAAATACCAAAAATTCACAATAAAAAAAATCCTTTTTTTTTTTTAATGGCAACTAACACAAATTTTAGGTTCTTTTGTGATTTTTTTTACCTCACTCCAATTTCAATTAAATAAAGAAAAACATACCTTGCAAAATTTAGCACGTTGGCTGTCCGGACATGTCTGGTTACCGCCGCTAAAATAAGGTTTATTTAATAGATTACAACCACAAATTTTTATCAATTACCAAAAAAAAAAAAATTATCAAAAATAAAAACTAACATTACTACTAAAACCAAAATCCTAAATTTAATTATTAATTACAAATCATAAACAACTTTAAAAAAAACTACTCTACAAATCAAGATCCAAAAATAAAAAAAATTAACTATGATAATTGGAAACACACTACTCTACTGAATTGAAAAAAATAACTTGGACCACCACCGTGGAACATCTCTATAATTTAATATTTTAATTTTTTTTTTGTTTTATTAATTTTAGTTTTATTATTTATATAGACATAGGTTTTCTATATATATAATTTTATTATTCGGCTTTGAAGAATCTAATGTTGAATCGGCTTTGAAGAATCTAATGTTCCTAATGTTGAATCTCTGCCACCAGATTCCTTTTTTTTCCAATTCTGCAGCGGTCGACCACTAGCTCGGTCGATCCTCCGCTAGCAGAATCTCAGATGAATTGGAACAGGATATACCACTAGCTCGGTATATATAATTTTCCGTCATCTATCCGCAATATTAAAAAAAAACCGTCTTCGCCAGTAGCACCTTTTAATTTTTATTTGAAGGTCGCCACAGGGTTTTTTTTTTCAATTAATATTTTTTTCCGTTGCTAGAATTTTTGTGGTTTTGCTGGTACCACTTTAATTCTACCAAATTTTTATGTTTTATAAAAAAAATTCTTCCTTTTTTTTTTTTTTGTGATTTTTCAGACCCAAAAAAAACTATCACGTCTCACTCTGTCAATTTTTTTTTCTTCTCTTCCACGTTTTCTTTCCTATTTCCGCCTTCCCCAAAAATCAAATCCGCCTCTCCGCCTGTCCCCAACCGATTCAAATTTTACGGCCTGCCCGGTGGAATTTTGTTCTACTTCCCTTTATAAGGGGTCTACTTCCCTTTCACTATACTTTACCTTTACTGAATCTCTAATCTAGTACATTTGGAGTTAACCCTATTACAATTAACCATTACTGAAACTCTAGATACAAGAATGTAAGATTATATAATTTAAGTATTCTTATTTATTAGTTTTTAGTCGCATATTACTATTTATAAAGGAAAGTATTTTTTAAAAATGTTTTTTTTATTTATTTTTTATTTCATACTTTTTAGTCGGTCAAATATTTTAAGTTTTACACAATATATTTGACCGACTAAAAACTGTAGAATTTTTATATTGTTTATATATTTTTACTATAATATAACATATTATAGCAAAAAATATATATTTGAGCGGTTAATAATAAATAGCTCTAACTCATGTTTCGCGAAAAGTCACTTATGCCACTTGCAAAATTAACGGCTCATATATATATATATTTTTATATATACATATGTATATTTTTTTTATTTTTGGCCCCATATGGCGCTCTTTACCTGAAACATTACCCAACGAGCTGTACTCATCGAGACCTTTAATTTCACATCCCACATGATTTTTTTGGGCCCCATTTTCCAGGCCCCCACATGACTCATGTTGTCCTAAATACTACAATTACTTGCCCCAAAAATATCTGTTCTCCCAGATATTTGGGGCCCCACATGGTACTAGTTACCCGAAACACTACCCACCGAGATGTACTCATCAATACCTTTAATTTGATACCTCACATGACTTTTTTGAAAATAGCCCCCTCACACGCCCCATCACCCGGCCATGAAAATTATGTGGCGGCAAATCGGACAGAGCACAAGCTTAAGTTCCAAATTTGAGTTAAATCGGTACAGCTGTTTAGGAGGTATGCTTAGGTGAAGAAAACACCCCCACATGACCCACGTTGCTCCAAACACTACCATTACTTACACCAAAGATATCTACTCTTCCAGACCTTTAATTTGATACCTCACATGATTTTTTTTCATTTTTGACCCCATTTTTTTGGGGCCCCACTTGGTCCCAGTTACCCGAAACACTACCCAACGTGATGTACTCATCAATACCTTTAATTTGATACCCCACATGACTTTTATGAAAATAGGCCCAACAGGGCCCCCGTCCCCTCGCTGGGTCTTGAAAATTATGTAGCACCGAATGGGTCATAACACAAGCTTAAGTTCCAAATTTCTGTTAAATCGATCAAGCCGTTTAGGAGCTATATCCAGGTGAGGAAAACATGAATTGTAAATTCAAAATAAAAGGAAAGTAATAAAATGAATGAGTGAAGTTTTCTTCCGGAAAAAAATCTTTTAAAATAGCAGGTCCCATATAAACTAAAAGAGTACGGTATTCAGTAGCTTTCCAAAAACTTAAAACATCTAAGCCTCTGGGCTGGGTACTCGGTAAAACTCTGTTAGTGTCGTTTTCCGTGCAACTAATAGCAACTTGGTTAAGTCGGCTTGGTTTTGGGCGGACAACTTAAAATGATTATTAGATCTGTTTTTCTTCCAAATCAGGACAATTTTTTTTAACGACACCTCAACAAATCAGAAGCATGTAATCAAGAGTGAAATTTGATATCATATTAAGTCCATGTACATCTTCCAATATTGTTTTGCTATGATGGTGTTCTTCGTGCATTTTATTTCTAAAACTTTCATCAGTTCTTTGAACCGATGAAAATCCGAAATAACTCACACGATGATTTTGATGGAAATAATCGCCTTCTAAATTACACCTCTCACATGCAAAATATGAATTGTGTCCTTTAATTCATTTTATATAACTTCTAGCAGGAGCATCACACACAAAATTTTCAATTCTGATATTGATATGGTTGTCATTAATCATTACTCCATTTTCAAGTACATAAATTACTTCATCTACAATCCGTTTTAAGAACTCATTGGCATTCGAATTACTTGGTTTTGAGTTCGCATAAAATATACCGAGAACAAATGTCAATTCCTTTAATGGAACATAAAATTGTCCAAAATTGCGCTCTTAAACTTCTGCTTATTGGCACACCATCTATGTTGAAAGATAAACGTATTTTCGTTAAATCGTCTAAGTATTTATTAGACTGTATATGCTCTGCAAAACACACTTTAATCCGAAGTGCCAGTATTTACCTGAGAATACATCGAATATTTCGACGGTTTTTGGAGTCTGAAATAGAGTTCTTGCATCACTTGGAATATTTTCAATGCGCTTAGCTCTCATAATTTTTAACAAATTATTTAAAGCTAAATATTATATATTATATTTCAACGCCCATTCGCGTTGAATTTCTCTCCATAATTTATTAAATTCATCAAATTCATTAAGTTCCGAATCGGAATGAAATATTATTGGAGGTTCCACATACTCTAGAATTTTTTTGATGAATAAACTGAAGAAAACTATTAATATCAGCTGAAGTTCCTATGAAATCATTGCTACCATTTTGAATGGATGTTTCATTTTGAGATTGAATATTGATAATTCTCTTCTAAACATTTAGACGGTGTGCTCGAATACGCCGCCAGCGAGTCCATCGACTAACAGTTTTTAGCCTTGGCTTCATTTTCTTTGCATAAATAATAGATTTTTAAAATTTTATTAACATTTCGGCTAAATTAGTATTTTATCTTTTTAAACTACCAATCAATCATCAGCAGAAAAATAAATTGTATTGAAAAATACAACTATGATATACAGGTAAAATTACAGCTCTCTGATATTATGGGACCGAAATTCTAAACTCTCGAGGCTTTTTACAACGGATTTTACTTTAGAAATTAGAATTGTTTTTTCTCATGTGGTATATGGTATATGCAGAATTATATGCTAGAAGTGCTGCATATTCTAGGCATTTATTTCCAGAACATTATTGCAGGAAAAACAGATGTACCCCATCACATTGTCACTAAATTATGGAATTATGAATATGCAAACAAAGCAATTCGTTTATTACGAATATACAAGTATAATTTTGAAAAAATAAAATGGAAATTTATATTGTTTAAAAAAGTCACTTTTTTTGTACAATATCTACAGTACATAATTTTTTTTTAAATACGAACACAAATAAATACTAGCCGAGAAAAAAACACACAAAAATCACAGCCCTAACACTAATTTGACCCCAAATGTTTTAAAATAATTATTATTTAGCTATATTATTTAATTTATATTTATTAAGCTTACCTAATATATTTAAAATTTGTTTATTCTTACAATATTTTTAATATTTATTTATTTTCACTATCTGTTTTACAATTTCTAAAAAACGCGTCCACATACTATTAAAATTTGCCACGGACTAAACAAACACGTGCAGCAGAAGAAAAATGGACTAATTTTAAGTCATGAAAAAGTCAACATATTACGACTTTTGAGTGTTTGGTAGGTGAATTTTTCACCAGCTCAGAACGTTTGTTAAACTTAGTGAAACCTTTACTTGGTTATTACTTTTAAGTAAAAACTGGTAAGAAACTTACCATATTAAGACGATTAAAAATTTCCCGAAGTTTTATGTTCGTTAGAAAATGGTGAAAAATTAACGACATTAAGACTTTTGAATGCCTGCTTAGTGAAATTTTCATCAACGCTAAAAATTTCACCAGAAGTTTACTTTTAAGTTAAAACAAGGGGAAAAATACCGTGTATTGTACAATAGGTGGAATTACTACCCGCTCTCAACTTTAGTTATACTTTTAAGTTATTATTTCAGTAATAAAATACGTTTTTCAGACCTGTGGTTAATAAATTACCTTTATTGCACCGAGAAAATTTAAATGCTTTCAGTTATTTTGTCACCACGGTGAAGATTTGTTTGTTGGGTAATCTATACTGCAGATCTTCCAACGACTAGAAATACTCTAACAGCAACAGCTATTTGTCCAACAAGTGCCTCTCAAAATCTACAATATACAGTAAGCAAAATCGAACACTGGTTGAATAAATGGAGGATCAAGGCAAATGAAAATAAATCCGTACATGTTACTTTCACCACAAGAAGAAGTACCTGTCCTGTAATAAAATTGAACAACAAAATTCTACCACAAACTGAATCAGCAAAATATCTTGGACTGCATCTAGATCGTAAACTTAACTGGAAAAAACATATTTTTAATAAAGTAAAACAATTACGAATAAAATTTAATAGTTTATATTGGATGATTGGTTGAAGTTCGCAACTGTCACTTGAAAATAAAGTTACCATATATAAATGTATCATATAAAACCAATTTGGACGTATGGCGTTGAACTTTGGGGGACTGCATGTAATTCAAATCTAGAAATCATAGAAAGATTCCAATCAAAAGTAATTATATCAATCGTTAATGCGCATTGGTACGTACGAAATTCTACTATAAGGAAGGATTTAAATATTCGATCTGTCAACGATGAAATAAGACTATTATCTAACAAATATATCAACAGACCAACAATCACCCTATTCAACTAGCGAAGTCCTTACTAAACAACAACCAAATCAAAAGACTAAAACGATTCTCACCTCTGGATCTAGCTGAAAGATTCGAGCATCGTTCTCTAACATGACACTTTCTAAAACAATTAATAATCACTATTAAGTAACATCATATATCTTAATCTACTTATATTTCTAAATTATTAAGTAACAATCATGTAGAAAAAATTATTGAATTTAATCCTTTCAAGTCAACTAAAAAATCTATGTCTATGTCAAAAAATCTATGTCAAAATTTTTTATTGAATACCCTGTAATGATAAATTTGTCATTTATAAAATTAGGATAGCTTGTAAATAAACATTGAGTCATATATAAAAAAAAATATTAGTACAGTATACAATCCTCCAAATTCTGAGGACAACAATTATAGAGAAATTTTTGAAATATTTCACTCAGTTAATACCAAATTACAAAAGGAGGATAATATGTTTATCCTTGGTGATTTAAATCGTACAAATATATCCTTTAAAATGGACGATTCTGACAATTCCCTTCTACCTGTTAATTCTTTTGACGATATTGACATAGGCTTAATTGAAACTTTTTACGGCAAGGACATGAAACATGTAGTTGAATATCCAAATTCTAACGGAAAATGGCTGGATCTGATCTTCACAAACCCATATGAAGAATACGTATAGTGTTCACTGCTAGTGATACGGAAAATCTCTTCACCTATACGGTACATCATTCAGCCATCATAGTAGAATTACCAATTTCTGTTGTTAATCAGGCTAAATCTTACAATAACTTAACTACTACTTTCAATAGAATGGACAAACCTTTTATCAGGGAATAATATTGATAAATTACAACTTCTAGTTTACTATGAAATCGCGCGAATCATACGAGTCGTATATTCACAAAATTGGTGAAAATATAATAAAAGATACCCAAAGACTATGTATCGAAACTCTACACAATCCTCCTGTCCACGTGAAATATGTCACTTATGCGCAGACCGTTTCGTTGTGGTTTTCTGTCTGGAAGATACTCCATCAAATACTGCGTCCATAAACACTCAGGGACCTTTACTTCTATAAAATAGTCTTAACTTTAAGCGATGTTACTAACGCGCTTATTAATCTAGACATAAATAAAGGCACCGGTCCTGACACAATTCCACCAATTTTCTTAAGTAACTGTTCGGCAGCTCTATCCATTCCTCTGCAACTAATCTTTAATAACTCGCTTTCACTTGGAGTATTTCCATATCTTTCACCGATTTATAAAGACGGCGACAAGAGAAATGTTGACAACTACTAACTACAGAGGATTCGCCATTTTATCATCAATACCCAAACTTTTTGAGAAAATTGTATGTGATAAAATGACCATTTTAGTTAACTTAATCCTTAACGAACAACAACACGGCTTTAGAAAGGGCCGATGAACAACCACCAACTTAACAGTCCTGGTCTCCGACGTGCTTTGTGGAATGGAAAAGGGCCACCAAATTGATGCCATATATACGGATTTTAGTAAGGCATTTGATCGGGTGGACCATCACACTCTTATTTCTAAATTAAAGAAAATCGGTATAAATACACTATTGAATTAAATATATGTTAAATATCAAGGGTTTTTTTCAAAACAAATATTAGTCTCATCAGGAGTACTCCAGGGGAGTCACTTAGGACCTTGTTTACTTTTGATTATATTCATATCGGATTTATCTGAAGCACTAAGTGATATATCACATAATTTTTACGCAGATGATCTAAAAATTTATCACCAATCAATTCGGCAACAGATGCTGCATTTCTCCAATCTAAATTACAAACTCTTGACGACTGGTGCATTCAAAACAAGTTGAACCTTAATACAAATAACTGTCACTTAATTAGATTCTCGAGAAAAAGGACAACGTTGAAATACAACTACTACCTAAATAATACTTTACTTGATAGTGTAGACTGTAGACTATCATATAAATAATACTTTACTTGATAGTAAGATCATTACTTGGCGTATTGCTGTTGTAATTACCTTCTTAGTCTTTTACACTCCTCTTAATTTTCTTATTAAATGAAAACAATCACTGTTATTTTGTTCTAGTTTCACATTCATTTATTTATTTTAATTTTATTTAGAATCTTTATTTATAATTTATTTATATTTTATTTAGTTTAACTTTCAGTTAGAATTTTGTTTATCATCTTTTATTAATTATTAACCTTCAAGTATAATTTTATTTATAACTTTTATTAACTATTTTATAAATGATAATAATAAAAATCAACCCGAACAGTTCTAACTTCGAAGAACGACTCTTTTTAATTTCTGAAAATTAATTAATTGTTAGTTATCATTAAATGATTAAATTCAAATATCGCATGCGTTATTTGTAAGAAACCAATCAGCGGTCGAATTTATGTATATTTAATTACTATTTGGCAATCGATTAAGTACAATTGCCCTAAAAGTTCATTGTTTTATTTTATGAACTATTGAAATTATTGAAATTGCAATTCGACACCGCTGGAAATTCTGATATAAAATTAATTTAAAAATTAAAGAATTTAATTTTGCTGATTGATTTTTTTTTAATTAATTTTCAGAAATTAGTTGTGAAGTTGACACAGGGTGGCTCACTTTACAACATTGCTAGACAATAAGTTAAATTTCTATCTTCACTATGATCGAAAAATGAACCAATCATTTTTCACCATCTGTTACGAAACTCACTTTCAAGAAAAGACTGGTTTCTGTCCTCAAATAATCATACCAATTCCATTTCCATCCCATCCTACATATTCTAGTCATTGAATATAATTTAACCATAATAAATATATGTACACAATTTAAATATGTATCTCTAATACCATAAATTAAAATAAATATGTTTTTTGTATTATAATAATATTATATTAAAAATTATGTATTTGTATCAGGTATTTAAAATATTGTATATTTAAGTTTTTCTTTTTTTATTATTTTTTGACACTGTGAAAATTAGTAACTAAGATATGAAATGAAGTGTACCTAGTTTTATTAATAAATAAATAAAAATTTTAAATTTTTAACTTTTAATATACATATACATATATATTCTTATCAAAATTGTATTATAAATTGAATTATATATTAAAAATGTATTATAAATTGTATTAAGAATTTATAAATGTAATATAAATTGAACTGAAATGTAATTGAAAAATAAAAAAGACTGAACAGCTAAAAATAATAATAAGTCATATTTAAAAAAAAATTAGTTATATAAAAAACAAATTTTTATAGAGCTTAAAAATTAAGCAAATATGGTTTTAATAATTCGGCAGAAACTTAACAAATTATAATTAAACTTATTTATGTTTTTAATTAAACTTATTTTTTATTATTTAATAAATTCGTATTTTATTTAATATTTTTTTTTGTAAATCCCAAACACCAAATTTAATTTAATTTAATTAAAATGGCATGACTCTATAATTTGCGCCAATTTATTAAAATAATACTTCATATTTTTAAAATAAGTTTCCGTATCAAATAAGCTTATGTGGCTCTGAATATTGGTTGAAGGGAAAATCACATACTAGTAACTTCTACCTTAGTGTATACATACGTAATCATGTATCCAACCTGTGTACAAAATTTCATTGAAATTGTATAATATTTACCATATAATCTAGAACATATGAAATATTAATCGGAAATTTTAGCATGGACCCCTCAGGCTACTAACTTCTACCTTAGTCTGCACATGCGTAATCACGAATCCAACGTATGTACCAAATTTCAATGAAAACTGATAATAATTACTATATGGTGTAGAACATATGAAATATTCTTTGGAAACTAAGTTGCTCATATATTAGTTTCCCATGAACACAATAAAGCTACATGATACAAATTTTTGGAGCAATAAGTAGGTAACAAAGTGAACCTGTGTTTGAAATATAATTGTAATTGGGTGCCAATTACTGTATGATGTAGAAGTAGAGTATTGAACTTATGAAATATAATTGAACATTTTAACATGGACCCACTGAATAACCGACTTTAAACTTTGCAGACAGTAAGTCAGTAGACAGTAAGCTACTATGTGTGTCAAATTTGATTCAAATCAGATAATAAATACCATATGCTCTAGAGCATATGAAATTTTAATCGGAAATTTTAGTATGGACCCCCCGAAGGTATTAACTTCTATCATGGCCAACACATACATAATCAGAAGGTCTACCTTCGTTCCAAATTTCATTCAAATCAGATAAAAATTACATGCTATAAAACACGTAATTATATAAAAATCGGAAACTAAAACTGTTTTCTAGGAACCCCCTGAAGGACACAAAATTTCTGTTTTAAGTAGCTCAATCGGGTCCATGTTAAAATTTCCGATTAATATTTCATATGTTCTAGATCATATGGTAAATATTATCCAATTTCAATGAAATTTTGTACACAGGTTGGATTCGTGAGTAAGCATGTCTAGACTAAGGTCGAAGTTAGTAGCCTGAGGGGGTCCATGCTAAAATTTCCGATTAATATTTCATAAGTTCTACATCATATGGTAAATATTATCCAATTTGAATGAAATTTTGTACACAGGTTGGATTCGTGATTACGCATATTTATACTTATTATAGTTATTTTAATGATATTATTTATTATTTAAGAAATAAATATATAAAATTATTAATTTTTATATCAATAAATAATAAAGATGAGCAATTTTGAACAAAGCACTGTTTGTTACAAAGGTAATTTTAATTACAAAAAACTTTTGGACATAAATCGCTGTTAAACATACTACGAGTTATCTGCTCCCCTAGTTAGCAGCTTCTTTTTTACAGAAAATAAACTGTAAATAACTTTCTTATGTTAAATTTCTTTGACCAAAAAAGTTAATCTTTTTTCAAAAAAATCATTTTTTTTTTTATCTAGAATCTAGATCAATTTTTAAATTTCTTTGACCAAAAAAATCAATCTTTTTATTGAATTTACAATTCATGTTTTCCTCACCTGGGCATAGCTCCTAAACGGCTTTACCGATTTATCTCAAATTTGAAACTTAAGCTCGTGTTATTAACCATTCGGTACTTTAATAACCTTCATGGCACTGCGAGGGGAGGAGGGGGGGGGTGGAACCGATTTTCAAAAAAGTCATGTGGGGTATCAAATTAAAGGTATTGATGAGTACATCTCGTTCAGTAGTGTTTCGGGCAATGAGGGCCATGTGGGGCCTCAAAAAATGGGGCCTATTTTCAAATGAGTACATCTCGTTGGGTAGTCTTTCAGGTAAAGATGGCCATGTAGGTTCTCAAAAAATGGGGCAAAAAATCAAAAAAATCATGTGGGGTATCAATTTAAGGGGCAGGAAGAGTAGATATCTTTGGGCGTGTAATGTAGTGTTTGGGGCAACAAGAGCCATGTAGATGTCTTTTCACTCTTGCGTCGGTTAAAAAAAAGAACACTCGGTTTGCATCGGTTTTTCGTTATGGGTCGATAATTTTTTATATTGTTTGTGTTATATAAATATAAATATATATATATGTATATATATATGTATAAAAATCAAAAAAATCGAATTATAAGCCGTTTTCGCTCTTCTGGCTCATTAAATACAATACATGTAGGTGGGAGACCGCACAAAACAACTTATTGCAAAAAAGGATCATTTTATATCAACAAGTTCTATTACAAGTGAATTGGACTTAGAGCTTTCCCACATGACAATCCAAAGCCGAACTGTGGAAGGGGTCTACCAACATACAGAAGCATTAAAAAGCCATTTATTTCGAAAAAGAATCGACGGGCAATGTTAGTATTTGCAAAGACGCATATAATCTGGACTGTTGCCAAATGGAGAACAATGCTTTTTTCTGATGAATCAAAATTCAACATGATGGGTTCCGACAGATTCAGATTAGTGCGCATACCAAAAGGACACTGCTTCGAAAGGCACCATAAAGCACGGGGGAGGTAACGTAATGATTTAGGAATGTTTTTCTGGACATGGAATCGGGCAAATTCATAAAATTATTGGCATAATGGACAGTTTCATGTACAAAGATATCCGTATATATATAATATTTAGAAATACAGATTTTAATGAAATTTGGCTCACAGGTTCATTTCAACTTCATCTTAATGTCCGCCCAAGATGATAACGATTCTTTTAGTGGGTCCATTTTAGAATTTCTCGTTTATGTCGAGAGCAATCAGGATTTTTTTTTTGTTTTTATGAAAAATGACAAAATAATTTATATCACAGATTTCGATGAAATTAGTTGGTTTCATGATTATGTACCATCCTAGCTAGGTAGAGGTCAGTAGTTTAATAATAAAATTTCCGATTAATGTTTCATATGTTCTAGCTAGAGCATATAGTAAATTATTATCTGTTTTGAATTTTTTTTACAAACAATAGTTTTGTAATCTAGTTTGTGCTTATAAAATTTAAAGCCAGCAGATTAAGTGGTTCCCTATTATCTACACCCCACTGTTCCTACTTTTTTGTATTTATTGAACTGAACACCCGATATAAAACCATTAGCTTCGCCACTGATATATATATATATATATATATATATATATATATATATATATATATTTATATATATATATATATATATATCAGTGGCGAAGCTAATGGTTTTATATCGGGTGTTCAGTTCAATAAATACAAAAAAGTAGGAACAGTGGGGTGTAGATAATAGGGAACCACTTAATCTGCTGGCT
>CAWUCQ010000002.1:21930-58785 GCA_963920725.1 Rhamphomyia laevipes
TTTGAACACATAAAATCTCAAATTCTTTGTTCTGGTCAAAGAAATTTAACATTAATTTTTGCCCATATCATGTTTGTTAATTCAATTTTGATCAAGTATGTCTTTATAAGGAAAGGAAATTAACTGATTTTGTTGTAGTTTCAATTCAAATATTACCTTTATTTAAACGGAAATAATTTTAATTTTAATAGTTGTTTTACTTTAGTTTGTGCAATAATTGTCAATGTTATTAACATCATAATTAAAGTAGATTTAAATTATGACAAAAAAAAATTTGTATGTAGACAAATTCTATTAAAACCAGATGACGAAGAATTAACTTTAGATTCTGAGTGCTTCATATTCCATAAAAATATTAGTGAACATTCAGAAATTTGTTTGCACCGCCTGATTTGTGTTTTAATGTTACAAATATGCACATTAGTTTATTTAATATTTTTTTTGAAGAAAATTACTTTAAAAAAAATTATTTCAAAATATTAAAAAAATTTGTTTAGAGGCGACATAAGAATGTGACAATATAAAGAATGGTTCCTTAAAATTCACAAATTTTATGAGCACAGGATTAAATTTTTAGAATCTTTAATTATAGTATAATTCAAGATTCTAAAAACTTAATCCTGTGCTCATATACTCTTGCTAAAAAAATGCTTTATGGGTAAAAAAAAAAAATACTTAAAGCAGATTATGAAAATAAATGAATGACAAAAAAATTATTAATATTAATAAAAATGAAAAGATCCAAAAAAAAACTTCGAATACTAAAAAATTAAAATTAATTTATAAATCAAATATTTATTTTCAATTTAATAATTAAATTTATTTTGGAATTATGCTACTATTTTATTTTAATTATTTTTAATTCTTGCTTTTACATGTAAATATGGTATGAATGAATGATATATGTAATGTATTATATGGGATGAATGGTATATATGTGAAATCGGGTCATTTTTCTGAACCTCATTGTGGTGGATCCCGGAAACTCAGATTCTGAGGCTAATGAAAACTTTTACAAATAGGTAAACATAAAAATAAGTTATTTCCAAATAGGTAAAGATATTTAATTCTAAAGCTGAAATAAATTTTATTGTATATTGTATATAGAAAGATTTTTCCTAAATTCATAAAAAAAGCATTTTGTTTCGCCGAAAACCCATCACCTAATACCTAACCATAGTATTCACATACAATTCATACGTAATACAAAAAATAAAAATAAATTAAACTTTAAAAATCAATTATGAAAAAAAAAACACAGAAATATGCACTCTTTTGCCGTTTGAGTATTTGGGTATTTAGAATTTAGAAAAGGAAAATAAAATTTGTTCGCATAGTAGTTGTATGAAAAAAACTATCTTGATAAATACATAATTTTTCGTTTTTCAATTTTGTAATCTTTTTAATTTAAAACTTTATGTTATAAAATGCTTTGGTATTAGCTTAAAGCTTATCTGGCGGACGATGTCTTATCCAGTCAGCGCATTACGGTTTGCTTTTTGATATAAACAAAAATTCTATTCTATTCTATATTATATTATATTGAATTATCTCATTGAAAAAAAATATATTTTCGATTTCAAAAATTTACATTTTGCTTTCATTAATCAGTTCAAAAAAATACTTTATAAAAATAATTGATACATTATACTAAAGCTACAACTGCAATACAACATTTCTTTTAATTTTTATTTCAAGCAAAATGTATAGTAAGCCAATATGCTTGAAGTTTTCAGGAATGTAGTGTATTAACATTTTTATGCATAAATATATTACTGAACCTAATATGTAGGCAGAGTGGTCGGGTTTGGGATTCATGTATTTTCAGTGCTTATTCTGTGATTCATGCTGAGTAAAAAATTGCATTGTAGAGGCAATCTATCTTTTTTTGATTTAAAAATGAAAATTTTGAACCTGAAGAGTCCGGTACAAATAATAAAATATTGTAATTTAACGCTATTTAATTATTTTTCAAATGAGCCCAGTATTTCCCCCCCAGTTTGAATATTTTTGAAGTTAATCTGCTTCTCATTTAACGACGTTGGATAACTTCTTGATTCTTCATTGTGTGTGCAACATAGACCCCCTATAGCTATACAATACAATTTTTTGTGCAACTTGAACTATGGAATAACCCCTGAAAATATCTCTAATCAAAACTTGACCACCCTGTATATTATAGGTAGAGTCTGTTTACTATACATATCTAATGAATATTAAACACATTCACAATTATATATCCATTGCTCATCTTTCCATTCTATATATGCTCAATTTATTGAGCTATGTATAAAAAAAAGTTAATTTCCTTTAAAAAAGCACAAATATAATTATTATTTTATATAAAAAGCTCATAAACTCGTATACATACAACATAACATACAACTACAAAGATACTTGATTTTAGCATTTTAGTCATAAAAACACAAACAAATTAAATTTCTAAAAAGAAATGTTTTTAGTGGTATCAGTACAATTAGTGTGTTACTCGTTTTGTGAGTCGATATACGGACAATATATATACGGACATAAACAAAGAAAAATTTAAATAATTTTAAAAATAACAATTTAATATTTTAAAAAATAAATGAAAATATAATATTAATATAAATGATGTTAAAATTCCGATATTGACGTAAATAATTTACTTTGTAAACAAAATATTTATTGAAAATATTAAGGAATAAATATAAAAATTTAAGTTATGAGAAAAATAAAATAAAAAATATTCGAATAAAATTAATAAATTTGATAAATGATAAATTTATTATGGTTTTATAGATTATTTTGAAGTCATTTATAAAAAAAAAAAAAAATTCTATATTATTTATTATAAAGTACTTGTAATAATAACTTAAGAATTTTAGTTTTATCTTGAAATATAAATTTAAAATTAGTTATTTATGGTTTAATATTGAAGAAAATCTATTTTATAAAATTCAGCCGTAAAAATTCAAATATATTTAATGGAAAAATTGCGTTATAATTATAATTATATATAAAAAACATTAATACTCATAATATTTTTAGTGTAAATTATAAATGAACAATTTTAAAAGTTATTTAAAAAAATAAATTAATAATTAAAATTGATCCAAATAAAGTTGATATCCAAAAGTAAGTTTATTTTTAAAAAAATATAAATAATTACAATTTATTGTACATATATATATACCGTATATATAGTCAACAAATCATCATAATAATCATAATTATTATAGTTGACTTTTAAGTGGTCAATAAAATTGACAGTTTGTTAACTAATGTTAGTCAATTGAGCTTAAATTTCATTATAAATTAAAATCTATATATATTTTTATTTTTTGTTAGATAAGCTATCGGTTATTCCAGATGTTTTTAAATATATATTTTTTTATTAGCAAATTTCTTTATGCTGTTTCAAATTTGGACATTGATATAAATTACTATCTTAAATTGCCAATTGACTAATTAAATGTATCTATTTATATACCTCCAAAATATCTTTATCTATATAATATGTTTTTTATTATTTAGAAATTTTGATATTGTAGTGCGTGCTATAACATTATTTAATTTGGCAAAGAAATTAAAATTTAATTAGTTTGTATACTATACTTTCTTTCTATATAAAGTGAAAAATTTAATTAATTTTTTTTTTTATTATTTTACCTGGTTATACTTAGAATATAAAAATTGAATATAATTATCGTTAGACATTTAAACCGGAAATAATGAAACTAGTTATAACCGGTGTAAAAGAATTACATATGATTTGTATGTTAATTTAAATAGAAATGAATTTGTACTCTAATATAACTTGATTTTTTACATCTTGATATCAAGAGATTGGCATAATTAAACTATTATATATTTTCGAAAATCTTATGTGGATTTTGATTGGACCGAAAAATCATTTTTTTTTGTATTATAAGAAATTTAATTTATATCTACATGAATTTTCTGATATCTGCAACAATTTGTTTTTTAAATTTACCCCCTCCTTATACATATTCAAATGACCAGCAGGTGGTTCATTAAAATATTTTTGTTCTCGTAAAATGTATGCCATTTTAATTATTTTTATTATGTTCAAATTAAAAATACGGATATTTCAAATTAAAAAATTTTATGCCATTGACGTGCAATATGACCAAAAATAAAAAATTGATCTGGATTTCATGTTCGATTGGAGAGCAATTGAAATCACCAATCGAAATTCACATTATATAGTATTAAATAAATACAATTTCTTTTGTGAAGATAATTTTTAAATTTGTCGTGTATTGTTTACTTTTCTCTAGCCGAAGTATGAAATTCATAGCCTAATAGTTAAAAGATAAATAGCAATATTCGTTAATTACATTTGTGTAAATTGCAATAACTAGAAAATTTAAATAATTTGAAGAGCAAATAATCTTTGAAAATTTGTTAAATATTTGTAGTGTGAATACATTATAATTTTAACCTTTTATCTTTAATAAAATATACAAAAAATGTATTGAATATTACCAAAAAAAAAAAATAATCTATAATTAAAATTTTATACTTCATATATCACTCATATAAATTGGTTTCTTGTTTTATTCATATTTTTGTGTAAATTTAAATTATATTAGTTGTGTTATTTATTACCATTCCAATTTAAATATTTTGTTCTAACAGTCTTTTTTTAGCTGTGAAATTAACAAACTTGCCACTATTTATGTTTAAACATAATGATTCGATTGTTCTCGAAAAAATGAAATTAATACTTATTAATATTGTTTGTATATACATTAGGAAATTGCTTAAACATAAATAAGTATATCAACAAATTATTTCTGCAATAATTCATTATTAATTAATAAAAAATATTTATGTATATTTTTTTGTTAATTAGTTAGAATTTATTACTTTTAATTTTTTATTCCAATTCTCAATTTTAGATTTGAAAAAACGAGGAAAAAACAATCTTTAAAAGTAAATATTTTGCATTGGTATATCGATCTTGATATTCTTGATATCAACTTTAAAAAAAAAAGTTTATTTTGTTATCTTCAATTCTAAGAAAACGTAAAACCTAACTGATACTGGTAGTATATGTGTGTGTTTAATTTTAATGGTATAGTACAGTGGTATTCCATCTTTTTTCATGGTACATTGAAAAAAGTACAAAACATCTCCAGGAAGTATAAAACAATTCTATCTAACAAAATTTATAGTTTGAGTTTAATATTGTTTAAATGTATGAGCCTAATTTTTATTTTATTTTTATTTTATTTAACAAATGGTTTTTGAGGGATTTATACTTTATACATTGAGAAAATTCTGACAGGATTTTTTTTTAAATATATATGTTTGCATAAATTTTTCTCGTGAAGCATTTTGAACAACACTGGATTTTAATATATATATATTTTTAATAATAATGTTATTGTAAATATTCAATTTAATAATAATGTTATTATAAATTTATATGAGTGAGAGGAATAACTAAATTTAATAAATTTAATATTATATTATACAAGTAGTTAGAATGTCTATGAGTATGTTGCAATGGGTTTGAAACCAAAACAAATCGATTTCGCTTCAAATACATTTAAAAAATCTAAGGAACACCATATATTTTTGCTGTTTTTGGGATCACCTAATTTTTTTTTAAAATGAAGGTACATCAATTACGTATAGATACAAAAAAAATTACCTGAAAAAAGTGTAAAATTCCGTTAATTAGGGTATAAAAACCAAATTTGTATGTTTTTTTCAAAATTTTACATATTTTTAGATAAAAAGTACGATAACATTTTTTTTTATTAATTAATTAATAAGAAGTATTGCCTCCTCTTGCATTTACAGCCTGGCACCTTCTAGAGATTGAAGTTATTAAATTATTAAAACATTCTCTTGGTATTCGTTGTTCTTCAGGTCTTGAAGAAAATTACATATAGTTGATCCCTTGTATAACTGTTGCCATATCATTGAGAATGATTGTTTGAAGTCTATACCATGCGTGCTCAATGGGATTGAAGTCCGGGGATTGTGCTGGCCAGGGTAACACAGGAATATGATTATCCTCTAACCAATTTTCCGAGATTCATCAGTGAACAAAACTGTAGACCATTGTTCATTTGTCCAATTTTTGTAAATTTCACACCAATTACTTTTTCATTTAATGGTTAAATTCCATTTATAGCTACTTCTATTTATATTGTTTAATATAAAACGTATCGGTGGACATCTCAATGGGCGACGAGAGTGAAGGCCGGCTTCATGTAGTTCCTGACAGTTTGGCCACTAACAGATATATGTTTTCAACTGTATACAACTGGGACTGTAAATATCGAGCTGTTAAATTTCTGTGTCGGTTGGCTTCAAGTACCAGATACTGGTCCAGCTGTGACGTTGTTGATCTTGCTAGACGTGGATGACATTGCCGCTGCCACAACCTACAGATAACTCCTCTGGATACGTTGAAAGCTTTGGCAACATCAGCTTGGATTAGGTAATCCCAAAAAATTAAAAAAAATTATAGCGAAAATACATGGTGTTCCTTAGACTTTTTTGATATGTGTATGTATCTCTTTTTTATTTTTCGAGGTCGGACACTCCGAATTTGATACTATTCAAAATATAATAAACGCGCGAAAACGGTCTTTAAATGTAAGTTGGTACGTGGTGATAGTTCTGTTGCATTTTTGAAGAGCTATTTGTTTTCAAAACAGAAAAAAAAAAACAGAAGATGATTCCTGTATGCTTATGTTGAAACACAAAAAGTATTAATCGCAGAGCAAGGCACAGGTAAATGTCAAGATTTTCATAAGGAGAAAATTAAATTTAATTACGATTTGCGATAATTATGACGATATAATTCTTTCGCATTTCACTTGAGATGTCAAAGGTTATATTTTGATCCTGACACATACCAATTGTTATCCGATTTTAAAATTATTTCTGGTAACATTTGTAGATATAGTTTTCATTTTTAATTATTATAAAAAAATAAAATTACATATTTTTGAAATGGCTTTCATTCTTATATACATGGCTGGATTGAATTTTTTTTTATAGAAACTAAGTCAGGTATCATATATCCTGGGGAACTCCCTGTATAATATTCAGGATTATGATAAAATGGTTCTATAATATAAATATAAATATAATATAACTTTTATTTTTAAATTATATTTTGAAATTTATTTTTATCTATTACCAACAATTATTTATTTTTATTATTTTATAAATTTATATTGTTGTAGGGTTTTGAAGTTGCTTGGCAAACCCTTAAACATAAGTAAATCTTGACACTATAATTCTGACGTCTTTTATCTTTCATTTGTAATTCGTTAAGTGTTTTATTTTTGTACTTATCAATAAAAAAAGGATCAGTTAAACCCGCAGAGGTTTTCAATCTTTTTTAGCCTCGGAGCACTATTTTATACTCTTCACAAATCCGGAGCCCCGCTATTAAAAAAAAGTTATAAATAGATATTACATTATTGCCTATTGCAAAAAATTATTTATTTATACCAAAATATACTGCAATACAAAATAAAAGTTTATTAAAGAAAAAAAAAATCAATGAGAGCAACGGGCTTGCTTCAAGTTGCACAGAGCTTTAAAATTTTGTGTTATTGGTGATACCTAATGGTAATATCATATCATCCTCAGCATTCAATTTCAATCTGCTTCTGTATTTTGTTGCACAGTATTGTGAAAAGTTTTTTCTTGACTACCAGCATTAATTTATTGATCTCTTTTCTTCATCCAGCTTTGTTTTTGCACTTCCTGTTTTTAACCAACGATCCATTCCTAAAATATGAGGATGTAATATGCAAAAATTAATATGTACAACTAAGATAGATTAACTTACCTGTTACCTTACAATAATATTACAATTTACAATCATTATTTTATATTATATGAATTTAGAATTTTTTTTATTTCTAAGAAAACAAAATGTACACATATAAATTTTAGCAAATTATTTGGATTTTTACATCAAAAATTTTAAAATCTCACGGAGCTCTTGTAGCTTTTTCGAGGAGCCCTTGAGCTCCGCGGAGCACACATTGAAAACCACTGAGTTAAAGCGTTAAAGAGAGTATTGGCTATTATTATTGTATGTTAAAATATTGTAACAAAATGATTATTAAGAGCAATGCTGTTATGTTGTGGTAAGAAAGTGTAGAAAAAGAAATGATGATTAACAATTAATTTATTAGAATTAGTGCAATTGGTACAGGTATATGTTTTATACCAATCTCCAATGTAATCGTCAACTTCAAATTTCTGCGCAATCTTGAAACTTGAAAATTGAACATATGGAAATAAATGCCTGGGTTTAAAAGATAATCGGCCCTCTGGAGATTGAACAATGAATGGTCCAAAAAATATACTACTTGGTGGCATTGCACGAAGTAATAATAAAACATTGATTTAAATATATTTTAAAGAATTTTTAACGTACTATAATTAATGACGCCAGCCTTTTTATTAATAAAAAATATTAAAGATGTCTCAAAAATAATAAACTATTTTTCTTTGGTAATATGATTTTTCCGCATTTTTATGTATATTCCGCAGCGCAGATGCTAACTTTTTTAATCCGAAATTTGAAAATTCATACCGAGGTTTCAAATCGAAGTTTACATACAATATTTTATACATATTTATAGGTCAATATTATAAAAGTTTTAATTTGTTATTTTTCAATTAAATATTAATTTGGTATAAGATAAATATGCACTGTATACAAACATATATAAATATCTAAATCCATATTATTTAGCTATATCATAATAATAATAAATTACTATATATATATATATATATATATAGTATGTGTACAACGCAATTTTACACTACATGTATATATACATATAGGTATATTTATTTTATTGTCAATAATATTAAATATTCCATCCCAATCATCAAATTTTTAAAATCAAATAATATTTGGGTTTTTTTTAATATAACAAGTTTTTAGTATAATATTTAAAATCCAGTTTTTTATTAAAATATTAGTTTCGTAAATCTATAAATAACAAAAGCTTTTTTCAAATTGAACTAATCAGGCAATGAAGCAATTGTTAATGAGTTTACTTCATTTGCAAAGCTATTGTGTTCTAAACCTAAAATAACATTACCAAAAATATAAATTTTATAAGCGATATCAATGATTTATTCTAAACAATACACCATGGTACCAGTACGGAGTACGCATTACTATTACGAGTAGTTAGAGTAACTATGAGTATTGGAACGGGCTGGGACCAAAAAAAAAACGTTTTCAAAGTAAGAGATTCCAAATATATAACAGAAATATGCATATGTGGGACGATGCTTTACGTACCAATATCTGCTAGAACCTTTTGTACGATGTTAATAAAATTATACAAACATCAGGTGTGCTTTAATTTAATGTGGATGAAGTTTTAATCTGTGGGTGCATTCTAAAATTAACGATTTATGTTGAATTTCAAGTTTTTCTAGTGTAACCAAATATTTGTGAGACATTTTATACCTCATGTTTTATTGTAGTAATTTGGTTTCATAATGATGATTGTTGCCTGCCAAATTTGGGTTCCGTTACTATGCTAAAATTTCCTACATTTCATGTCTAAAGCATAGTAATTATTTTCTGATTTGATTAGAATTTTTGGTCGGTTGCTCCAATGGGTACATATTAAAATTCCCGAAACTTATTTCGTATGTTAAATATCCTACATCTTCACCTTACAGTTATTATATATTTGTGTATTTTGTACCACTTATTTTACGAGTAGTGAGCATAACTATGATTGTTACATTGAACTTGATTGTCAAAAAAATATATTTGGTTAAACTTTAATTTACGGGCGTTTTCGAGGTCAGAAAGTCCAAAAATATAAAATACAATAAAGTAGCTTCAGTGGGTGGACCCTAAATTTTTGCGAATAATATTTCATATGTTCTAGCTACAGCATAATAGTAATTAAATTATCATCTGATTTAAATTAAATTTGATATTCATGATAGTTTCCTGATGTAGTTAATGTCTGTAAAATTTGAAATTCGTAAATAAAATCCCCAATTATATTTCATAAGTTCAATGCTCGTGTACTTCATACAGTAATTGTGACCCTGACCCTATTTCAATGATATTTCACAAACTGGTTGATTTAGTCATCTAGTTGGTTCTCCTGAAATTTATAGTCTGTACCTATTATATTTTATACCATTTAATAATTATTTGATTTTAATGAAACTTGATAGAACTATTAATTTTGTAATCTAGCATTATTTATATGTAATTAATAATTATATATTAGGTTAATATGTTTTAGTAATTGTTATCCCAAGTAACAATTTTAAAACTTGAAGGTTAACACCTATACAAACTTATCTAAAAAAAATCTGTAATATATGAGGCTTTTTTTTGGAATAGTTTTATTAATATAGTTGTATGTCCTGATAATGTAACTTGTTTAGATTTTTTTTTATTAAACTAAGATTACTAAATAATAATTAAGGTAAAAAAATACTTTCGTTTATTTGTTAACTTCAAATAAAACTATAGATTATAAATTCAAGCATTTATTAGTGGTAAAGAGTAAATGGTGATCATAGAATATTTCTTAATATCTATAAAAATATTATAAGTGTCTAATTGGTTTTTAAAAAGGTTTAAAGTGTTTAAATATAATTTGCAATAATTTACCTGGTTTAATAACACCAAATTCCAAATGCCTACTAAAGCGGTTAATAACACCACTAGATTTACAACAACCAATAGACCAAGCTGGTTTCAGAGCAGGGTATTCAACAATGGATCACTTGCAAAGTATGAATCAGATTATAGAAAAAACATGAAGAATATCAGCTACCAGTTATAATAATATTTATCGATTTTGAGAAAGCTTTCGATAGCATTGAACACGTATATATGGCTTGCTTTAAAAGAACAAAATAATCACCATAAATACATTAGAATAATTAAAAATATATACAGTAATTGCCAAGCTAATATATTATGTATTAGAAAAAGTAGAAAAACCTTTTGAAATAAGTAGAGGTGTGAGACAAGGATCCACTATCTCCAAGTCTCTTCGCTGCAGTGCTATAGTATATATTCAGAAGACTAGATTGGAAAACTTATGGGATCAATATCAACAACAAGATACTTAATAATCTTCGTTTTGCGAATAATATATCTTTATTTGCAAAAAATCCACAAGATATGCAAAAAAAGTTGCTGGAACTAAACGAAAAAAGTAATCAAGTAAAAATAAACAAAAATAAAACAAAGACTATATCCAACATCAACATAATAGACAATATAAAAATAGAACATGACGTTATAGAAAAAGTTGAAGAATTTACTTATCTTGGACAAACGATGTCCTTCCAAAAACAACAAGATAAAGAAGTACACAGAAGAATTACGAACGCTTGGAGACAATTTTGGAATATTAAAAAACTGCTACAAAATAAAATCACATAAAATACATTTTTGACATCGCTATTTTACCTGTTCTAACATATGGTGCACAAACATGGTCCTTAACATCACAAAATATGCAAAAGCTTCGTGTATGTCAAAGATCGATGGAACATTCTGTCCTGCAAATTAGTAGAATTACAAGAACAAGAAATAGAGACATCAGAGAAAAAACAAAAATTGTAGATGTAATTCAAAGATGCAAAGAATTAAAATGGCGATGGGCTGGACATTTAGCAAGGCTCAAAGACAACAGATGGACCAAATTAACAACAAACTGGACACCAAACGGAACAAGAAGAGTAGGAAGACAACGAAAGTGATGGATAGATGAATTAATATATCACATGAATGGAGAAACATTGCACAAAATAAAGATGAATGGAAGAAATTAGAGGAGGCTTTTACCCTAAATTAAATAATGGTAATACAAATTAGATAGTAAAATAATGCTCAAAATGAAATATATTAAAAAAAAAAAATTGAATTACCTATATTTAGTTAAGATATTAATATTAGAAATTAGAAATGAATTAAAATTAAAATTATTATACTATGTATCACTTAAAATATTGAGAAAGGGTGTTAATAGCTATTATTATTAATAATAATAATAATAATTACCTGGCTTAAAAAGGGTTTAAGGTAGTTTCCATGTATAATAACACATTATTAATAATAATAATAAGACAAATTGTTTCATAAAGAAATGTCGCCATATTTATCTTATAAAATACACGTTAATAATCGTCAGATATTTAAATTAATTATTCAAATTTAATTTTTCATTATATGAGAATTATAAAATCGTTAAAATAATAATACTTTAATTTATTTTACGATCTTAAGTCGTAAAAAAAAATGTTAGAATTAAAATACTGCATATAAAAGCAAATTTCAATTAAATACTAAATACAGATTTCATTTTATTTTTTGGTAATTTGAAATATTTATGAGAAGTGTTTTTATGCTATATCAACTCAACTATCTATATTAACGGAAAAAATATATGCTAAATATTCAGAAATATTAAAGCTTAAAAACTTAACAAAATACATATTTTATTATAACATAGTAGAATATAAAAAGTAAAAAAAGTTTTATGGAATATGACATTTCGCCCTCCTAAACGTTTTATAGACATGTACAAAGTACATATTTTTTAACCACAAAAATAATAATTTGTCGTATAATTTATAAGAAGACGCTTGAGATATAAATTTTAAAATTACTTGCATAAAATGATATATTATTACATTATATTTTAATTATTTTTCTTCATAATAACTTTATGAAATTACTCTAAAAACGCACTATCAATTTGACTTTTACCCCACGCCCACGCTCACATTCTCTATCTGTAATCTTTTACATTGCTTTTTTTAAAATATATTCCTAATTTTTTAACTGATCAATATTTTTTTAATTAAAAAAATATTTATTTAGAGTATTCCTTAAAATTTTTTCGTATATCCCACTTTGACATATGCTGTATAGATATTCTAGCTAGACGATATAATCAGATATACTTTCGAAACTAAATTGCACAGAGGTTGGTTTGTCCTTTCGACTCATTAGAAGAGGGAACCCATCTCCAAGTCACAAATGTTTGTTTGACAGCCTCAGCCTTTATACTTACAAAATCGCATTATAATCCTGGTTCATCTAGGAGTACTTTTTTCGTGTGGTTAAACGTTAAAATGACACATCTGGTGTGAATAATTTAAAAAAAGACGCCACATAAATATAAACCCATCCTAGCTTTATATATCTCAAATATTGTCGGTTTTACATCACACTTACATCACACATACAGATTTGTTATTCGTATTATACTATGTATAAAAATTAAAATAGTACAAATAACGTCTGAAACATGTTAAAATTATATTTATTTAGCAAAAAAGAAACGAAAATAAAAAACAAACCAAATAAGATAAAAATTATAATTTTTTTTTTCAAAATCGTAACCAAGCAAATTATCTAAATTAAATAATGGCACAGGACAGGACCCATAGTTTTACCACCACTGATTATAAATTGAGTTTACAATTTTATTTTAAATAGTATGTATACTTTATTTTATAGCAATATTTTTATTAAAAAAAAATAGTATAATGGCATTTACGTAACAGAGCAGCGAACCAGTTAATACTTTTTCAGAATAATTGTTTTTATCGGAGCTAGAAATTGGTTCCCTAAAATACCAATACCTATACCATGTTTACCATAAGCAAAAAGTATGTAGAGACAAATGAGAACAAAACTCATATACAAATTTTTATTGTGGGGTTTAATCTCAAGGTTTCTATATTAAATCCCACGACCCACAAGCATAAAATATTTATTATAACCAATACAAAAATTATTGGATTCAAAAATTTGATATAGAAAAATTAGGTTGGAAAAAGCCAATTGTTGGGTAAGATAAAATTTTATTTAAAAATATTTTGAATATCTTCAAATATATTTAAATAAAATAATATATCTGATACATAAAGGGTGTTTGAGTTGTCAACACTGCTTTATTTGACAACCGATTTAACAGCTGATACTTGCTTTTTGTTTAGTTTGGTTTGGCATTTCATTATGGATAGACTTACTCCAGAACAACGCATGCAAATTGTTGAAATTTTTTATCAAAATAATGGTTCTTTTCTTCAAACTTATCGTCCATTTTATGGTAATCATAATTGTCCATCATATGGGCTAATTCGATCGTCTATGGATCGTTTTCACACTACATTTACTCTTAATGATAATGTGCATCCCGTGACATGCCAAACAGTGTGCACCGAATAATCTGTAGCCGCTGTACAGCAAAGCAATGAAGAAGACTCAAATCAATCAATTCGTCGCCGTTCTCAGCAAATTTATGGAAGATTTTACGAAAGGATCTTGGCTTAAAAGCTTTTAAGATTCAACTAATGCAGGAATTAAAGCCATCATCGTATGCGTTGATAAACCAGCGACAGAGAACACCTGAAAATCAACATTCGAAGAGTTCTTGGCGAAATACGGTCGCAAAGTGAAAATGCTGCGAAAAGTGTGTGAAAATTAGAGTTCCAGATTGCGCCTTGTAGGCATGTAGCCGTCATACATGGCCGAAATAATATTTAAACATTTATATTATAAAATTATCTATCCAATATTTTAATTTTATTAAAAATATTTTTCTTTGTTTTATTTTAATTTAAAGTTGTGTAACTCTATACAAAGAAAAATATAATTTGATAATATAATATATTTTGGTATTCATATTCGTCGTACAGATAAAGTTGACACTGAAACGGTATTTCATACTGTTGAAGAATTATTTGACATATGTATGTTGAAGATTATTGTTTAACACATGATATGAATAATGAATAGTACATAAAAAGTTGAATACGTTTGCACATTTTTGCATCGGGCTGAAGCAAAATATCCATAATATAAAATAATTGGTATGACGTTATAGAGATTTGTCATTAAATCGAAATACATAAAATATACATTATGCTATAAACAAACTATCATTATTATATTACTTAGTGTGTTCATTTAGTTGTATATTTTTTAAATTCTTAAATTACACTCATAACTTATTGGGATCGGATATTAGCTGTTAGTATTTGGGTCTGTCAGAATTGTGATTGTCAATATTCTGTACCGAATCCAAATAAGGGAACTGCTACAATTTTATACGTTTTTTTTTATAATTTTTTTATCTACTACTTCACATAGTGGAATATTTTTTTCATTTCCTATAATAGTTGATGCTGATGGCTGAATATAAACAATTTTCAAATATTTGATCTAATGTTTTTTAAAATAAATATTCGGCGCTCAAAAAAGCTCATTTATATGAAATTAGTGCACAAGTAGTTGTACTGGACGGAATTTACTTTTTTCATTTACTTTATTCCCAATAGAAGCATTTTTTAAAAGCGTATAGTAACCAAACCTTTGCGCACCAACATCTCCTAGCACAGCTTTGTACGATTTAATAAAATTATGCACACAAGTACGCTTAGATTTCTCAGTGGGTCCATACTAAAATTTACGATTTATATTTCTCTACTTATTATCTGATTTGAATTAAATTTGACACAATTGATATTGGTGTCTGTTAAATGTTTGGGCAGTAGTTTCAGTGGGTTCATTATTAAAATCTCGGAATTATATTTCATATATTAAATGTTCTACATCTACACCATACAGTAATTGTTATCCGATTTGAATGACTAATGATAGGTTGGTTTATCATTAGTTAGTGCTTCTGTAATTTGGAGTGGGTATAATTTCAAACTAATATATGTATGTGTAGTTTAGTTTTCAATATATATTTGATTATATTAGGGGATGTTAGTAAAATTTGATACAGGGGTTGGGTTTAGTTATCTAATTTATGTCTATAAAACTTATTGTCAATAGCTTCTTAAATTTCCAAATTATTTTTCATGAGATCTAGAACATATTGTTATCCGGTGTTAAAATAAATTTATTACACTAGATAATTTTATTCTGAACATATTGCTGGCACCTTTTTTATGTGCAAAATGTTTACTGCAATAATATTGATATAAAAAATTGGATGTATAAAAAAAAGAGTTGTGAAATTTTAAAAAAACAATATTTTTTACAAAGCAATATTTGGGAAAATTTTACTCTTCATTACAAATTACTTTTGACCATAAACATTCTATTCGATCTCAGGTTAGCAACATTTTTATTTTAGTTTGAATACAAATGACTTTAAACTCAAAATTATAAATTTATAAGTAGCATAAATTTAAATTATGATTTAATATTTGATGCTGTCTGTTAAACACTCAGTGTCAAAGATCAAACCCCCATAGAGTCCATAATGCATACTTTAATAATAATTAAATAAATTAAACTAGAAAAGTTGTTTATCTTAAATATTTATTATCGTGAAAATGAATACGAATTTATGAAATAAATATCAAAAGATAAATATATTTACCTGGAAACCTTGAAAACAAGAATTAACATAATGTAAAAAATATCCTTGTTATATGTAAAATACATTATATAATTATTTTGAATTTATGTATATACCACAGAACGATTACGAGTTTTAATGCAAAAGTTTAGTCCTTTGGTATCATAATAATTTATAGGTAAATAAGGCACGGAATATTCTATTGAAAGAAAGGTTAATTATTATTATAAATAAAATATATCAATAATTACATAAAATTTAAAATTAAAAATATATGAAATTCAAAAAATGGATAAAAAAATGTATTAAGTCTAAGTGAAGTTAACAATGAGCAATAAAAAAAAATACAGTATACTTATACCTACATATCCATAATTATAATTCTTATAATATATTATAGTTATTAAAAATTTAGAAAGTTGAAATAAATGAAATTAAATTCAATTCTAAATAATTCTATTTACAATTGAATTACTTAAACTGTAATTGGCAACCCTAATAGCTACGATAGCCGTATAGTTATCGAGAATAATCAAGGCAAGCGTAAAGTTGTATTCTTTATTTTTATGAAAATAAATTATAGTAACAATAGAAACACATTAAAACATAAAACTTTTATACTTCAGTCCAAGAAAAGTAAAATATAATTAAGAACATGGAACAGAATTCTATTTGTAAAAGTTTCGCATGGGGCATGGCTCTATATTTAGATTGTTTTCGTGGATTACTAAAATATTAGTTATGTCCTTTTACTCGTACTATTGCCTTACCCTTAAGCTTCTAACGAAATTGACATTACTATTTATATCAGATAATATTACCACAAAGCCAGCAATAAAATGTGAACATTATTGTGTTTGTTGTCAGTTGGACTTTTTTCTAATTAAATCTAATTAATGGAGTAAAAATACTTAAACTAAATAGTTATATAGAAATAAGTAATTAAATAAGTTTTAGAAATTATAATTTAATATTATTTTAATCCTGAAGATATTTTTTTAACACTATCGAAAAGAAAAACCCCCAGTAACGAATAATTAAATAAATTAAAATGAATTTGACAACATGAATTAACATAATATAAAGAATGTCCTCGTTATATATATGTTAATTATATTATTTAATTATGAATATATTTATATCGGAGAATGATTACGAGTTTTAATGCAAAACTTTCAATAAAATGTTGGGAATTAATTAATTTTCTTTCTAATGAAGATTAATTATTATTATAAATATTATGTATATCACAATAATTATATCAAATTTTGAATTAAATTTATGTGGTTTTCAATTACATAACATTGTATTAAGTGTAATTGAACGTATAATATACAATGGCGATTAAAAAAAATTCACTAGCCATAGTAAAAATTCTTATAGTTGTTCAAAATTTAGAAAGATTTATATTTGAGAATATGGAACGTATCCCTATTTGGAAATACTTCGCATGGCTTCATTTACGCCATCTTTTCGTGCAACAAATTACTCGCTGTTGGGCATAAATTACTCTATGTCCTTACTCTAAATGCTTCTAACGAAATTGACATTAGTATTATTTATATATCAAATAATATTTGTACAAAGTCAGCAATAAATTGTAAACATTATTTTATTTTTGTAATAGTCAGTTGGATTTTTTTCTAATTAAATCTAATTAATGAGTAGGTAAATATACGAAAAGTAAATAGTTAGAGATAAGTAATCAAATTTTTTTTTTCGATAAAAAAGAATAAATATTTAATATTACAGATTATGAAATGTAACAAAATGTATATGTAATTTATTATGAATAGATATGAAATATTTGCAATATCATGAGACTCGAAAGAAAACATTTTGGATCTTTATATTTGCGTTGCAATAACACCTGTAAGAGAAAGGTTCTTCAGAAAAAGAAAGCTATTACATAGGGGTATTTTAGCAGGTAACTCGTAGTTATGTTCAACAGTGATTTATATACAACAGCATTATGTAACCAACAGTAGGTAATAAATTAAATATTTCTCATCATATTGTAAGACACTTATAATGTATTTAATAGAATTCGAAATTGTTATAGGAACTTAATGAAACTCTCAGTATCAAACATCAAAACTGCCCATAGCCAAGAACAACCTGCAGACACAAATTCCAAATTTCAAAAGCACTGACCTTCATTGATATCGATATCGATTAATGCTATAACACATGAAATATAAATAATATAAATCGGAAATTTGAAAAAAATACGACGGATCCAAAATTTTACAAACTTCAAGTAGATTACGGACCAACATTTATTCCAAATTTCACAAATTTCATTGAAGTCGGATAATAATTACATTCTCTAAAACAAAAATCAAATATTCTTCGGAAATTACAAATTTAAACTACAACTACAAATTTCAGAAGCACCAACTTCAATTAGATAACTAAATCAACCTGTGTGTGAATTATCAATTGTTTGACAATTACTGTATGATGTAGAGCAGGGATGGCGAACCTTTTTGAGAAGTGGGTCAAAATTGAATTTATTTTTTTGAAATATCAACCTGTGGGTCAATTATCATTATAGTAATTAAAAATTAAAAAAAAAACCATATAAATACGACTTTATTTATAGATTAGAAATACAATATAATATTATATCATTTTATTTTATAATAAAAACTAACAAAATTCAATATAAAAAAATGTATATAAAAAATATAAAAATTATTAGCAAAATCCAATATTAAAATAAAATTATATATGTTTAATGCGAAACTTGTTGTTGTTTGTTTTAAGATAATTCTTGAATATTTGGTTCATATCTCTAGAGTTCATTACTTTTAAACATGCGGCAGTCACTTCATTACCAAGTCTATTTCTTTGTGTCAATTTTACAAAATTCAATGATGAAAATAAAGTTTCGCATACGTATGTTAAACATTCTGTCGTTGTAGATTATGCAAAAAAATTGCAAAATACGTAATAACTTAGGTTTTGTAAAAACAAATAAAATGCAAGAAGAAAAATTGTGTGTCCTTTTGTGTTAGTATAGTAAAATCGAAAAAAATTTATGTAAATTTATTATCTTTTTTTTTTCATGTAAATTTATTATCTATTTTTTTCTTTAAAAAAAACTTGTGGGTCAGTTAAAATAGTTCCGTGGGTCAGTCGCTGACCCGTGGGTCATAGGTTCGCCATCGCTGATGTAGAGCATATGTATAATTGTGAATTTTAACTTATGGGTATTATTAAATACCAACTTTAATTTTTACAGATAGATGGTACGTAGCTATCATATCATGTGTGTCAAATTTCATTCAAATTAGATAATTAATTACTATATATGAACATAAGAAATTTTAATAGAAAATCGAGCCCAGAATCTTCAGGCTAATATCTGGATATGCTTGTGCACAATCATGATACCAATACCAACCTATGTACCAAATTTCATCCCAATCTGAGATGTAAGATTTTATTGAAATTTTTTCCGGAGAGCAAAAAGCCACGGTTCTCAACATAAACAGGAATTTCGAATGTGATCCTACTTCCTACTAAAAATATCGATCTCATCTTTAACGGGCATTAGGACGAAGTCTGTATGAAACTGTGTGCCAAATTTCATTAAAATCTGACGAGCCGTTCTAGGAGATATTGCTGCGCACATGCAAATTTTCCATCGCGTACGCGTACGCGTATTTTTTTGAAATATCAACCTGTGGGTCAATTATCATTATAGTAATTAAAAATTAAAAAAAAAACCATATAAATACGACTTTATTTATAGATTAGAAATACAATATAATATTATATCATTTTATTTTATAATAAAAACTAACAAAATTCAATATAAAAAAATGTATATAAAAAATATAAAAATTATTAGCAAAATCCAATATTAAAATAAAATTATATATGTTTAATGCGAAACTTGTTGTTGTTTGTTTTAAGATAATTCTTGAATATTTGGTTCATATCTCTAGAGTTCATTACTTTTAAACATGCGGCAGTCACTTCATTACCAAGTCTATTTCTTTGTGTCAATTTTACAAAATTCAATGATGAAAATAAAGTTTCGCATACGTATGTTAAACATTCTGTCGTTGTAGATTATGCAAAAAAATTGCAAAATACGTAATAACTTAGGTTTTGTAAAAACAAATAAAATGCAAGAAGAAAAATTGTGTGTCCTTTTGTGTTAGTATAGTAAAATCGAAAAAAATTTATGTAAATTTATTATCTTTTTTTTTTCATGTAAATTTATTATCTATTTTTTTCTTTAAAAAAAACTTGTGGGTCAGTTAAAATAGTTCCGTGGGTCAGTCGCTGACCCGTGGGTCATAGGTTCGCCATCGCTGATGTAGAGCATATGTATAATTGTGAATTTTAACTTATGGGTATTATTAAATACCAACTTTAATTTTTACAGATAGATGGTACGTAGCTATCATATCATGTGTGTCAAATTTCATTCAAATTAGATAATTAATTACTATATATGAACATAAGAAATTTTAATAGAAAATCGAGCCCAGAATCTTCAGGCTAATATCTGGATATGCTTGTGCACAATCATGATACCAATACCAACCTATGTACCAAATTTCATCCCAATCTGAGATGTAAGATTTTATTGAAATTTTTTCCGGAGAGCAAAAAGCCACGGTTCTCAACATAAACAGGAATTTCTAATGTGATCCTACTTCCTACTAAAAATATCGATCTCATCTTTAACGGGCATTAGGACGAAGTCTGTATGAAACTGTGTGCCAAATTTCATTAAAATCTGACGAGCCGTTCTAGGAGATATTGCTGCGCACATGCAAATTTTCCATCGCGTACGCGTACCCCGGACATATTTTTAATTGCAATTTCGGACTACCTAATTTCGAAAACGCCTAGGAAAAAAGTTTCAGCTAAATCAATTTTGTTTGGCCATCAAGTCCAACACAATACTTCATAGTTATTTTAACTACTCGTTGTACCAATTTTTTTCAACCAAATATATCACTTCGGGTGACATTCTTTCTAAAATGGTGAATCTGAAAATTACCTTGTCTAAAACTGTGCTCTTCGTTAGAGCATTAATATATTTTTTTCAATTTGGCAATTATTAGTTTTTGCTAACAGATTCACAACTTGAAATATCTAAAAAATTTATATTGCACAACTTTTTTAATGGTGTGCTTGATATGTCTGTCGCGCGCGGTTTAAACCAGTAATCAGTAACGAAAGAAATTACCACTAACACATATAATAGAATGTGATCGGACAAAGCCGACAAAATTGTTAAAACAAGCCGTGCACAACATCGGCTCACTACTACATTCATGCGAGTTGTAGTCTGCATAATTTTTGACATATTCATTATTTTGTATGGGCTATGATTTTTTTTAGGTACAATAAATGAAAAATGTTATTTTATGTAAAGAAAAAATAATTTATTTCAAAATTTTAATTTGTTAATTTACAAATATTATTCCAAAAATTATTAAAAACATTCTATAATACACTTTTGTAAAAAACTAATGCCATAAGATAAGATTTTTAAATCAATAATTCATCGAATTTGCACTTATTCATCAATTGGCAGCGAAAAGTGCATTATATTATGTAATTAATAAAGTAAAACCTTAATATATAATTTTACATAACAAAAATAGCTGAAAATAAATAAATTAAATTAAAAAGTAAATTTAAAAAAACCGTTTGTTCGGCATATTTCCTCCAGTCAGGCAGTTTTTATAAATTCCACATGAAATTAAAGAAGAGTAATTAAGAAATTGATTTAAAGTATTATATAATATATATATAGAAAAAAATTAGTAAATTACTAATATAAATAGTAAATTACTATTAGTAAATAAAATACTAAAGTGTGAGCAAAATAATTACTTTTTTAAATAAATTTATATTTTGTATAAAATAAAAAAAATATGATAAATATATAAAAATAATCAATAAAAAATGTCTTCATGACAAAAAATAAATAAATATATATAATAAATAATATCAACAAAAAAAATGTCTTCATGACAAAAAATAAATAAATATATATTATATAAAAAATTAACAAAAATATGTCTTCATGACATTATAAATATATAAAAACGATAAAAAATTATATCTACTAAATTATTTATTTTAATGTAAGAATTTTCCGATTTGTAACCATCGATTCTTTATGCATTAAATTATTAACATTTTTAATATAGTTATTAATTAAAATGTTGGCAAAGCATTTTACAATTTTGAAATAAATATCAAAACTAACTATACCACAATGGCATACATATTCTAAATCGATATCAGTTATGCATTCATCGTCCTTTTTTAAACTGTTAATAGTTAAATCAATTAAAATTCCTTTCTGATTACTAGTTTCTAAAAATTTACATTGTAAATCAGTTTGGCTTAAAATTTCTTCAAAAATAGCAGACATATGAAATAAAATATAACCAACTTCGTTGGAGGGAGTTGTTAAACCACTTCTCTGTAAATAATTGAAGTAGTTATATTTAGATTAGAGTTGGCAGCTCGAGCCGAGTAGCTCGAGCTTAATCGTCTAAAAAGAAACCGATAAAGCTCGAGTTTCTGTTCGAAAAAGCTCGAGCTAAAAAAAAATAAATTTAGCACATATTCAACCTGAAACTTTTCGTAAACCCGAACCAATAGCTCCAATATTCAAATTTTTTATGCAACATTTGCTCCTAACTTCAACTACTACATTTGCTGTTAACTTCAACTATCGACGATAGGCTAAAATTTAATATTTTTTTATTTAGGTGATTTCCCGTGTTACAAGTATTTTAGTTGTTTTTTGTTTTTTGTCCAGTTTTTCTATATCAACATAATATTTAAAAGTGAAATCAATTTTAGTGGAAAGAATTGAATTACTAGGTAATAATATTTTAAATAGTTGTGTTTTTAATTAAGTTAAATTAAAGATATATTTTAAAGTCCCTAAGATGGAGTCCGAGGTATGGAAATATTTTAACAAAAACAGTGCAGAGGAAAAAGCAACTTGTAGTAAATGCAACAAAATTTTATCTTGTAAAGGTTCGACTACATCAAGTTTGATTCGCCATTTGGAAACTATACATAAAATTAAAAGAAAATCTGTAAGCGAAAATATAGAAAACAATAATCCAAGCACATCATCAGAAGCATACGTACCTGTAACAAAAAAGCAAAAGGTAGAACCACAGGGATTAATGACAAAATTTTTGAAAAAAGCATCAATGGCTGAAATTTTGGCAAAATTGGTTGCAATGGATGGACTTTCGGTTAATAGTATTGTAAAAAGTTCTTTCATACGAGAATCATTTTCACGACAAGGCTACTCTCTACCAAAAAATAATAAAACTATAATGAAATTGGTTATGGAATTTTACAACGTAAAAAGGCAAGAGTTGACTGAATATTTTCAAACTATGATAAGAGAAAATAAAAAATTTAGTTTGACATTAGATGAGTGGTCGAGTAAAAGAAATCGGCGATATATTAATGTAAATTTGCATGTAACTGATGAAAAACAGTATAATTTAGGACTAGTACGTATTTATGGTAGCTGTCCGGCTGAAAAAGCAGTAGAGCTAGTTAAAAAAAAACTAAATGAATTCAGCTTAAATTTTAGTCACATTGTTGGATGTACAACAGACGGAGCCGCGGTAATGGTAAAGTTTGGTCGTTTAATTCCGGTCGCACATCATCAACTATGCTACAACCACGGAATTCACTTAGCTGTTATGGACGTTCTCTGTGGAAAATCTTCTGAATTTATAGTAATGGAAAACATGAGTGAAGATTATTGTGACAGTGAAACTGATGATTCTATTGGAAGTGAAAGTGATGATGAAAATGACGATGAGGTTATGATATCAGTAGACCACCAGCCTTTACGGTTTCGAGAAAATTATAAACATCTTTTAGAAAAAGTTCGAAAAATTGTAAAATTATTTAAAGTTTCGCCATTAAAAAATAATATTTTACAAAATTATGTTAAAGATGAATATGGTGGAGGTAAAGAATTAACTGTACTGTTAGACTGCCGAACACGTTGGAATTCAATTCAAATAATGCTTGAAAGATTTCTGAAAATGAAAAACAGTATTAAAAAAGCTTTAATTGATTTACAGCTAGAACATTTATTTGTTAAAGATGATGAAGTTGCAGATATTGAAAGTCTTTCAAATACATTAAAACCAATTAAAATGGCAGTCGAGGAATTAAGTAGGCGCAATATCAACCTTCTTACCAGCGAAGGCGTTTTAAAATTTTTATTCGAATCATTAGAAACTCAACAAACTGTTATAGCAAAATCAATGCTAGTAGCATTGAAATTACGTCTTGAAGAACGAAGAAACAAGAATATTATCTCTACAATTAATTTCCTACAGAATCCATCAACATTAAAAGACAGCTTGACATTAGGATTTGATGGCTTTTTTAAACTGAATAATAAAACTGAAATTATTAAAAGTATCAAAGAAATAGCTTCAAAGGCTTTTACAACAAGTGCTAGTGCAGTGGAAGTGGAAGTTTATTCGAATGAGGACAAAGATGATGATGTACAAAATTCTAAAGTTTCATTATCAGAAAAACTTAAAATGAACATTGAAAATTGTTTAAAACCAATGAGTGCTAAAGAAAAAACAAACCAATCTTACCTGAAAGAAATAAATATGTTTGAATGTACTGGTATAATTACTCCCAACTTAAACAAAATCTTTGAATATCTTAAAACTATTCAGCCTACATCTACCGAAAGCGAAAGGGTTTTTTCAATGGCCAGCAACTTGGTAACAATAAAGAGGCAAAAACTAAATGATAATAGCATCAATGCCATTTTATTTTTAAAAAGCTATTTTATCAAAGCTAATTAAACATTTGATTTTTTTAATTTACTTTATTACATTTTATTTAGTACTATCACATTGAATTTGAATTTATGAACTTAATAAAATATAATTTTTTTTGATAACTATATCCAACATATATGTTTTTTTTTTGAAATTGTAGGAATTAAAATCCTTTCATGAAAGCTCGAGTAGTTCGAGCTACCCGAGCTCGGAAGAAAAAATGCTTGCCAGCTCGAGCTCGAAAAAAGTGTCGGGTTTTGCCAACTCTAATTTAGATGATATGCCTTTATCTTTCATAAAAAACTGTAAGCAAGTACTACATGTAATCTCTTTAACAGCGTTATGTGAGGCATAACCGCTGACATATAAATAAGATGACTGATCAAATTTGGCATTAATTAAATATGAATTAGAATCTAAAATTTTATCAAAATCTGTGATATCAAATGAATTATCATACAAAGAATTATCATTGAATGTTTGTACTAATGTAGTATAATCTTTTGTATTATGTGCAAAGACATTATGAATACGATTTTTTTTTTCACATTCAATAACTTCAGTATATGAAATTTTATAATTACATCCTGCGAGTGAACGATATAATCTAAATCTACTTTCTAAATCATCAGTTTGTAATTTACCAATTAAAAAATAATTTACTTTTAATTCTTTTAATGAAAATTTTACTATATTTAAAATGCTCTTGGTTGTTAATATAAGAGCCTCGCATAGGTATCTTTAGTTAGACAACCAACATTATTAACACTCTGATTCCAAATTTCTAACCATAAAAGAAAATTTTCTAAAAACTTTACATTGCTATGAGAATCAGAGGTAACCGGTTCACAATATTCATTCCTTTTCAAAATATTTTTGAGTGACTTTTTCGTATTAACAATATCCCACCATTTTCGAAGAATTTCACAAAACTCTGCCGTTTCAATCATATTATGATCTCGTAGAGCGGTAATTGTAGAGTGGTGGAATATGTTATCAACCAACGTTACGTTTTGCCTCTCTAAACTATTTGGAAAAACAGTTTTGTGATTCAATTTGTACGATTTTTTAATTAACAAATTCAATTCAGACTTATATAATATACGGAAATTTTCAAAAGAAGCATTTTTAATTTCATAAGTCTCGAAATTGGGATATATAAATGTTTTATCTAAATTACCAAGATTTAACCAATTATTTCTAATATTTTTAAATAAATGAACCGTATCATATTGTAAATAAATTTTACTTTCGGGAAAATTAGGATAATTGAAACATATTTTGATTAACACGATTATTATCAGTAATTATTACTTTAACATGAAAACCGATTGATTGTACAAATTGAATCACTTCACTAGTCAATGAATGAACTATATTGCCTGTAGGACGGATTAAAGGAAATAGTCGAACTATTTCCTTATAATTCCCAAAAATTGATTTGATCATATATGCCATTACAGTTCTAGCACATTTTGTAGGATCATTTTCTGCCATGCCAACAATATTATTTGCTTTGTATTGCAAACCTTTGTCAATATAAATTTCGTCGACCAAAAGTGCGACATATTTTTCATTGTCTGTTAATGATTTACAAACATGAAGTAAATAATTCTCGTCATTATTAGGTTGCTTATAATTTGGCGATAAATGCATTTTAGAAGATATATTTTGCAAATATCTTTTGCATTGTAAAATAAAAAAATTCCTTAAAATATCATATGTAGCACATGAATGTGCATAAATTAAAAATGACATTATTATTGTTTCTACGTTATATTTCGGCTTTAATCTATTTAAAAGTTCAACCTGATTAGTTAAAATATCTAATTTGCCACAGTGTAAAAAATCCTTATCACAATCTCTTGCCTTTTGCCTATAAAATAATGCACGATCTAAAAAAAATTTTCTATTTTCAAAAGTTGAATTTTGATTATATCTATATCTAGAAAGCAAATTTTCTAGTTGTGACCAAAGTGTCAATTTTAAATTAATTGGTAAAATCCAATTTAGTTCACTATAAGGATCTTCAGTTTCATTTAAAATTACTCTACATATAAAATTACTATTTACTGAAATTCTAACAACAATTTTACAATCTAAATCACTGGTATTTTCTAGCAAAACAAAAACTAATTTGTCATTGTTCTTAAAAAGGAGATAATCTATGAAGTTTAATTTCTCCTTAAAATGATTTTTAAAACCTTCAAAATTTTCAATGACATCGGATTTTATAAATTGTTCTGTTTTTGCTTCAATACCAGCATTAAATTTTTCTCTTCGAATTTCAGGATCATTTCTGACCACTGTTTCGGTTCGAGTTAAATACTGTGGCAAATTAGGGAACACCGATGGAATTGCTCCATAAACTAATCAGGGTTTTTAAATTTCCCTGGGTGGCTCAAAATCGCCTTCCCTAAAATGCTTTGCACAAACAGATGAGCAAGATGTTGGTTGCCAGTCTGCCCTGTGCATAGCATTAATCCACTTTTGCTTTACATTATTATCTTTTGGAAAAGAAAATGTTGATATAACCTCAAAAGTGAAATCATAATTAGATTTACATCCTGGTGCAACACAATGACGAGGCATTATTTACTTTATATTGCACTTAGTTACACTTAAATATTATTATAATAATATTATATTCAATTATTTATCAATATAATTGAATTTATAAATAATATTGCACTAAAAAACGAAATTACTGATTTTACGAATAGTATGAAATACTATGAAGTCTGGTGATGGGTTCAGGGGTGTCCAACTCAAATTGAAGATGGGCCGTTTTGAAAATTTATTTTGTTTCGCGGGCCAAAAGTAAAAAAAAATTTCTTTAGACAAATTAAAATATATTTATTATTAAAATTAGTTGGTTCATATTAATAAAGTAAATCATAAATTTATACATTGAAAAAAAAAATTAATTAAATATGAAATAAGAATACAAATAATGTTGCATTTTGATCATCTTTTTTTTTCTGATTATCTTGTCAGTGATGATGATGATGATCATGATGATCATCTTGATCGCGATCTTAAATTAATTTTTTTTAGAGAAATTAAACTACTGGCAACATCCATTTAATCTGATTTCTTAACAATAATTTGTTTTCCTATAATTGTCACCCGAGATTTGTGTGGAAGGAATTAAGCATGTTAAGCAGATGTTGCCTGTGAAATTATAAATTTAATACTTACAACTTTTAATATTTAATGAGATATCTGGCATTCCTTTTGTTTACATAATTTATCAATATCTGCCGATATTTTTGATGTAGAAATTCTTAAAATGCGACTTAGATGTTCATCAGTTAGTGATGTTCTTTTTTTCGATTTAACATTTTTCATCCTGGAAAAGAATTGTTCGCAAGTATATGTACTGCCAAATAATGCGATTTGTTGATGTGCTAGTTTTGATAAATTCGGATACGTCTCCCTTTTTATATATTTTTGGTAAAATGTCAAAAGATCATTTTCTACATATGCTGTCTTCAGTGAATTGTTGCTTTGGACATCGATCAATTCAAGTTGGAACTTAACATCAGTAGTATTCACATCAATGGCAAACGGGTTAGCAAATATTGCCATAACTGGTTCATGATTTTTAAAATCTAAAAATCTTTCATCAAATTCATTTTTTAAATTGTCAAGTAATGATGCATATTTGGAATAATTTATTGTAGCTGCGTCTATGGTCGATAATGTTGTAAACTATATTTTTAGTACGCATCTGTGTCTGCAGCAAATCTATTTTTTTAGTAAATGCTTGAATATTTTCAAATTGTTGATTGGCAAGCAAATCTTTTCCTTGTAGCTTTAAATTCAGGTCCGAAAGATATTTGGTAATATCAACCAAAAATGCCAGATCATTTATCCACTGAATATCTTCAAAGTAAGATACATCCTTTCCTTTACTTGCCATGAAGGTTTCTATTTCTTTGCGAAGAGACCAGAATCGAGTTAGAGTCGCCGATCTGCTGTGCTGAGCCAACGAACGTGGCTGAAATAAATAATGTCATCATGATCTGATCCTACCTCAGAAAGAAAAGCTTGAAATTGTCTGTGATTTAGTCCTTTTGATCTTATAAAATTGACAGTAGACACAACGTTTTTCATTACGTTTTCCATTTTTAAGATTTTTGCACATAGCTGTCCTTGGTGTATTATGCAATGGTACTTTCGTATTTCATGTTTGATACAATTGCTCATTAAGGTCACAAAACCATTTTGGTTTCCAATCATCGATGGAGCTCCATCGGTAGTTAAGCCATAAATATTTTCGTCTTGAAGATTAAAAATTTTCGTAGTTTTTCTTACCTCACCGAAAATGTCACGTCCAGTAGTGGTACCTTTCATTGGACAAAGTTCAAGTAGTTCTTCCACTATTGTATATTGGTTCGTTACTCCTCTAATAAATATTGCTAACTGAGCTGTGTCAGAAATATCGGTGCTCTCATCTAAAGCCAAACTATAAAATATACATTCTTTCAGTTTTTCGATTAATGTAATTTTGATGTTATCTGCAATATCATCAATTCTTCTACCTACTGTTTGGTGTGATAAACTAATATTTTGCACCAAAGATTTTTTCTCTGGACATATATTGGATGCAAATATATTTAGACAATTTTTTACAAATACTCCATCAGTAAAGGGTTTTCCTCTTTTTGCTATTTCTTCGGATATTAAAAAACTTATTTTTGTAACAGTTTCAGAATTCTCTTTTGGAATTCTAAATAAAGATTGTTGTCCAGATATATTTCTTTTTAAAGAATTTATGTAATCTATTCTTACTTGATCTTTCATGTGGTCATATTTGGCTGAATGTTTTGTATTGTAATGTCTCTTGACATTGTATTCTTTGCACACAGCAATTTTTTCTTGGCATATCAAGCACAGAATGTTTGAATTATGCTCAATTACAAAAAAATCTGTAGTCCAATTATTTTTGAATACACGACCTTCTGCATCAACTTTACGTTTTTTATTTTGTAACATAGCTAATGTACTATAAAATTATTTAAAGAAGTGCTTAAATTATTTTTAGATATTTTGAATCCACAATTCTTGGATTAAATAACTTAACTTTTCGCAACAAGAAAATAAAATAAACTAACCCGCACAACCTATTATTTTTTCGTTTCATAATTTTCTATTTCGTAAGAAAATAACGGATTTTTTTTTCAATATTTTGGCCTACTATGTAGTAATGTAGTTATGTGAAAAAGTGAAAATAGTATTTTACATATAATATACGTAGTTACAAAATTTTGAATTTAAAATAAAAAAATTTGTATTTTACGAGTAAATATAAAATCTTGAATTTTAAGTAGAAAATTTCCATTATAATAAATTAAAAATTTTCTGTAATTATAAGTAGAATTTTTTTTTTACATATTACAAAAATATTTCTACTAGCGAAACATTTTGAAGTCAAACCAAAGCGAACGGGCCGAATTAAAAGACTCCGCGGGCCGTTGGATGGACAGCACTGGGTTAGATGGTCAAAAAAAAAAGTTCGCTCAAAATTTTTTTCTAGGCGTTTCCGAGGTCGGGGAGTCCGAAAATGCAAAAAAAAAGCTGCTAACTAGGGGGAGCAGATAACTCATAGTATGTTGTTTAACAGCGATTTATGTCCAAAAGTTTTTTGTAATTAACATTATCTTTGTAACAAACAGTGCTTTCTTCAAAATTGCTCATCTTTATTATTTATCGATTTAATTTTATATTTTTATTTCTTTAATAATAAATAATATTATTAAAATAACTATAATAAGTATAAATATGCGTAATCACGAATTCAACCTGTGTACAAAATTTCATTGAAATTGGATAATATTTACCATATGTTCTAGAACATATGAAATATTAATCGGAAATTTTAGCATGGACCCCTAGAGCTACTAACGTCTACATTAGGCTACACATGTGTAATCACGAATCCAACCTGTGTACAAAATTTCATTGAAATTGAATAATATTTACCATATGTTCTAGAACATATGAAACATTAATCAGAAATTTTAGCATGGACCCCCTAATCCTACTAACCTGTAATTTGGTCAACCTATGCAGAATCATGAACTCAACCTGTGTACCAAATTTCATTGAAATCGGATAATAATTACGAGCTGTAGAATATAAAGCAAATATTCTTCGGAAACTAAGTTGCTCATATATTAGTTTCCCATGAACGTACCATACCTACCAACTATAAATTTGTGGAGTATCAAGTAGATAACTAAATGAAACTGTGTGTTCAATATCATTGAAATTGGGTGAAAGGTGCCGTAGATATAGAGAGTTGAACTTATGAAAAGTAATTACGGATTTTTACATGGACCCACTGAAGTATCGACTTTAAATTTTACAGACACCAAGTACATACGGAAACTATCATATGTACCAAAATTTATGCTAATTAGATAAAAATTACTATATGCTCTAGTCTAGAGTATACGAAATTTTAATCGGAAATTTTACCATGGACCCCCTGAAGTTACAGACCTGTATCTTGGTAGGCTTGTGGACAATCATGATACCAACCTATGTTTTAAATTTCATCCAAATCTGAGACATGATTTTTTTTTTACATTTTTCCGTAGAACAAAAATACGTAGGTTCCCACATAAATGGAGAAATCTAACATGGTCCTACTGAAAGGATCGATCTCATCTTGTACCTGCGCGAAGTCTGTTAGAGCCTGTATGCCAAATTTCATTAAAATCGGACAAGCGGTTCTAGGAGATGTTGCTGCGCACATAAAAAGCGTACGCGTCCCCCGTCACTTTTTTTTTTGCATTTTCGGACTCCCCGACCTCGGAAACGCCTAGAAAAAAATTTTGAGCGAACTTTTTTTTGTGACCATCCAACCCATCACCAGACTTCATAGTATTTCATACTATTCGTAAAAAGTGTCCGGGGGACGCGTACGCTTTTTATGTGCGCAGCAACATCTCCTAGAACCAATTTGTAGTTGGTAGGTATAGTACGTTGGGAGCCGTTTAGAATCCCGACAATCACAATCCCGACAATTCAAAATCCCGACAATGACAATCTCGACGGGTACGAAATCCCGACAGGTCGAAATCCCGACAGGTACGAAATCCCGACAGATCGAAATCCCGACAGATCAAAATCCCGACAGGTACGAAATCATGACAGATCAGAATCTCGACAGGTATAAATCCCGACAGGTACGAAATCCCGACAGGTCAGAATCCCGACAGGTACGAAATCCCGCCAGGTCAAAATCCCGACAGGTACGAAATCCCGACATGGTCAGAATCCCGACAGGTACGAAATCCCGACAGGTCAAAATCCCGACAGGTCAAAATCCCGACAGGTACGAAATCCCGACAGGTCAAAATCTCGACAGGTACGAAATCCCGACAGGTCAGAATCCGAGAGGTACGAAAAATTAAAATACCGGGATAATATTTGATGAGTTCTATCTAGATCTTATGATCTATCTAGACTCTAGAGTGAGCATTTAGTTTGTGGTTTTATGATCTACTTTGTAGAATTTGATTTCCTAGAATTTGATTAAAACGGACGTGTTTTTAATTCGCTCTCAATTATTTAATTAGTAATTAATAATTAAAATTTTAGACATGAAAAAGTGTGGTAAATGTTCTAATATTATTGTTGATGACGGATTGAATTTATTGCAAATTATAAGCTGCAGTTTTTGTAAATTAAAATTTCATTGTGAATGTGTATCTATATCCGATAATTTATATAAAACTTTATGTAATCGTAAGCCCAATATTTTATGGAGATGCGATCATTGTTCAACTTGTGATATTGTGGGTATAATGGAGAAATTAGATTTTATTTGTGCTGAAATATCATTATTGAAAGAGACTTATTCATATAAAGATATAAAATCAAATATAAATAATGAAGTGTTTCCTTCAATAAATACAAATTTAAATCATGATACTGCATTAGAAACTCTAAATAAAACATTTTCGGAACGACATACAAATTCATCAGCTGATGGTTCAAAAAGTGATATTATTGCAACAAACACAAATAGTGATAAAGGTGCTGATGCAGAAAAGGCCGTCGATTTATTAGCTTCTAATAATTCTAAATTGAAGAAAAAGAAGAAAAGAAATCGTAAATCTCGTTCTTTACTCAAATCTAATAAGCCGTTGTCAGTTGTTGGTCAAGATATTGCTCCGAATGATATCGAGATTATAGAAAAATTACGTTGGTTGCACATATCTAACTTCGCAACTACCACTTCCGAAGAATCCATCGTTAAATATGCAGCTGATAAATTCAAGGTAGAAACCAAAGATGTAAAATGCTTCAAATTGGTGAAAAAAGAAACTGATGTAAATACGCTAAGGTATGTGTCTTTTAAATTAGGCCTTCCTGTCAGTTGTCATAAGCTAGCTTTTGAGCCTTCAAATTGGCCTAAAGGCGCAGCGGTTAAACCATTTGAAAATTTTCCAAAAAACTTAAAACAAGCGGAAATGAAATTAACTGTAACTTAAATTGTATTAATAACATTTCCGCACAAGATGCTTCATCAATGTTAATTTCTAATGTTAATTGTTTTACCGATATTCTTTGTTCATCGTTTAATTATATTTCTGAGGAGAGTTCAATAACCTGTAATAAATCAAATGATACAATTTTACTGAATAAATCTGATAATAATACGTCATCATTTTCAATTTATTATCAAAATGTTGGTGGTATGCGTACTAAAAGCAGAGATTTCTTCTTATCAGTGTTGGAAAATGATTATGATATTATTGTTATCACAGAAACGTGGTTATACGATGGTTTATTGTCTTCAGAATATTTTACAAGTACATACAATGTATTCAGACGAGATCGCTGTATTTTTGTTACAGAGAGAGGTGGTGGAGTTTTAATTGCTGTTAAATCAACTCTCAGTAGCTGTTTAATTTTTTCTAGCAGTGAATTGGATCAAATTGTTGTTAAGATATCGTCCACTCAAAATAATTATAATCATTTATCAATATATGTGGGTGTAAGTTATATACCGCCACAAAGTGTATATTCTATTTACAAAATGCATATAGATAAATACTGTGAGATTATAGAGAGTGGCGATGATGAGCGAAATATTATTATATTGGGTGATTTCAATTTGCCATCTCTGAAATGGGAATACATGGAGAATGAGAGTTTTTTGTTGCCATTAAACGTCATATCAGACATCGAACAATATGTTGTATATACTTTATTTAATTGTGATTTAAATCAAATCAATTGTATTTTTAATATTTTCAATAAGCTTTTGGATTTAATTTTTGTTTCAGATAATATTTTAACTTTTGTTTCTGAAGCTTATCCTTTAGTTAATTCCGATTTACATCATAAATCAGTTTTAGTTAATTTTGAATTATATAATTTTTCTACAAGTAATGTTTTACCTAAAGAAATTAAAATTAAAAACTTTAGAAAGGCTAACTTTTTAGGTTTAAATAATTTTCTACTTGAAAATAATTTGAATGAAATTTGCTCTATTAATGATTTGAATATTTGTTATGATAAATTTTTGAACATAATTAATAATGGTTTTGTGAAATTTGTACCGTGCGTCCGTAAAATTACTAATAATAATCATCCATCATGGTACAATAAGGGACTTTGTCGCTTAAAAAATGCCAAAAATAAAGCATTCAAAGCATATAAAAAATCTAATAATTCCGAAGATCTTATTAATTTTCAGCGTTTACGCAGAGAGTATGAGTTTTTACATAGATATTTGTATCGTAAATATATAATTAGTATAGAGAGCAATATAAAAACTGATAGTAAATCTTTTTGGTCATTTATTGCTATTAAAAAATCTTCTTTTGGTTTTCCTAATCAAATGATTTTAAATGACAACACTTCCAATTCTTTGGTAGAATCAGTTGAATTATTTGCAAATTATTTTGAGTCAGTTTATGTAAACATAAACCCTCCTGATGATCCTACTAGATATAGTCACATACATGAAATACTTGATTTAGGTAACTTATCAGTGAGGTATAATGATGTTTTGGAATCCATTAATAATTTGTCCATTGATTTTACTTCTGGGACGGATGGTATACCGAATGCTTTTTTAAAATCATGTTGTTCGAATTTGGTGAATCCACTAGTACATATTTTTAATTTATCGCTTAAATCTGGCGTGTTTTTAGATTGTTGGAAAATAACGTTTATATCGCCAATATTTAAATCAGGTTTAAAGAATAATATTAAAAATTATAGAGGTATTTCCAAAATTTCAGTTATTCCAAAGCTTTTTGAACAAATTGTAAACAATAAATTATATTTTTTCATAAAAGAAATCATTTCTGTTCATCAACATGGGTTTGTTCGGGGTAGATCTTGTACAACAAATCTTGCATATTTCTCTAATTATATTATTAATGCTTTGGAAAGTGGTAATGAAGTTATTGCAATCTATACTGATTTTACTAAAGCATTCGATAGAATTGTCCACAAGCTCTTAATCTCTAAACTTTCAGCTTTAGGGTTCCATTCATCATTATTAAAATGGATTGAATCTTATTTAAATAACAGACACCAAATTGTGAAAATTGGTGATTATCAATCACGTAAAATATCTGCAACTTCTGGTGTACCACAAGGTAGTCATTTAGGTCCAGCGTTTTTTATACTATTTATTAATGATATTGAGTATTATTTAAATTATTCAAATAATTCAACTTTTGCCGATGACTTAAAAATATTTAAGACTATTATTGAACAGTCTGATGTATCGAAACTCCAAGAGGACTTAAATAACTTGGCTATTTGGTGTGATTTAAATTTTCTATTTTTAAATCCAGATAAATGTAAAATGATGACTTTTAGTAGAAAAAGATCTTCTTTTAATCATTCTCTCAATATTAATAATGTAATTCTTGAATCTGTTGTATCAATCAAAGATTTAGGCATTATATATGATACACATATGTGTTTCAATAGTCATTTTGACTACATAATTGCCAAGTCTTATAAACTATTAGGGTTTATTAAACGTAATACAAGGGATTTCACTGATCCGTATACATTAAAAACATTATTTTGTGCACTTATTAGATCCACACTTGAATATGCTGCAGTGGTTTGGAGCCCTAGTTATAATATTCATATTGATCGTATTGAAAATGTCCAAAAAATATTTACAAAACATTTAATAAGAAAAATGCAATGGGGTGATTATATGCCACCTTATGAAGCTAGATGCTTACTTTTTGGATTACAGCCTCTTGAAATTCGAAGAAAAGTATTTCGTGTGACATTTCTTCGCGATATTATTTGCTGTAAAATTAATTGTCCCTCACTGTTAAATATTTTAAATATCAATATACCAGTAAGAATATTGCGTGAACATGAATTCCTTCATGTTCCCCACCATCACACAAATTACGGAATGCATGAGTCTTTTACTAATTCCATTATGTTATTCAATTTGTTTTTTAGAGATATTAATGACTTACAGCCAAGAGATAAGTTTGTGTTATATCTAAAAGAATGGATGAAGTAATATTAGCCTTAAAGTTTTTAATTTTATGTTTCAATAATTATTAAAATTTATTATTTTATCATTAATTTATATTTGCTTAAATATTATTGTATTTGTA
>CAWUCQ010000003.1:0-18031 GCA_963920725.1 Rhamphomyia laevipes
AAAATCACAATAATATTTAATTTATCAATTTCAAGAAAATCTTATATCTAAAATGTTTTATAATAATAATAAGAAAAAATTGCAAAATAATTGTGTACCGAAATTCATTAAATTAGTTAAAAATATGAATTACATGTTCTGTACTGATCTAGTATTTTAAATAACATTTAATAGTTTAGACTTGGTATTGAATTAAATAATGCACTGTGTGCCCGTAGAACCAAGTTATCGGCACTTACATACTTTTCGGCCCATTGTACCACCGTATCAATAGCAAAGAAAAGTTCTGAGTCGGTTTTTTCGGTTAGTAAGTTGCCTCGCAGTGCCGGTTATCCTGTTCAGAACTACCGCAACTAGGTCAACATTCCATGGTGGTAAGTTGTCCTAAATTTGATATGGAACTAGTTTAAATTCAATACTTTTTTTATAATAGAATGTTACATATGAGGTCTTGTAACACCCCAAATTATATAGCCTAAAATCAATGTCTTCAATAATTATGGTAAGCTACTAAAAAACAAATTTATTGAATACTACATAGAAGTATCAGTATAATTAGAACAATAGAATTATAAGAGTGACACTGCTAAGGAGTATTACACACTTCAGTAAGAGTATTACACACTTCATTTTCATCATGTCTAGACATATTGTTTCTGAAGCGATGTATATAAATATAAATCAAGATTTTGAAAATAACAAAACGAAAATTTAAAGTACAAAAAATAAATAAATGTTATTAAATTTATAATTAAATTTATGTAAAATAAAAATTTGTTATAAATATTATTTAGTAATTTCCTTATCAACTTTTATTTCAATAAAATATATTATGTAATTAAATTATAATTCTGTTTACATGGCAATTCAATGAAATAATTTTTTTTTTGTGATAAAATTTGAAAAGATAATTTTATTTCATTAATGACAATAATTATCGATTAGAAACAATTTCATTAAAATATTTGAACATTTTTAAGTACCTTTAATTGCATTATAAATAAAACTAAAAAATAATATAATTAGAATAGAATTTTGAGAAATGCATTGCTGTATTTTCTATAATGGGGTTTGTTAAGAACATAAAATTCTCGGACACACATTTTTGAGATAACATGACATTGTAGTGTAATTTGAAACCTATACTAATTTTATATGAATTTCGCGGAACCATTAATCTCTTTATAGGGAAGGAACTTAAATTTTAACAAATTATTTTTGTTGTCAGGAAATAAGTGCGTGCGTGCATCTGTTGTCATTTTCACTTTGCATACTTTATTAATAGTACTCTTTTTCAAAGTATATTCAAATTAGAACTACATACATAGAAGTCTCAATTTTGAATCGATCCCACGACATGCATTACAATAAGTACATTACCACTATACCATCACCGCAGCTATCTACATAACATATTTTGATGAAGTTCCATTTTTTGAAACTTGTACTGCAAATCTATTTCCATGTCAATTTTATAAAAGCTTAGGCATAGATAAAAACTATTTAAACAATTTCTTGATCCATAAAATTATTTAGTATCTGACAATGATTTGTACTGTACAAATAATTCAAAATAGTTTGGATGACTACGAAATGACCCGGCACCCGGATTACATAATTTTTTAAATAGCATATCAATTACATGATTTTATACGCCAATAATATTAATTAAATATCAAAAGAAGAAATAATAATTTTCCATATTAACTTTAATTTTGTTTTGCAATGAATCCTTTTAATTTAAAACAATTCTTAGACGAAGATTTGTTTCCAATAAGAGAAAAAAATTATATAATAAAGAATTAATTACTATGATTATCTTTATAGAGTTAATGTAGTTCTGTATTTGACGTCATTATATAAGATTAATCGTTTGCAAAAAAAAAAAAAGCTGCTAACAAGGGGGAGCAGATAACTCGTAGTTAGGGTTTACAGTGCACTGTGTAAAAAAACACTGTTGTGTAATAATGTATTTTTTATAACACGGAATATTGATAGGGACCCACTGAAATTGTCGAGCCCAAATTTTATCAAATTTAATTGAAATCCAATAATTACCTGTTCTACTAAATAGAACATAAGTTACATAAATATTTCAGAAACTAAACTGCTTATATATTCATTTCCCATGAAACCACTGAAGCTATCAACTCCAAATTTCAGGAGCACCAACTACATAAGGAAACCATCATGCCCAAATTTAATTCAAATGCTCTACTAAAACATATTAAATTTTAGCATGGACTCACTGCGCTATTGACCTCTGCCTTGGTTGGTACATGATAATTTTGTGTAGACGGACATTTTTTTTATTGTATTTTTGGACTCCTGATCTCAAAAATGGCAAAAACAAAGTTTAAGCAAAATCAATCTTTTTAGGGTTCATTCCAACACTCATAATTATTCTAACTATACTTGTAAAATTGTTAAATAAATTGTAAGTATCCTTTTTTTAATCTACTTTACTTCCATTCGGTTAATCAATTTATTGTTATAAAATCATTTTTTGTTATCAAATTTAGTGCAAGATATTTATTGAAAAAAAAATATGACAAAAATAAAGAAGAAAATTTTCCAGATGTTAATCTAGCGATCCAGATGTTAATCTAGCTTCACAAGAGGCTATATTGAATTCTCTACTACTGGGGCAATTTATCCTATAAGACCATAATTTTTTGAGAAAATACTAGACACATACATTGCATTTCCTATGACTCGGTCAATTTTTGTTATAATACCATATTTTTTTGTCAGAAACATCCATAGGTGCCGCTGTCTGATTAAAATGTATGGAAAATGATCAAAGATTTATAAAATGTGTCTGACACAGCAGTTCTTATAATCACTTGTGTTTTAATATACATACAATTCAACACTCTCTACCACATAGACTCAATCTGGAATATTATCTCCCTTCAAGCAATTAAAGAATTTGACTTCCTTAAAATGAAAAAATATATCATATTTTATTTATATGAGAGAAACGTCTGAATTTATCAAAAAAGAGCCACAAGCGCCAAAATGTAAAATTGTAGTTAAGAACATAAATTATTCGTATACGCAGACAATCCCATTCTGTGAAAATTAAATAATTAATTAATTGGATCGGGAACCTATCAAACTTATTTAAGAAATCTTAGTTTATTTTTGATGCAAAAATTGTTTTAACATTATAATTTATTTTTCTTAGTTTGTACAAATGCCGCGTACGTTGTACAAATTACACGTAACCCAATACTCATTCGACGATATGTGAAAAGTTACATTTTAATATTGTATAAAATTTCTGTATACAATAACATGATTCAACCGTATCATTTTTTGTCATTATTGAGAGATTGAAACGATTTTGTTATATTTTAAACTTTGTCCGAATTAAATTTTAAATATGAAAAATAATGTCTGACAGATGAATACCATTTTTCTCTATGCACTATTGGGCTCTTAAAATTACGTTTTACATAACAGCACGCCCTGCTGGATCTATCACCCTGATGATAACATCGATATTGAACATAAGCTGCTCTATAGTCCGAGACATGTTTGCAAACATCAGCTCTTTGAGGAAAAGTCTACATAGAAAATAAATCAGGTGTGCCGATTTATTAAATTCTCAATAGTCAATCTCTTAAATAATTCCTTGACCAAAAACTACAGTTATATATGTGACGGGCCGTGATCCCATTTAGCTGGAACTACATATTGTTTATCACAGGGCGTGCAAAATTATTGATATCATATGTATATATATATGTCTCCATTCACCATCACTGCATTGCTAACATCATTTTCAAAAAAAAAATAGAGCCTGATAATACTTTATGAATTCAACCAGCACCATATACACTTTAGCACGTGCGATTGGAGCTGGTGAGCTACTCGGGGAGTTTGCAGTATCCAAAATCGATTACTCTGTTTATTCACATAGTCATAATATGATAATGTAAAAGAAGTAAAATTCTGCAATATTGATACACCTTTTATTTGAAAAGTAACATTCAGTAATTTGCGTATGTTCTTCTTTAATTAAATTTTGTCATAAGTTCTATTAACAATATCTCGAAAAATATAATAAAATTATTTAATAAACAACTTTAATTACATTGATCTTCTGGCTTACGAGAATCAATTTATCAATTTATAGTTAAAATTTCCCTTTCTTTTTACAAATTATTGAATTTGTTTGAAGCGGTAAAAGATATTGTACAAAAACTCATTAATTACATTGTTAGGAACCAATATAATTTATTTATAGCTTTTCGCAAAATAAAATAGTTGGCCTACCTCTTCTATAAATGACCATATTTTATTTTTACTATTATAAGAAAATCTAGGTCTGATAAATATTGTATAATTATTTTGTCAAAAGAATTGAAGATATTATATAAACATATACCAATTTTTAATATGAATATACTTCTTTTATTGTAAATATAATCTATTGATTTTTATATCAATTCAAACTTCTTTTTCATTTTTTGTTTTGGCAATTTACGTACGCTACAATAATTGCTTTTGTTATTACCAACCGCGAATTTATTTATATACTTTACTGCGAATTTATTTATATATATACATATTTTTATTTTTAACTTAAGTAAAAAAAAATAAAGTAAAAAAAAAATAATGCCTGACCCAGAATGACGCGGCAAAATGTCGCGTCGCTTTTGAAATTTCGAATTTTGAAGCGTATAAAGTCAAAAGCGACGCAATGAGTTTTTTTCAAACCACATTGAAAAAATTGTAAACAATTTATTTAATGGAAAAAATTAAATAAATTCTAATATCTATGGATATTATGTCATTATAAATTAAAATAATTGTAAACAATATTAATTGAAATGATTGAATTTAAAAAATTTTAATAAATAAATTTATTGACACATTCGAAATTAAAATTTATATGCGGCAAGCGGCAAAAGTAGAAAGTAGGTCTACTCAAGCGTCGCGGCAAAATTGCCGCATCAACGCGACGCTACATTGTGGGCAATTTCATATATGCCTATACATTCTACTTTTGAAGCGTTGTTGTCAAACGCGACGCGACAGCTTGCCGCGTCATTCTGGTTCTAACATAAAGTAAAAATGAAAACTTAGTGATTAAATTTTTGGTGATTTTTTTTTTTTTTTAAATACAATTTTATATTTAAATTTATTTAGTTGGAAATAGGAAAATAAATTATATTTGAGAATTTTGTATCTACTTTATAAATCTGACGGTCGCATTCTCGACTTTTAAAGACTTTTCCGTTTAAAATTACTTAAAAGACCCATTACGATAAAATCATATTCTCACTGATAATAACACCCGTGATAAAACGGCACAAGCGCCAAAAAGTAAAATTGTAGTTAAGGGCATATTTAAAAGTTCTAAGTATTTATCTATCTATGTGTCCCGTTGTACACAGAAAAAAATCGGCTTGTTTTAAAACAACTATTAAAAATAGTTGATCGAGAATTTCATGAAAATAGTATTATTAATATAGTTTATGGTTAATTTTATAACGAAATGTGTGATAAATTCAACCATAACTAAAAATTGTTAAAAAGTATGTTTAATTCAACATGTAAAAACATTTGCCCAACCTTCTTTGCGTAATTAAATTAACTATACTACACAATATCATTTGACTATTTAATAGTTAATTTCATAGTTAATCAACTATACACAAAATTCAATTGCGACATGATGGTTAAATTAACCACAAAAAAAAATTGGTACATATTTTCATAGTAGCGCGTTCCTTAAATATAGTTGACCAAACAAGTTTCTTGGCTAATAAAACTATCCAGAAACACAAAGTAATTATTTATAAAATTTTAATTGTACATAAAATCAAAACTCAAAATACATATCTCAAAATTGTCTTCAAATTAAAAAGATAATTAAAATTATTCAAACAAAAAATAGTGGGACTACATTACGCACAAAACTAAGTAAGTGATATTAAATGTTATTCATTAATTTTATCAAATATTTGCAAATATTTATAAATAAAATATTTCAGATTTCACAGTTTGTACAATTATACGAGATATCCCAACTTATTCAAACCTATCAAATTATATCAATAATTCAATGAATGACAATAACATTTCCCAAGAAGAAAACAATAACATTAACAAAGATCTGTTAGAAGTACTAAAACAATTTAAATTGGAAGAATTATACGTACAACCATTTTCGTTTGGAAGAAATTACCTTAGAAAGATTAAAACATTTAACAAAAAATGATCTACAAATACTATTTAAAAATCATTCCACTGAAATTCAATCGGAGTCCCTCATAAATTGATACAATGGCGTAAGAACAATGTAAGTCCCATTTAATGTTCTTCAAAATTATTATTTTTATATTTTGGAATTACAGAACTATTCTGACGTATTCAGCATTCCCACATCCACATCCAATTGGCTGGAAGCAAACCAACTATAAGAATAATTCTCTAAGCACGTGTACTAGTCCGTGCGCTAGTGCTTTAAGTGAAATAAGTGAATATTTTGTTTTATAATGTTGCAAAAATCATTTCTTTTTTATTTAAATTTGTAATATAAATTTGTCCATAGTCCATGGTTCAAAAACATTTTTAGCGGATGTTTAATTACGCTGCATGTTAAAAAACTATTTGAAATAGTTGCTTTAACCATTATTATTATTAATCAATAGTCTGATTAATAATTAATAGTTGTTGATTTTCCATTTAATAATCAATAAATCATTTTATGATGAATTAAATATAAAAATATTAGTTTAATAATTTAATTGTTACTCGACTATTTATTTTCGTTGTTATATTAGTAAAAATAGTAGGACAACAATTAAAATTACTTATGCACCAGGAACTAATAAGTTCACAATTAAAATGGTTGGTATAGCATCATAGATAGTTCACTAACAATTAAAATTGTTAAATTATTATTCTACTATTTTTTCTAGTCAAAATTATTATTTTGATATTTCATTAACCATGATAATTTTACTAGAAAATAGTTCATAAACTTTTTAAATAGTTGATTGAGATTTGTAAATGTTAACCAATAATAAAATTAACTATTAAATGATAATTCGCTCCATTGACACTGCGAATATTTAGCGTTACATTGGAGTTCTAAAAGCATTTGTAATCTAAAAAAAATTGTTAATTAAAAGTCTTTTAATTACGAATCTAATTTATTTTTTTATTTTAAAATGTTTAATAAAATATCTTAAATTCTGCACATTCTTAACATAGTTTAAATAAAAACTAATTATATAGAATTTGAATTGTATAAAAATAAAATAAAATTTCTCTATTATTTCAAATATTATATCATTATTAATTATAGCACATTTATTAACAACCAGAAACATTTAAATAATTGAAAAATCAATAGAATTTATTATGTTTTATAGTCTTTAGTTTGTTGGTGTCTGACAGAACAACGTCATAAAATTTATCAGCAATTCCAGCTACTTCAATTTCAATATTAACCAAATTCAAAAACATGCAATAATATATAGAATTACACTAAGTAAATGAATTGGAAATATGGTAAGAAAAGTTTTTATTGTATTTTATCTGCAACAATGAAAACAATATTAGACGCTTAAAGCGTAAAAAGCCCAGTGATTTAATCTAGTCATGCAAAGTGCAATATTTTAAATTTAAACTTAAGTAAAACATCAAAATTAATCCTGAATTTCTAGTACATCTAGGAAATTTTATATAAATTAGCATAAGATTTGAAAAGAAAACTAATGGTTGGTCTTTAGACCAGTTTTAGTTCTACCACAGCCTCATCTAGTAAAAAAAAATATATATTTTATCAAAAACATTTTTTAAAAAAATATTGTAGAACAGTGATTACAAACATATAATCACGGACCGTGTTCGCGGGTTCTTATATGGTGTTAATTTTCCTTTAAGTTTTGCGATGTTATTACTCAAACCTTTTAATGTATTCGTTGTTAATCTCCTTAGAATATGAAGAAGAAATTTTACTATACCCAATTTTGCTTACCATCGTAGAACGTTTGAAATTAGCAATTTTTTCTATTAATAAATCCATTTGAATTTTAAGGTGTCGCCATGTTCAATGAATGGGAGTTGAGTTTAAAATAAAAATAGAAATTTCAACTTTCATAAATAAATGAAAACACAAAAAAAAAGTAATGATAAATTAGTTATTCACTAAAATTAAATAAATAGTGTACGTAATTGCAACCACGAAAATAAATTACATTTATGGAATTGCACATTACAATAGGTGAAAGTAAAAGTTTCAAAATCTTTCGATTAAAAAAAACTAACATGTAACAAAATATTTTTAGTTTTTGTTTTGATGCAATTTCTTTTTTCGAAATAGCCAATAAATTATAAATTCATGTATACTTCTAAAGCTATAAAGCTAACCTAAGAGTAGCTGAAAATTTGGAGTTGGTTAAAATGACGGTTTGTAAAAAATTTAAGTTATTAATGATTTCCGAAATTAGTACAAACATTTCGGATACAAAATATTAATGATATATTGCTGCATACATCCTCCAGTGATGTGTACGTAAACGAGCACTAGGATTTTTATTTGCATTAAAGATGTAAAAAAAAATAGTTTAACAATTTCAATCTTTCCATTGCAACACTTCATAGTTAATTCAATAATTCATCGTAAAATTTGTTTTGCACTACCATAAAATATAATATGTTATGGCTAGACGTAATGTAATTTTAGTGAAATTAGCGCAACGGTCTATCTATCGTTGGTAAAGAAAGTGTTTTTTTAAAAAAAAACCATGAAATAATACTTTTTATTTGAAAAGTTAACACATTAATTTGTAATTAAAAACAAATTGTTATTTATAAAATGATGACAAAACTATAACATTGAAAAAAATCATAAATATTTAATTGTTATAGCGTTTATTTAATTACGACAGCAGCCAAAATTGATTAAATGTTAAATCACAGCTGTCGCAAATATTATATAAAAATTGTTACACATATAATAATTTTTTATTAAGAATTATATAGAAATGGAGAAACATAATTATCCGGACAAATATGGTAAATTTATAAAAATAAATAAATTATAAATAACATATAAATAAATATTAATATATATTATGAATACATAACCATGACAAACAATTCGTAATTTTAAACATGGACGCACTGAAAGTATATTGACCGCAAAATTAGGAAGACAAAATTTCATACAAATCTGAGATATATATTATATATTTTTTTCCATATAAAAAATATATTCTTCACATAAATGGAAAATATTAGCATGTACCAACTGAAGCAACCGATTCCATCTTTGTCGGATATCAATAAATGAACTTGTATACCAAATTTAAATCTGACAAATGGTTCTAGATGTTGCTCTGCAAAGGTGTCTTATGTACTCGTACATTTTTTATATTACATTTCTGGAATCACCGTCCAGAAACAATATTTGAACGAAAATCACTTTTTAAGTTTAAGGACTTAATTACACACTCCTAGTTACGGTAATTACTCGTAATAATCTTAGCTAACTAGGGGTAGCAGATAACTCGTAGTTATGTTTAACAGTGATTTATGTCCAAAAGTTTTTTGTAATTAACATTTCTTTTATATTTAATTATAACGAAAATAATAAATAATATAATTAAAATAACTATAATAAGTATAAATATGCATAATCACGAATCCAACCTATGAAAAAAATTTCATTGAAATCCGATAATATTTACCATATGATCTTAGAACATATGAAATATTAATCGGAAATTTAACCATTGCGCCCCTAAAGCTACTAACTTCTACCTTGGTTAACACATGCGTAATCACAAATTCAACTCGTGCATAAAATTTCATTCAAATCAGATAATAAATACCATATGCTCTAGAGTATATTAAATTTTAATTGGAAATTTTAGTATGGACCCCCTGAAGGTACGACTTCTATTTTAGTATGGACCCCCTGACTTCTATCGTGGCCAACACATGCATACTCACGAGGTCTACCTGTGTAACTAATTCCATACAAATCAGATAATGATTACATGCTATAAAAACGTAATTATATAAAATTCGGAAACCAAAACTGACTTTTTATGTTAACAATTAGTATATGCTCTAGATCTAGAACATATGAAATAAAAATAATATAAATCGGAAATTTTTGCATGGACCCCCTAAAGCTACTAATCTATACCTCGGTCAACCTATGCGTAATCATGAACACTCAACCTGCGTACCAAATTTCATTGAAATCGGATAATAATTACATGCTGTAGACTAGAACATAAAGCTAATATTCTTCAGAAACTGAGTATCAAATTTCATGCTAATTAGATAATAATTACTTATATATGCTCTAGCTAGCACATATGAAATTTTACCATGGACCCCCTGAAGCTACAAATTTTCAGCGAACTTTTTTTTTTGACCATAAACTCATCACCAGACTTCATAGCTATTCCATATAATTCAGTATGGAAAACGTTACTGTAACGTAACAAGCTAAGCAATTTATAACGTTTTTATCGTAATGATACTCGTACCCGTAATCTTATTTTAAATAATTTAATAATGTTATTTGTAACAATAAACTTATTATTATTTTCGGTATTACTGTACAATTACTTTAGTTAAGAATTTGTTAGTGTTTTTAACTTTAATTATAATTTACTTATTCATACTAAGGAAAAATCAAATCAACTTTTTAATAGGAGAAATCAAATCTACTTTTAAATATCAGTTTAAAAAAATATAAAATTTATTTAGTTAAAAGAGAATTAACAAAAATTCTTATTATAATAATTATGAAATTTAAAAGTTTTAACTATGTATATAAAAAATTAAACCATTTTAATAAATTTATAAATACGAGAAAGTATGTTAAAAAACAATCATTGGAAAATTTCATTTTATTAAATTTTTTATGATTAAAATGTTTGGTGGTTCTTCTCTATAAAAAATTAAATAAAAAAAAAAAAAAATGATTTTGTTTCGTATTTTAATCGTGTAATAGTATTTGTATAGATTGAGTGATAACAGCCAATAATGAAAATGGAATTGATTACAGAAATGAGTTTTCTCAATCAATAATGGCAGCTCATTTTCTACTATTTTCACTTATAATTTTTAAGTTTTTCTAGAGAACGATTTTGAAAATAAATGTTGATGGAAAAATGATGCCGAATTCTCTAATGGCCCATTTCAAAGTGAAAGCTTAAGCTCAAGTTTAACTAAACCGATTGTATAGCTTAAGCCTGTAACATAAGTTCACTTAGTTTTTCAATAAAAATTAGAAACAAGCTTATACTGGATTCATAATGTGATTGCCGAAACGTAAAGCAAAACAAAGCGAAGTTGCCAGGACGATATAAAAAAATTTCAATTCATAATGAATTATGTTTTAGTAAGCTTTAATGTTTAATCTTTAAATGACATTACTTTACATATGTTTTTATTTGAAAATATAATTTTCATAATAAATATTTGACTAATTTTACAATGAAAAATTTATTTTTAAATAATTGTGACATTTCAAAACTTTAATATTCGTAAAAGTTAAAAGTTGGGCAACTTTTGCTCCGCTTTGCATTGCGTCAATCTCATTGAGAAAGGAAACACTATTTTCATATAGTTTAACTTTCAACTTTGCTTTACGATGGCTTTGCTTTGCTTTGCTTTTCTCATTATGAATCCAGCATTAGTTAAACCAAAAAATGTAAATAATAGTGAATCTTAATTGAAAATAATGTTATTCATGTAAAAGTACAATAAAAAATAATGTAATATTGGAATTTAGTATACGTTTCTGTGTGTGTTTTTTATATATAAAAATATACATATGTATATTTATATAATATTGAGGAAATGAAACGTAGCATTTACAATAACTTATCAAGCATATTTGCATTTATTTCCTAGAATTTATTTTCTATTTGTGTAAATAAACTAATAATAAAAACTGCCAATAGTGAAGTTTAACCCATCTGCGGTTTAAGGTAAACCTCTCTTGAAGGAAGGTATATATCCCTTTAAGTTTGCACTGAGAAACTAGAAAATAAGCTAAACTGACGTTTTACCTCTGGCAAAGTCGTAAACTCTCACGATTTTAAGTTTGAGTAAGATTTTATGGATTTTGAGTAAACTCTCGAAACCCTTTAAAAATGTAAGAAATTTTACTAGGAATAAAAATTAATCCCATTTTAAAAGATTTTGGACATGTTTGTCGAAATCCGTAATTTAGGGAATCGGGCCAATGATATAATCTGAATAAGACAAAATTTCGCAGTATAACATATACAAATCCTTAGGTTTTTTAAATTATTAAATTAATGGACATCAAGATTTAATTTAGATAAATTTTACAGAAACGATTTATATTCATTCCTATATTAAGTCCTGCGACATTAGCAATATGCGCATCATATAAATTACATTCATCATAATTTATCTCCACTTTCATCATAATAAATTCTCATTCAAAAGTTTAGAAAATTAAACTCAATAAATTTATAAAAATTAAACTAAATAATGTTATTTTTTAAATTATATATTAAATAGTTATACAAAACCGAATAAATACTGACAGATATAAATGGATGTTGAGTTCAGTCTTACAGAGCTTAAAAGAACTGCTGAAACTGTTAAATATACTAAATTAATTGGAAAATCTACTACAGACCTTTAACTTTTAATGGAGTTGGTTTAAATTTTTTAGGAAATTCTGAGGAGCCTTATCGAAGAAAAATTGCCAACATTAAGAATTCCGTTCGGAAGTACTAAATGTCGTTTTCTTAAAATCTGAATGGTTATTTGTGTATGAAAAGTAAAAAAGTATACGAAGATCTGTCAAATTGAATTGTTTTTAATATAAAAATGAAATTAAAAAATTTTAACTATGAAATTAAACTAGAAGATGGAATCATATGTGGATCTAAACAATATATTCAAGTATCACCCTGTTTTAAAAATAATTCCAAATTCCTCTAAACCAGCTAGAATTAGCTATTAAGTGTTGCACTTGATGGTCAAAAAATGGATATGTCTGAAACTTTGTTTCTAGACGTTTACGAGGGCGGGGAGTCCGAAAAGTGTTCGGGGTACGTGTACGCGTGCAAATTTGCATGTGCGCAGCAACATCGCCTAAAACCGCTCGTCAAATTTTAATGACAGGTTCATACAGACTTCATCCTGAATCCCATACAAGATGAGATAGATACTTTCCATTAAAAATCTCCAATTACATTTCATAAGTTCAATGATCTTCTATATCATAATTATCACCCAATTTTAATGATAATATATCATATATAGGTTGATTTACTTATCTAGTTGTTGCTCCTGGAACAACTAGACAGTGGCTTAGTAGGAATATTTGATTTATGTTCTAATAGTGCACATAATTATTACCAGATTTCAATGAAATTTGGTACACACATTTGGATCGTAATCTTCTTGAACTTTGTAAAATTTGAAATCCATACGTCCATTTAAAAATTTCCGATTTATATATCATGTGTTCTAGACTAGAGGATAAAGTGTTGTTATTGATACCCCATTTCAATGATATTTTACTCACAGACTAATTTTGTAATCTAGTGTTATCTAATTTGAATGAAATTTGGCTCACATATTAGTTTTGTAATCTAGTTGGTGCCTATAAAATTTGTTATCGACAGTTTCAGTGGGTCTCTATCAAAACTTGGAATTCTATAATACATTATACAGGTGTCTTACAAGATGTGATTTTTTGAATTGAGTACTTTTTGTTACAAAATACCGTTTCACATAAATCACTGTTGAACATAACTACAAGTTATCTGCTAAGGTACCCCTAATTAGCAACTTTTTTTTTTATTAATTTAAGATACATATATTATTATTTATAAATTAAAATACAATATTTTTCTGTGAAATTAAAACACACTGTTTTTGTTTGTGTTTACAACTGTCAAACAATGAAAAGGTTTATTATTATTTTACCTTGTTCGGAAGTTGAATAAAATTTTAGGTGTGTGAACGAAAGTTCAGTCGGATTTCGATAATACCAATGATATTTATGTGATATTAGAAAGTGATATTTTAACACATTTGTACTAACATATTTCTTAAAAATAATTTTCAATTTCTTACAAATAAAGTATAGTTTAGTAACTATGAGCCAAAGGATCATGGTGATAGTCAAAATTAAAATTTCTACTGTAAGTATATCAGAAAATATTCAAAATATGCTTGGTATGTTTTATAGGAATTTGTATAATAATATGATTAAAAATCTTAATTTTAGATCAATCGATTGGCCAACATTAAAATTGTATAAATAGTATTAGTACTACAACAAACTAAATTGAATGAAAAAAAAATAATTGCGTTTTATTTGTTTTAAGATAATTAAGTACTTTATTTTTTGCAGATATGTATACATGACACAATTTCATTTACAATTTAATAAATAATTATTTTAAACTTGAGTTAAATTTTCGATAAAAATATATTATCAACCACATCATTAATAATTGAAATTATTAATATTAAATAAAAAAAACATTATTTAAAAATTCAATAATTTTTTTATATAGATAATATAATTATGGCTGGGTAACCAAATTTATAAAAATTCTTTAACTTGAATTATTTAAAAAATTTAGTATTGATTTTAAAAAAATGAATTTGGGTATGCGTACGCAGACATTTGCACAGCAATATGTCTAAGATCGATAAGTGGTTGCCCTGTATAAAAGATCTCGTGTTATATTTTATTTTTTAGAGAATGTATAGCAATTCTCCTAATTTTTTTTTTCTAAGTACTGTTTGTAACAAAACATTGTTGGATATACTCCGAGTTATCTGCTCCCCTTATCTTAACATATTTTTTTAAATATTTTTCATAAATTCTATAATGCCGAATATGTAGGAATATATTGTTTTATCTCAGTAGAGTATTTTAAATAAAAATTAATAACTTAAAATGTAATTGTTAAAAATCAAATCATCCAGAATCGGCAAAAAAATCTAATAAAAATGAGATTGCTATTATTTTTTTTAAATATTTATTTAAAAATCTCTTATTATTTTTATTTCAAAAATTCGTTAAAAAAAATTAATTACTGATGATGTCACCAGTAAAAATGCGCACCCTTGACACATAAAAACATATTTATTCGGAGACTAAGACAATTATTTGAAACAGTATTTTTATTTGGCAGCGGTATTTTTAACACATAAATAATTGCATAAAAATATTTTTATTTATATATAATTATATATAGTTAGTGGAAAAATTGCATTTATATAAAATTGCGCATTTTAATAAATTGGGATGTCAGTAATGAAGATACAAATGATTGCAGCACGCGTGTAAAATCTAATATGTATATAATTTTAATTTCACCAAATTCAAGGAATAATAAATTGTTATTTTATTGCGTAAATAATTTGCATAATTAACGAATTTTGGAATTAATTAAACAATGAAAAAGTTAAATTATTAGGTTTGACAATTTTAATATCTCGAACCATATTTAAATTATTAAATTAAATTTCATCGCTACTACAAATTTACTGTATAGTACCAAAAAGCATATATAGGAAGAAACCAAAACTTATATAAAAGTTTTTGTAAGAGATTAAAATTTGGAAATTAAATCCCACAAGCGTAAAAGTTTTTTTTTTAAATACATATCTACGTATAAGTAATTTATGTATGTGTTTTTGAAAAAGCTTTATAGTTCTGAGTTGTATTTAATCTTGGAATCTGAAGATTAAATCCCACAATAAAAACTTTTATATGACTTTTTGACCTATACATACTAATTGATAGTATACAGAACTCGATCGTTTATTATCAAAATCAATTGCAACAGATTTAGTTCATTAAGTTATTCTTAAAAAAAAATTCTTATCAATATTTTTTCAACATATTTATGCCACCGCGCTACTTAAAGTTATAGTCCATATTACTTATTATAAAGAAAAACTTTATTTGAAGTTTGTTTATTTTTCGTTAAGCACAATCTTTCTAAAATACGTTGTGTTAGCTTGTGAAAATATATATAAACAAAAATTAATACTAAACATATTTAATCGTCATTAATGATGACCTTTAAAACAAGTTTAATAACGGTTTCATTAAGAAAATTCTAACTAACAGTAACATATGAGTAAATATTATTTACATTTTCATATCTAAAATGAATTATTTAATAATGAGATAAGATTTTTTTTTAACTAGAATATTATTTATGTTATACATATAGATATAACAGTTTCTGAAACATGATTTTATACTTTAATTATGATGATAACATAATAATATGTGAATTAAATAAAAATAATTATACTATAAAATTATTTTGCAAATTTGATAAAATAAAAATAATAACGCTCAAAGCTCAATTTATAATCTGCTAAAGCGAGTTCAATATTTAAAACATTTTTTTTTTACAATTTTATAATGAAAACAATATTATTTAATTTATTATCAGTGTACATGTACACACGAAGTAAAAAAATTAAAGAAACGTGAAAGAATTTTTGGCATATTTTCGGACCATTGTCTCCATTTTTATATCAACAGTAGATAAGTTATCAAATAATGATTAAAAATCATAAGTAGACAATTTATTCAAACATGATTAAACCTTTTCTCAATCCATTTAAACATAGATTACACAAATTAATATAAAATTAGTTCCTGTGTTAAGATTTGATGTTTATATATAATAATTACCGGATATTTTATAACTGCAACACAATTATTAAGTAAATAACACATTAATTCATACCAAAACGCCACAAGAACGAGAATATATAATAATAAGAAAGCACGTGGATAAAAGATAATTATAGAATTATCAAATATTTTGTAAAATTTGGCGGTACATAAAAATTCAGAACAAAATTAATTATAATATCTAAAAATTCTTCTGAAAATTTTGAGAGCTTCTCGCTTAGTTTAAAATGAAAACATAGTTAAACGAAACTATTTATTTATATAATAATATAAAAATTTAAATAAATGTGTCATAAATTTAGGTAGTATTTTTTTTGTTTTATATGATACTTTTTTATTTAAAACAATTATTTTCTGATAAATTATAATAAATTTTCATATATGTACGTAATATGTATATACGTCGTTAAAATATTTTTATTTTATTTTTTGTGAAAAGTATATTTTCATGATTAACCACATTTATTTTGTTTGTATTTATATTAATTCGATATAAAAACACTTTTGAAACTAATTTAATATTATTACTAAACTACTTTATAAAGCTATATATTTTCTTGTTTAATTTTGAAAATAATTGACACAAAAAAATTCTGTTAACGATTTGTCCGTCAGTCCGTTGTGAACTTTTTCAAAATGTTTTTTAACAAAATAAGTGTTCACCTAAATTGTTGGTACTATATTGTAGTATCGAAATAGTTGGTACAAAGTTAGATTAAAGAAATTAAATACACAAATATTTTTAATAAGTTTCTATAAATAAAAAAAAACTATACCTAAATATATATATACATATTATAAATTTCAAAGTGTATCATAAATTACTATTAAATTAGTCCTATATTAGAAAATGTGTTATATACATACCACATATTTTCAATGGTGCTTCCAATTCTAACAGAATAGGTTGTGACAAAAAGATTTCCCGTGATTTTAAACATAATCCACGTATTTCATTTTCTGATAGTTGTACATTTTTTCCAGGTCGTGCTCCACGTACTAAAAAAAAAGATCATTATTATATATATTATTTCTCAAATATATTATATTATTTTTTCTAAATTCATAAATATTTTGCAAAATGAATATTTAAATGTCATAAAAAAAAAATTCTAATTAAAAATTTACAATCAATTTTTGAATATGTAATATACTATGTATTGAAAATTTTGTCTAAAATGTTATTAATTTTTGTTTATAAAACAAGATCAATGTCAAAAATTTAACACTAAATGGCAACAATGTAAATACTCGTATAATATAATATACAGTATACACTCAAACTTATAATATGTGTAATTTATAAATTTTTATCTA
>CAWUCQ010000004.1:0-40018 GCA_963920725.1 Rhamphomyia laevipes
CCTCTAAGAAAGTCGGAACTTTGATACATATAGCTATATAAAACCTTATATAGCACAATATTAAAAACATTAATTGACGTTTTTATATAAAAAATTTTGTCCAATGGAGTTTTCGAAAAATATCTGTTCAAGGATATAATTATCCAAGAAACTTTTGAGTACTAGATTCCAAAATACAGTATTATATTAATTATTTATGTGAACATCAGCTTGTCGCCAACTTAAATAATCCCTTAAATTTTGATCACTTGGATATAAAATTATTCTACCATCAAAACAATGTGGATATTCTAATTTTTTATCTGGAAAACATGATTGCCAATTGTAAAAATGCTGGTTACATATGATAATAATTTAGCTGAACGTCTATTAAATATTTTTGAATCCTTACGAAATATAAATGAATATTCGTCACTTTGTTAGAAACTAATAATAACATCACGAAAATCATCCATTACTTGAATTGCTGCTTGGTTTATTAAATTAAGCGCCATAATATATAAAAAATGTTATAAACTTTAAGATAATCTTAAAGTATTGTCCTTTTTTAATTCTTACCACTTAAATCATCTGGTTTATCAAAGTTATGATCTTTAGAAAATTTATGAAATCCTTTTCCATCAACACGAACAACAATCCAAACATTTGGTAGAATTTTATCATCCATTTCATAGGATTTAACATATTCATAACGACTATTTGCCATTAAACTTACATTTAGACTACGTTTTAGTACATTAAAAAATTCCTTCTTAAGTTTAAGAAGAACATTTCCATGTTGGTTTGATGTTATCCATAATTCTTATATCCCATACCGTGTTATAGGGATTGTTTTTATTTTATTTTGTTGTATTTTATGGTTTTTTTAATTATGTGAAGAAAACAAACATACATTATAGCACCTTTTTTAATAATATGTAGGATCATGTTCATATCCATATGCGCAACAAAGTAATAAGTAATACTAAAACGAGAACCACAAAATGTTTTATACGCATAAAATGGTTAAGCGACAGAAAACAAAACATAATATTTCCCTCTATAACTAAATCCACCACACCACTCAAAATTATAACAACAAAAATCTTAACATGTCAAAAAATTAAATCAAAGGAACCCAACAAACTTTAGGATCCGAAAAACAACAAATAAAATTGAGATAAGAATAGGAATTCTTAACGAGTCATTAAAATCAATATAAAATTACCAAAAACAGCTATATTCGAAAAATAACAAATTTAAAGTTAGAAAATAAAGAAAACCTAACCCCTGAATAGTAGAATATATGTGAATAATATTTTAAAGCATATAATTAATATTATTAAGAAAATTCAAGTAATGACACAAATTTTAACAATTTGTATATTCATATTTAGGGACATGATCTGTATATTAAATACAGTGATAATACTCATTATATTAATCGATATATGGAGTGATAGCGGATGTATGACAGGGATGGAATATAACAAAACATAGATATAGACAAATATAAAGAATATCCATATCAAACATATATAAAAATATAAAAATATATATAGAAAATTGTACACATTTACATTGGAAATATAAAAGTCCGATTTTTCCAAATGACTGTAATTGAAATGTAAAATTGTCAATTAAGTTAAATCACATTGTAAAATATGATTTATGATTTCGTCACTGTTTTTGAATCATGGTATTGAAATAATGAACCAATCCTATAGAATACTAGATCGAATTTATAGTATAAATAGATAAACAAAAGTACCACTTGTTAAAAAATTAACAACAAAATAATAAATACATATTCTCTTCACTACTAACAATTGAAAAAATTGAATTAGTTAAAGAGAAAAAATATTTTTTAAGATAGGAATTACCAACATAGAAAATCTTTACAGAAATAAAAATCAATAAAACTAACATCTATGTTAGAAAAGCTAACACCTAGGTTATAATAATTAATCCATAATGGGAGTATCTTATCTCACATTTAAGATTGAATTATTTAAATAAAAATAAATAACCAACTTATTAACCTAACACAAAAGACTTTTTAAACTCGTATATCGTACGCAAATCGGTAAATCTTAAGCCAGGGACAGTTTAATCGCACAATATTATGTATATCAATTTATTGAATAGTATTTCACCGCCGAATAAGTAATTAATGTCCACCAAATAAGTAATTCACAGTATTGAATTGCTGCAAATGCCAATTTGCTAGATAGTGGCTGAAAATGCCTGCCTACATTGCAATATGGAATCTTTTAAATTTAAATTTTACTAGTTCTAGTTGAACCCGTTTAAAATATGGATACGTTTATAATACCGCCAGGCCAAAATCCTGACAGGTGTTTATTATCATCGCCGAATCACTTCAGCATAAGCGGTATAATAATTTCCACGGGACTTTTTTCTCTTTGATTAATTATTAAAGGCTAAAAATTAATCATTAAATTTTTATTTATTATAATTTGTTTTTGTAAAATAAAGGAACAATAAACAAAAAATGGACCCTTGCCCAGCGAAGCGAGTATGTCTTAAAAGATATTTTGAAAACGGTTCAATCTTTTTCATTCCTCATCGAACCACTATACACGTGCTTCAGTCGTACATTCTGTGAAATTCAGACTAATTGACATTATTTAATAAAAACTATTTAATTAGCGTAACAATAAAATTTTATATCATTTTTTCTATGTATATTACACTTTTATGGCTTGGACGTATTGAAATTTTTTCCTACAATCCTAATACCTTCAAAATGTTGCCGAAATGTGATTTGGAGCATTCAAAAACACCACAGATACGAAGTATTCTAAATTGATTTAAAACTTTTAAATTGATTTAAAGTTTTTTAACAGTATGCTGCTAAGAAATAAAGTTTATTTCTTAGTTTTAGTATCACATCCACTGCGATTGCGGGGCTATTGCCGGAGCCTGTGTATTAACTGACCAAATATTAGTAGGGGAAGCACAAAAGATCTCTTTAGGAGTGTAGGGAGGCGGAGGTTCGTATTTCTGCCTTAACGACCCCTTTATAATCTAATCCAGTTTTAGTATAAATTTTAAACTACATATAAATATTATTAAAACGTGTAAAATATTTACAAAAATTACCAACGTAGTAATTATGGTAAATAATATTTGACATCAATCGATAACTTATGAAATAATTTAGCATAATTTTTACATTGATTCAAACTTACAGTAAATTTCAAGTCATAAAATTTTGTGAGTTGTCCACCTTAGTATTCTTAGTAGAAAATTAACATAATGACAGTAATCGACTAAATTTACGATTATTTATTGCAAATTCCATTTGAACAATTTAAATTTTCATGTTTTATATGAAATGTACTAAATATTTAAATTAATTTAAATTCACCAAATATAATAAAATCACTTTATAAACTTTTGAAAAAAATATTTAATATTCAAACAATTTATGTCTCGCCGCATTATTTCAAAATTTTATAAATATATTAAAAAAAAATATAAAATTCCCTTGTGAATATCCCTTTATAATAATAATTCATGATTTCATCGTATACTTTCCCTCGTGATCAAAGTAATTTTTAATGGTAATTTCACCAATTTTGAAACATTGAAAATATAATACATAATAGTAAAAATTAATAATATTAAAGTTTATTATGAATCATTATTTTTAATATATAATTTAAGTAATTTTTATTTTTATATAACCCTTTTAATATTTTAAATTTTTATATATCTATGTATATAATTAAAAAATGTAGTGATGAACAATTTAAGGACATCATTTGCATATAATGATTTGAATTGTTTGAAAAATAATGATTTTTATGTTTATTCAACTGGAGTTAATTCCGATTGACTTTAATCGAATATTTTGTAATTATAAAGTTTATTTTTTATTTAAATAAAAAGGTAGTTAATTAAATTTTAATTTAAAATTTCGATTTCGATTACGATTACGGTGAGCTGTAATTTTATCGTTTAATAACGAGCTTTAATTATATATAATTAATATAGTTTTTTTCTAGAAAATTTTAAATTAATATATTATTAAAGTAATTTTTTCATATTTGATTCAGTTGAAGGTAAAAGCAATGATAATATCATTGATTGATACTAAATTCTTATATGTGATTTTTATTTATGTATCTACTGTACAAATTTAAAGCTTTTCAGTACATAATCAGATTTAAAAATTGAAATAATATCAATAATGAGTCAGAATTTTTGCTGACTCATTTTCTTTAAGTCTATGATTAAGAAATGGCTCATGTTCTATGTTCTTAATTGATATCATATTTTATTTTGAAAATATTAGTAAACCTTCTTCTTATTTAGTCCATTGATTAATTTAATATTCAGAAATAAATTATTTCAGTGGTTGACAAAGCAAAGCGTAATTAATGAATATATAATAAATATTAGAAATTTTATATGTTTTGAACAAATTTGTACATTTTCATATTATTTTGGTGAAAATTTTTATAATTTTAAAAATTTGGTTTAAAAATTGTTTCTGTAAATGAAAATTCGATAATTTTAATAAAATAAATGTTCTATTTTGGTCATCAGACATAACTAAAATTACAATTTTCAGGCTCGACATGAGGGTAAATAAATTATTTCTTATTAATTTAAAAACGTGTAAATGTTTTGAGTAGAAATTTATTTTATAAACGACGATTTCTTAAAAATTTGAAAAAATTAAAAAGTAATGTTATAATTTCTTCAGTTATCTTAAAATGTTTGTTTAAACGATTTTGAAAATAATTATCAATATTTTGAATTGAATAAATAAATACAATATAATTATTTCTATCACTAATGGATGGTCAATCTCTTTAAAATTATTATTTATTAAGAAAATTAAATACTGATAATGATATAACTATGTATTGTAAATTAATAAATAGATTGTAAGCTAGCCATATGCCAAATTTTTTTGTAAACCTTTGCGCCTTTCTAATTTATGATACGAAAAAAAAAAAATATATTTTCAATTGAACAAAAATACGCTCTATAATTTTGTATTTATTTTTAGGTTATTTAATTAAAATACATCATAAATATTAAGCTATATGCTATTTTCAGATAAATTACCTTGACATCATCGTCTTCATCTTCACCTTCCCATTTATTAATATTATTTGGAATTTTTGGTGCTATGACCACGTTTTCTTCATCAGCTAATGCTTCTATATAATTATAAAAAATATATGTAATAGGTATTAAAATAATTAGAATTACAATACAATAAATATATAAATATTTGATTTGAATTAATTATATTTACCCCAATCGTCATCCATGTTGCATTTATTGTGTTATTAAAATAGAACGAAACCTAAATTTAATAAATTAAAAATCGAAATTGCTGCAGAAATCTCTACTTCACTTTTCACGTTAACTTTATTGCTGTTTTTGTTTTTTGCTTAGGTTTTTTGACAATGAATTTTTTTTTCGTCTGAATTTCGTCTGAATTTGACTGAAGTCAAATACAACTACAAAAATGTGAATGCGAATAAGTCAAATACAACTACAAAAATGTGAATGTGAATGCGAATAAGTCAAATGCAACTACAAAGTCAAATACAACTACAAAAATGTGAAGTTGCCATGTGAATGTTAAAATAAATTCGGAGCTAAAATATCGCCAAAAACAATTTTATAGAATATTTTATGACATGGCAACTCCAATTCTACTACCAACATATGTAAAAAAAATTATAAAACTACTACAAAAATGTGAATATGACAATTGGAAAGTCAAAAGTCAAATTCACACAAAAAAAAATTTATTGTCAAAAAAAAGCAATAAAGTTAAAGTGAAGTAGAAATTTCTGCAGTAATTTCGATTTTCAATTTATTAAATTTAGGTTTCGTTCTATTTTAATAACACAATAAATACAAAATGGATGACGATTGGGGTAAATATAATTAATTCAAATCAAATATTTATATATTTATTATATTGCAATTCTAATTATTTTAATACCTATTATATTTTTTATAATTATATAGAAGCATTAGCTGATGAAGAAAACGTGGTCATAGCACCAAAAATTCCAAATAATATTAATAAATGGTAAGGTGAAGATGAAGACGATGATGTCAAGGTAATTTATCTGAAAATAGCATTTAGCTTAATATTTATGATGTATTTTAATTAAATAACCTAAAAATAAATACAAAATTATAGAGCGTATTTTTGTTCAATTGAAATATTTTTTTTTTTGTGTGACAAATTAGAAAGGCGCAAAGGTCTACAAAAAAATTTTTGTAGACGTGTAAAGTTATAGACTTAAGTTACAAATTTGTAAAAACGGGATATTCAAAAACATTTTTTTTTTACATTTTTAAACATTTATATTTAAAAATAAATATATATAACATAAATTTAATAAAATTTTAAATAAAATAGGACAGCTGGGAAGATGAAGAAAAACTTGAAGCTCAATCGACACCATCAAAATTGAAACCTAAAAAACCATTTCAAAATAAAATAAACGAAAAGGAGGTAATTAAATTAAGTCTTAATTTTTTTTTTTTTTTTAATATATTTTTCTTCTCTTAACAGCATCAGCGTAAACAATTCGAATTAAATGAAGAAAAAGAATTGGAAAAATTGGCTAATATGTCAGCTGAAGAGAAATTAGCTGAAAAATTACGATTACAACAAATTGAAAAAGAATCCGATTTAAAGAATGCATTAGATACATTTGGTGTTACTGAACCATTAAGTGGTTTAGATGCTATGCATCCAATAAATAAAACAGAATTTCTTGAATTTTCAACTGCACTTAGTAATAAAATCATATTACATATATAAAAATGATGAAGAATTTCCTGGTTTTATCGAAGAATTAGTACGTAATATATGCGCTAATTGTAAGTATTGTCGTCTGTTTACCTTAATTATATATAATTTTATCATTTGTATTGTTTTAGTACCTGCTGCTGACATTAAAAAGGTTAAACTTACTGTAGACAATTTATATTTAGAAGCACAAAAAATGGAAAAAGAAAAAACAAAGAAAATGTCTGGTAAAGGTAAAACAAAAATTAAACTTCGTGTTGAATCCGATAATATTAAGGTAAATTAAATTTATAGTTTAATAAACAAAAATAAATCATTAAATAATATTTTTTTTCAAATTGTTTTAGTCTAATAATGCTAATGATTACGGAGAAGGATTCGATGATTATGATGATTTTATGTAAGTGGGAAAAATACATAAATATACATATATTAAATTATATGAAAATGAAAAACAAAAAAATTAAATTTAATAAGTACGATCTTTGTCTGTTTTCTTTTTTTTTTTTTAAACATAATTAAAATTTAAAAATTAAGTTCGAAATTTATGTAATGTCAAGAAAAAAATGTAAATAATTAAAATATATATACATATATATAAAACTATTAAAAATTGTTGGAACCGTCAAATTTAACAGTTTTTTTATTTTTTTGTTATTAAATTCTGGATTAATTTGAAATTTTTTCAACGATACATCATTTAATTCTGTTTAGTTTTGGTAAGTGTAGCTGAGGATAAAACTTATATTCTGGATAGTAAGTACCTCGTAGAAATAAATATGATGTATTGTTTGGTTGGAGTTAGAATCTTTCATCCAACTGTTGTACGATTATGCCTGATAGCAATATATTCTTAGAAGATGGTCTACGAATGTGGTTTAAATGGAATGAACAACGTGAATATATGGACATGAGTTGGGGTTGTGGTAAAATTTTAGCATCATTTGTTTTTATTAATTTAATTGGACAATTGGGTGGATGTGTTATGATAATATGTAGGCGTAAAGTTGATATTGCTGTTGGAGTTTGGTTCTTTATTGTTCTTTTACAGGTAATTAAAACCACAACAAAAATAAAATCGCAAATATTAATTTATATAATTATTTTTTTTAAGACCGTTGCTTATTCAATTTTATGGAATATACAATTTCTGTGGATCTGCTACATAAGCCAAATTACAAAATCCGAATTTACAAGATCCAAATTTACATAATCCAAACTTTCAAAATCCAAATTAACAAAATTCAAACTGTATAAAATCATTTTCCGGCGCCGGAAAATGATTTTATACAGTTTGGATTTTGTAAATTTAGATTTTAAATAAAAGAAATTCCTAAAATAAATAAAATTATGGTATCTAATCTACTTTTGCAATTTTTACTTTTACGCTGCGAGCAACTCCATCTATCAATGTCACTTTTCTTCAAATCTAAATGATAATCATAAACATTAACAAACAGTTTATCTTTTCCTTTATTACTTTTGATAATAGTAACTTGATCCAAAAATTTCTTTTTACAAAAAATAAAATAAAATTCGAATTGTATCGCAAATTTCGAAGTTTTTGTGACCAATTTTGTACTTTTGTTGTAATGCATTTTATATTTTTTCCTTTAAAATCATAATATATTTTTGGGGTATCTTTTGACCACTGAAAAAATTCCTTTTAAATTTTCAAACTTGTAACAAATTTGGATTTTTTTTTATTTTAAAAATTTGGATTTTGTAAGTTTGGATTTTAAAACTTTGGATTTTATTACATTCGGATTTTGTTATATTTGGATTTTTAAATTTGGATTTTTGAAAAAAATTAGGGATTTTGTAACATTTGGATTTCGTTCGTATACCTTCCTACTCATGTACAAGTACCAATTTAAAAAAAAACTAGTAATTCATATTTAAATAATTGTTTTTTATTTTAGACTCTCCGTTATCGGTAGTTTATTAATGATTGTCTCAGTAGGACCTGGCGGTGTGTCTATGGATGAACACAAAAAGGAATGGTAGAGTTAATAATATTTTTAAAATATGTTGTCCTTTCACATAATTTTTTTGTTTGTATTGACTATAAAAAAATTGGACATTTAATAATAATTAACAATAAAGCTGAAAATAATTAAGAAATTAAAAAGAAACAATTTTAGAATTTCTTAAGTTTCATATTTTTGATAGAATTATAAAAAAAAAAACAATTGAAAAATTAACAAAAAAAATGAATAATTGTACAAATAAAAAAAAACTATAAAAAACAATTATTAATGTTTTCTTGTATATAGCATTGTTTTATAAATTTAATATTTTTTCTATAATTTAACGATTATTTGATATACAAAAAAAAAAAATGAAACTTTAAGACCATTTTTTTTTTTATATTGTTGTGTAATTTAATAATTTAATTTATAAATGGATAAAAAAAAAATGTAAGTGGAAATTAAAAAAGTAAGACTTTCTCCAAAATAAATTTTATTTAAATATATATGGTATACTCGGATTGTTTTATTTTAGATCATTAGTAGAATCATTCATAAATGTTTGCCTTTATTGCAATTTAGAATCATTCATAAATGTTTGCCTTTATTGCAATTTAGAAAATAAGATCCTAGAACCAAAATTTCAGTTTTCAACAGAAAATTTATTTATATCTTTATTTCCTCAAAATAATACAAATTTAACAAATGTTATAATTATTGTTTTTATGCTTTAAGGCTAATTAACTAAAAAAAAATCACCAAATTCACAATTGAACAAGTGTAAATTAACCAAGTATACAATTGATCGAGTACATATACAATTGAACTTGTATTCTTGATACAAGTGAATAAAGAATTGATCGAAAATAAATTTTCAGAAAAAACGCATAACATAGATTTTTCTATTTGATGAATTTTGTTTCAGTAAATAATCTATTTTCTTAATTTTTTCTTTGATTATTTCTGTATTCGGTGAATTGTGTAATCCGTAAATTAAGTTTGGTTAATTGTGGTTTTGGTGGTAAACTATTTTAATCAAATTTATAATTTTATAAATTATCTGGCATTATTTTTTTTTTATTTAATTGAAAAATATGGTTTTTTATTAAACTCCATTAATCGTTATTTTTTTCACTTGCTGAGTTACTAAAGCGGAAATTTGTTTTTCTGTTTCTTTTTCAATATTCTTCTCTTTACTATTACTAACTTCAACAGAATCATTTTTTGGTGAATTCGAATCCAATAATTTTTTGTTTGGTCCAGAATTTTTCTCTAATCACATCGTCATGTAATGTAATAATAACATGTTTTTTACCAACATCTTCAAAATTTGGATTTTTACGCAATAATAATGCTCCTTTCTGAAAAATTGGTAATAATGTATTGTAATTAATACCAAATTTCGTGAAAAGTATTTAATTTTTATGCAAAAGTTCCTCTTAGTTCGGCTTCAGCTTTTTTATTGGTTAGGCCACTTTTGAGTACTAGATTCCAAAATACAGTATTATATTAATTATTTATGTGAACATCAGCTTGTCGCCATCTTAAATAATCCCTTAAATTTTGATCACTTGGATATAAAATTATTCTACCATCAAAACAATGTGGATATTCTAATTTATTATCTGGAAAACATGATTGCCAATTGTAAACGTATGACGATGTAAAAATGCTGGTTACATATGATAATAATTTAGCTGAACGTCTATTAAATATTTTTTCCTTACGAAATATAAATGAATATTCGTCACTTTGTTAGAAACTAATAATAACATCACGAAAATCATCCATTACTTGAATTGCTGCTTCGTTTATTAAATTAAGCGCTATAATATATAAAAAATGTTATAAACTTTAAGATAATCTTAAAGTATTGTCTTTTTTTAATTCTTACCGCTTAAATCATTTGGTTTATCAAAGTTATGATCTTTAGAAAATTTATGAAATCCTTTTCCATCAACACGAACAACAATCCAAACATTTGGTAGAATTTTATCATCCATTTCATAGGATTTAACATATTCATAACGACTATTTGCCATTAAACTTACATTTAGAATACGTTTTAGTACATTAAAAAATTCCTTCTTAAGTTTAAGAAGAACATTTCCATGTTGGTTTGATGTTATCCATAATTCTTATATCCCATACCGTGTTATAGGGATTGTTTTTATTTTATTTTGTTGTATTTTATGGTTTTTTTAATTATTTGAAGAAAACAAACATACATTATAGCACCTTTTTTAATAATATGTAGGATCATGTTCATATCCATATGCGCAACAAAGTAATAAGTAATACTAAAACGAGAACCACAAAATGTTTTATACGCATAAAATGGTTAAGCGACAGAAAACAAAACATAATATTTCCCTCTATAACTAAATCCACCACACCACTCAAAATTATAACCAACAAAAATCTTAACATGTCAAAAAATTAAATCAAAGGAACCCAACAAACTTTAGGATCCGAAAAACAAATAAAATTGAGATAAGAATAGGAATTCTTAACGAGTCATTAAAATCAATATAAAATTACCAAAAACAGCTATATATTCGAAAAATAACAAATTTAAAGTTAGAAAATAAAGAAAACCTAACCCCTGAATAGTAGAATATATGTGAATAATATTTTAAAGCATATAATTATTATTAAGAAAATTCAAGTAATAACACAAATTTTAACAATTTGTATATTCATATTTAGGGACATAATCTGTATATTAAATACAGTGATAATACTCATTATATTAATCGATATATGGAGTGATAGCGGATGTATGACATGGATGGAATATAACAAAACATAGATATAGACAAATATAAAGAATATCCATATCAAACATATATAAAAATATAAAAATATATATAGAAAATTGTACACATTTACATTGGAAATATAAAAGTCCGATTTTTCCAAATGACTGTAATTGAAATGTAAAATTGTCAATTAAGTTAAATCACATTGTAAAATATGATTTATGATTTCGTCACTGTTTTTGAATCATGGTATTGAAATAATGAACCAATCCTATAGAATACTAGATCGAATTTATAGTATAAATACATTTAAAAGAAGAATTTTTTAATATGTATAATTGAAAAAAAAAGTTTTATATATAAAATGGTAAAATAAATATATAAGTACTCACAGAAGCGTAATGATTGTTATTTTGAGATCAAATATAATACGGTCTTTTCAGTTTACTCATAATAAGTAGTTGTTATTTTTCTGAATTGTCTATAATAAAAATTTTTTTCATCCTCATATTTCTCATATTTTGTCAAGTATCAGGTTGTTACATTTTTTATAGTTTGGTCATATGAACCCACCAATTACGTAACACAGAAATTTTAGTGATGATTTTCAGCAAATAATCCATGACAGATCCTAAAAAATACAAAAATATTATTATTTGAACTCAACAATTCTTTGAATTAAAGGAGTATCATATTTGCAGGTATAACAAGGTTGATGAATCTTCAAAAGAGTTTGAACTCCTCTAAGAAAGTCGGAACTTTGATACATATAGCTATATAAAACCTTATATAGCACAATATTAAAAACATTAATTGACGTTTTTATATAAAAAAAATTGTCCATGGAGGTTTCGAAAAATATCTGTTCAAGGATATAATTATCCAAGAAACTTTTGAGTACTAGATTCCAAAATACAGTATTATATTAATTATTTATGTGAACATCAGCTTGTCGCCAACTTAAATAATCCCTTAAATTTTGATCACTTGGATATAAAATTATTCTACCATTAAAACAATGTGGATATTCTAATTTTTTATCTGGAAAACATGATTGCCAATTGTAAACGTATGAAGATGTAAAAATGCTGGTTACATATGATAATAATTTAGCTGAACGTCTATTAAATATTTTTGAATCCTTACGAAATATAAATGAATATTCGTCACTTTGTTAGAAACTAATAATAACATCACGAAAATCATCCATTACTTGAATTGCTGCTTGGTTTATTAAATTAAGCGCTATAATATATAAAAAATGTTATAAACTTTTAGATAATTTTAAAGTATTGTCTTTTTTTAATTCTTACCACTTAAATCATTTGGTTTATCAAAGTTATGATCTTTAGAAAATTTATGAAATCCTTTTCCATCAACACGAACAACAATCCAAACATTTGGTACAATTTTACCATCCATTTCATAGGATTTAACATATTCATAACGACTATTTGCCATTAAACTTACATTTAGACTACGTTTTAGTACATTAAAAAATTCCTTCTTAAGTTTAAGAAGAACATTTCCATGTTGGTTTGATGTTATCCATAATTCTTATATCCCATACCGTGTTATAGGGTTTTTTTTTTTTTATTTTGTTGTATTTTATGGTTTTTTTAATTATTTGAAGAAAACAAACATACATTATAGCACCTTTTTTAATAATATGTAGGATCATGTTCATATCCATATGCGCAACAAAGGAATAAGTAATACTAAAACGAGAACCACAAAATGTTTTATACGCATAAAATGGTTAAGCGACAGAAAACAAAACATAATATTTCCCTCTATAACTAAATCCACCACACCACTCAAAATTATAACAAAAAAAATCTTAACATGTCAAAAAATTAAATCAAAGGAACCCAACAAACTTTAGGATCCGAAAAACAACAAATAAAATTGAGATAAGAATGGGAATTCTTAACGAGTCATTAAAATCAATATAAAATTACCAAAAACAGCTATATTCGAAAAATAACAAATTTAAGGTTAGAAAATAAAGAAAACCTAACCCCTGAATAGTAGAATATATGTGAATAATATTTTAAAGAATATAATTAATATTATTAAGAAAATTCAAGTAATAACACAAATTTTAACAATTTGTATATTCATATTTAGGGACATGATCTGTATATTAAATACAGTGATAATATTTCAGTTTAACTTTATTGTTTTTTTTTTAAATGTTGGTAGTAGAATTGGAGTTGCCATGTCATAAAATAAATTTTTATGATGGATCATATTTTGCATGCTGCCTGCCACATTCGCGAAATTTTTTTATACAATAATATAATTCACAGTCGTTATTTGTATCAAAACATATATATATATCAAATTGAATTTATTGTTCTATAACATTCATCAGACCACTGTGGCTTCTCTTCAATTGTCGAATATATCTTTCCGTTGAGAGTAGCACTCTAGTGTCTAGTCATAGTAAGTCTAAGATGAATTTTTTTTGAAGCCCCGGCATCTTTTGCTGGGCACAATCACTTGCAATCTTGCAAGTTTTTTTGAAGCCCCGGCCATGTTTTGCTGGGCACAATTGCTTGCAATCTTGCAAGTTTTTTTTGAAGCCCCGGCCATATTTTGCTGGGCACAATTGCTTGCAATCTTGCAAGTTTTTTTTGAAGCCCCGGCCATCTTTTGCTGGGCACAATTGCTTGCAATCCTGCAAGTTTTTTTGAAGGCTCGGCCATCTTTTGCTGGGTAGGGTACAATTGCTTGCAATCTTGCAAGTTTTTTGGCCCGGCAAAGGGCTCAAAAAAACTTGCAAGATTGCAAGCAATTATGACCAGCAAAAGATGGCCGGGGCTTCAAAAAAACTTGCAAGATTGCACTGGGCTTCAAAAAAACTTGCAAGGTCTCAAAAATGTTTTTGCTTTACGGTGAGGCGCGCCTGCGGCGCGCCGTAGGCGCGCCTGCGGCGCGCTTACAGCGCGCCTATAGCGCGCCTACGGCGCGCCGTAGGCGCGTTGGTAGCGCGCTTCACGCGCTGTTTTCCCAGAGACGGCTTTCAAAAGCTTTCTAGTTTTGACTGCGAAGCGAAATCGTCGCTCCAAAAAAGAGGATTTCGATTTTCGTAGTTCTTTTTGCAGCCCCTCCGGGGCCGGCCGGCCTTAAACCGGAGGGGCTGCAAAAAGAACTACGAAAATCGAAATCCTCTTTTTTGGAGCGACGATTTCGCTTCGCAGTCAAAACTAGAAAGCTTTTGAAAGCCGTCTCTGGGAAAACATATCTCTAAATATTGTGTCTGTAGTAGTAAATAAATGAGAATGTTTGTGAGTTTTTACTTAAAACACATTTTTCACCCACACAGAGACATATTTCGTATATATGACGTATATATAAAAAAGTTGCGCCTGGATGTCCTCTTTCTTTTGGTCAAAAAATATCCTTATGTATTGTACAAAATGGCGGTAATAAATGAGAATTAGTGACAGTACCTCAATGATTTTTGACTTAAAACACATTTTTCACCCACACAGAGACATATTTCGTATATATGACGTATATATAAAAAAGTTGCGCCTGGATGTCCTCTTTCTTTTGGTCAAAAAATATCCTTATGTATTGTACAAAATGGCGGTAATAAATGAGAATTAGTGACAGTACCTCAATGATTTTTGACTTAAAACACATTTTTCACCCACACAGAGACATATTTCGTATATATGACGTATATATAAAAAAGTTGCGCCTGGATGTCCTCTTTCTTTTGGTCAAAAAATATCCTTATGTATTGTACAAAATGGCGGTAATAAATGAGAATTAGTGACAGTACCTCAATGATTTTTGACTTAAAACACATTTTTCACCCACACAGAGACATATTTCGTATATATGACGTATATATAAAAAAGTTGCGCCTGGATGTCCTCTTTCTTTTGGTCAAAAAATATCCTTATGTATTGTACAAAATGGCGGTAATAAATGAGAATTAGTGACAGTACCTCAATGATTTTTGACTTAAAACACATTTTTCACCCACACAGAGACATATTTCGTATATATGACGTATATATAAAAAAGTTGCGCCTGGATGTCCTCTTTCTTTTGGTCAAAAAATATCCTTATGTATTGTACAAAATGGCGGTAATAAATGAGAATTAGTGACAGTACCTCAATGATTTTTGACTTAAAACACATTTTTCACCCACACAGAGACATATTTCGTATATATGACGTATATATAAAAAAGTTGCGCCTGGATGTCCTCTTTCTTTTGGTCAAAAAATATCCTTATGTATTGTACAAAATGGCGGTAATAAATGAGAATTAGTGACAGTACCTCAATGATTTTTGACTTAAAACACATTTTTCACCCACACAGAGACATATTTCGTATATATGACGTATATATAAAAAAGTTGCGCCTGGATGTCCTCTTTCTTTTGGTCAAAAAATATCCTTATGTATTGTACAAAATGGCGGTAATAAATGAGAATTAGTGACAGTACCTCAATGATTTTTGACTTAAAACACATTTTTCACCCACACAGAGACATATTTCGTATATATGACGTATATATAAAAAAGTTGCGCCTGGATGTCCTCTTTCTTTTGGTCAAAAAATATCCTTATGTATTGTACAAAATGGCGGTAATAAATGAGAATTAGTGACAGTACCTCAATGATTTTTGACTTAAAACACATTTTTCACCCACACAGAGACATATTTCGTATATATGACGTATATATAAAAAAGTTGCGCCTGGATGTCCTCTTTCTTTTGGTCAAAAAATATCCTTATGTATTGTACAAAATGGCGGTAATAAATGAGAATTAGTGACAGTACCTCAATGATTTTTGACTTAAAACACATTTTTCACACACACAGAGACATATTTCGTATATATGACGTATATATAAAAAAGTTGCGCCTGGATGTCCTCTTTCTTTTGGTCAAAAAATATCCTTATGTATTGTACAAAATGGCGGTAATAAATGAGAATTAGTGACAGTACCTCAATGATTTTTGACTTAAAACACATTTTTCACCCACACAGAGACATATTTCGTATATATGACGTATATATAAAAAAGTTGCGCCTGGATGTCCTCTTTCTTTTGGTCAAAAAATATCCTTATGTATTGTACAAAATGGCGGTAATAAATGAGAATTAGTGACAGTACCTCAATGATTTTTGACTTAAAACACATTTTTCACCCACACAGAGACATATTTCGTATATATGACGTATATATAAAAAAGTTGCGCCTGGATGTCCTCTTTCTTTTGGTCAAAAAATATCCTTATGTATTGTACAAAATGGCGGTAATAAATGAGAATTAGTGACAGTACCTCAATGATTTTTGACTTAAAACACATTTTTCACCCACACAGAGACATATTTCGTATATATGACGTATATATAAAAAAGTTGCGCCTGGATGTCCTCTTTCTTTTGGTCAAAAAATATCCTTATGTATTGTACAAAATGGCGGTAATAAATGAGAATTAGTGACAGTACCTCAATGATTTTTGACTTAAAACACATTTTTCACCCACACAGAGACATATTTCGTATATATGACGTATATATAAAAAAGTTGCGCCTGGATGTCCTCTTTCTTTTGGTCAAAAAATATCCTTATGTATTGTACAAAATGGCGGTAATAAATGAGAATTAGTGACAGTACCTCAATGATTTTTGACTTAAAACACATTTTTCACCCACACAGAGACATATTTCGTATATATGACGTATATATAAAAAAGTTGCGCCTGGATGTCCTCTTTCTTTTGGTCAAAAAATATCCTTATGTATTGTACAAAATGGCGGTAATAAATGAGAATTAGTGACAGTACCTCAATGATTTTTGACTTAAAACACATTTTTCACCCACACAGAGACATATTTCGTATATATGACGTATATATAAAAAAGTTGCGCCTGGATGTCCTCTTTCTTTTGGTCAAAAAATATCCTTATGTATTGTACAAAATGGCGGTAATAAATGAGAATTAGTGACAGTACCTCAATGATTTTTGACTTAAAACACATTTTTCACCCACACAGAGACATATTTCGTATATATGACGTATATATAAAAAAGTTGCGCCTGGATGTCCTCTTTCTTTTGGTCAAAAAATATCCTTATGTATTGTACAAAATGGCGGTAATAAATGAGAATTAGTGACAGTACCTCAATGATTTTTGACTTAAAACACATTTTTCACCCACACAGAGACATATTTCGTATATATGACGTATATATAAAAAAGTTGCGCCTGGATGTCCTCTTTCTTTTGGTCAAAAAATATCCTTATGTATTGTACAAAATGGCGGTAATAAATGAGAATTAGTGACAGTACCTCAATGATTTTTGACTTAAAACACATTTTTCACCCACACAGAGACATATTTCGTATATATGACGTATATATAAAAAAGTTGCGCCTGGATGTCCTCTTTCTTTTGGTCAAAAAATATCCTTATGTATTGTACAAAATGGCGGTAATAAATGAGAATTAGTGACAGTACCTCAATGATTTTTGACTTAAAACACATTTTTCACCCACACAGAGACATATTTCGTATATATGACGTATATATAAAAAAGTTGCGCCTGGATGTCCTCTTTCTTTTGGTCAAAAAATATCCTTATGTATTGTACAAAATGGCGGTAATAAATGAGAATTAGTGACAGTACCTCAATGATTTTTGACTTAAAACACATTTTTCACCCACACAGAGACATATTTCGTATATATGACGTATATATAAAAAAGTTGCGCCTGGATGTCCTCTTTCTTTTGGTCAAAAAATATCCTTATGTATTGTACAAAATGGCGGTAATAAATGAGAATTAGTGACAGTACCTCAATGATTTTTGACTTAAAACACATTTTTCACCCACACAGAGACATATTTCGTATATATGACGTATATATAAAAAAGTTGCGCCTGGATGTCCTCTTTCTTTTGGTCAAAAAATATCCTTATGTATTGTACAAAATGGCGGTAATAAATGAGAATTAGTGACAGTACCTCAATGATTTTTGACTTAAAACACATTTTTCACCCACACAGAGACATATTTCGTATATATGACGTATATATAAAAAAGTTGCGCCTGGATGTCCTCTTTCTTTTGGTCAAAAAATATCCTTATGTATTGTACAAAATGGCGGTAATAAATGAGAATTAGTGACAGTACCTCAATGATTTTTGACTTAAAACACATTTTTCACCCACACAGAGACATATTTCGTATATATGACGTATATATAAAAAAGTTGCGCCTGGATGTCCTCTTTCTTTTGGTCAAAAAATATCCTTATGTATTGTACAAAATGGCGGTAATAAATGAGAATTAGTGACAGTACCTCAATGATTTTTGACTTAAAACACATTTTTCACCCACACAGAGACATATTTCGTATATATGACGTATATATAAAAAAGTTGCGCCTGGATGTCCTCTTTCTTTTGGTCAAAAAATATCCTTATGTATTGTACAAAATGGCGGTAATAAATGAGAATTAGTGACAGTACCTCAATGATTTTTGACTTAAAACACATTTTTCACCCACACAGAGACATATTTCGTATATATGACGTATATATAAAAAAGTTGCGCCTGGATGTCCTCTTTCTTTTGGTCAAAAAATATCCTTATGTATTGTACAAAATGGCGGTAATAAATGAGAATTAGTGACAGTACCTCAATGATTTTTGACTTAAAACACATTTTTCACCCACACAGAGACATATTTCGTATATATGACGTATATATAAAAAAGTTGCGCCTGGATGTCCTCTTTCTTTTGGTCAAAAAATATCCTTATGTATTGTACAAAATGGCGGTAATAAATGAGAATTAGTGACAGTACCTCAATGATTTTTGACTTAAAACACATTTTTCACCCACACAGAGACATATTTCGTATATATGACGTATATATAAAAAAGTTGCGCCTGGATGTCCTCTTTCTTTTGGTCAAAAAATATCCTTATGTATTGTACAAAATGGCGGTAATAAATGAGAATTAGTGACAGTACCTCAATGATTTTTGACTTAAAACACATTTTTCACCCACACAGAGACATATTTCGTATATATGACGTATATATAAAAAAGTTGCGCCTGGATGTCCTCTTTCTTTTGGTCAAAAAATATCCTTATGTATTGTACAAAATGGCGGTAATAAATGAGAATTAGTGACAGTACCTCAATGATTTTTGACTTAAAACACATTTTTCACCCACACAGAGACATATTTCGTATATATGACGTATATATAAAAAAGTTGCGCCTGGATGTCCTCTTTCTTTTGGTCAAAAAATATCCTTATGTATTGTACAAAATGGCGGTAATAAATGAGAATTAGTGACAGTACCTCAATGATTTTTGACTTAAAACACATTTTTCACCCACACAGAGACATATTTCGTATATATGACGTATATATAAAAAAGTTGCGCCTGGATGTCCTCTTTCTTTTGGTCAAAAAATATCCTTATGTATTGTACAAAATGGCGGTAATAAATGAGAATTAGTGACAGTACCTCAATGATTTTTGACTTAAAACACATTTTTCACCCACACAGAGACATATTTCGTATATATGACGTATATATAAAAAAGTTGCGCCTGGATGTCCTCTTTCTTTTGGTCAAAAAATATCCTTATGTATTGTACAAAATGGCGGTAATAAATGAGAATTAGTGACAGTACCTCAATGATTTTTGACTTAAAACACATTTTTCACCCACACAGAGACATATTTCGTATATATGACGTATATATAAAAAAGTTGCGCCTGGATGTCCTCTTTCTTTTGGTCAAAAAATATCCTTATGTATTGTACAAAATGGCGGTAATAAATGAGAATTAGTGACAGTACCTCAATGATTTTTGACTTAAAACACATTTTTCACCCACACAGAGACATATTTCGTATATATGACGTATATATAAAAAAGTTGCGCCTGGATGTCCTCTTTCTTTTGGTCAAAAAATATCCTTATGTATTGTACAAAATGGCGGTAATAAATGAGAATTAGTGACAGTACCTCAATGATTTTTGACTTAAAACACATTTTTCACCCACACAGAGACATATTTCGTATATATGACGTATATATAAAAAAGTTGCGCCTGGATGTCCTCTTTCTTTTGGTCAAAAAATATCCTTATGTATTGTACAAAATGGCGGTAATAAATGAGAATTAGTGACAGTACCTCAATGATTTTTGACTTAAAACACATTTTTCACCCACACAGAGACATATTTCGTATATATGACGTATATATAAAAAAGTTGCGCCTGGATGTCCTCTTTCTTTTGGTCAAAAAATATCCTTATGTATTGTACAAAATGGCGGTAATAAATGAGAATTAGTGACAGTACCTCAATGATTTTTGACTTAAAACACATTTTTCACCCACACAGAGACATATTTCGTATATATGACGTATATATAAAAAAGTTGCGCCTGGATGTCCTCTTTCTTTTGGTCAAAAAATATCCTTATGTATTGTACAAAATGGCGGTAATAAATGAGAATTAGTGACAGTACCTCAATGATTTTTGACTTAAAACACATTTTTCACCCACACAGAGACATATTTCGTATATATGACGTATATATAAAAAAGTTGCGCCTGGATGTCCTCTTTCTTTTGGTCAAAAAATATCCTTATGTATTGTACAAAATGGCGGTAATAAATGAGAATTAGTGACAGTACCTCAATGATTTTTGACTTAAAACACATTTTTCACCCACACAGAGACATATTTCGTATATATGACGTATATATAAAAAAGTTGCGCCTGGATGTCCTCTTTCTTTTGGTCAAAAAATATCCTTATGTATTGTACAAAATGGCGGTAATAAATGAGAATTAGTGACAGTACCTCAATGATTTTTGACTTAAAACACATTTTTCACCCACACAGAGACATATTTCGTATATATGACGTATATATAAAAAAGTTGCGCCTGGATGTCCTCTTTCTTTTGGTCAAAAAATATCCTTATGTATTGTACAAAATGGCGGTAATAAATGAGAATTAGTGACAGTACCTCAATGATTTTTGACTTAAAACACATTTTTCACCCACACAGAGACATATTTCGTATATATGACGTATATATAAAAAAGTTGCGCCTGGATGTCCTCTTTCTTTTGGTCAAAAAATATCCTTATGTATTGTACAAAATGGCGGTAATAAATGAGAATTAGTGACAGTACCTCAATGATTTTTGACTTAAAACACATTTTTCACCCACACAGAGACATATTTCGTATATATGACGTATATATAAAAAAGTTGCGCCTGGATGTCCTCTTTCTTTTGGTCAAAAAATATCCTTATGTATTGTACAAAATGGCGGTAATAAATGAGAATTAGTGACAGTACCTCAATGATTTTTGACTTAAAACACATTTTTCACCCACACAGAGACATATTTCGTATATATGACGTATATATAAAAAAGTTGCGCCTGGATGTCCTCTTTCTTTTGGTCAAAAAATATCCTTATGTATTGTACAAAATGGCGGTAATAAATGAGAATTAGTGACAGTACCTCAATGATTTTTGACTTAAAACACATTTTTCACCCACACAGAGACATATTTCGTATATATGACGTATATATAAAAAAGTTGCGCCTGGATGTCCTCTTTCTTTTGGTCAAAAAATATCCTTATGTATTGTACAAAATGGCGGTAATAAATGAGAATTAGTGACAGTACCTCAATGATTTTTGACTTAAAACACATTTTTCACCCACACAGAGACATATTTCGTATATATGACGTATATATAAAAAAGTTGCGCCTGGATGTCCTCTTTCTTTTGGTCAAAAAATATCCTTATGTATTGTACAAAATGGCGGTAATAAATGAGAATTAGTGACAGTACCTCAATGATTTTTGACTTAAAACACATTTTTCACCCACACAGAGACATATTTCGTATATATGACGTATATATAAAAAAGTTGCGCCTGGATGTCCTCTTTCTTTTGGTCAAAAACAATAATGGCGGTAATAAATGAGAATTAGTGACAGTACCTCAATGATTTTTGACTTAAAACACATTTTTCACCCACACAGAGACATATTTCGTATATATGACGTATATATAAAAAAGTTGCGCCTGGATGTCCTCTTTCTTTTGGTCAAAAAATATCCTTATGTATTGTACAAAATGGCGGTAATAAATGAGAATTAGTGACAGTACCTCAATGATTTTTGACTTAAAACACATTTTTCACCCACACAGAGACATATTTCGTATATATGACGTATATATAAAAAAGTTGCGCCTGGATGTCCTCTTTCTTTTGGTCAAAAAATATCCTTATGTATTGTACAAAATGGCGGTAATAAATGAGAATTAGTGACAGTACCTCAATGATTTTTGACTTAAAACACATTTTTCACCCACACAGAGACATATTTCGTATATATGACGTATATATAAAAAAGTTGCGCCTGGATGTCCTCTTTCTTTTGGTCAAAAAATATCCTTATGTATTGTACAAAATGGCGGTAATAAATGAGAATTAGTGACAGTACCTCAATGATTTTTGACTTAAAACACATTTTTCACCCACACAGAGACATATTTCGTATATATGACGTATATATAAAAAAGTTGCGCCTGGATGTCCTCTTTCTTTTGGTCAAAAAATATCCTTATGTATTGTACAAAATGGCGGTAATAAATGAGAATTAGTGACAGTACCTCAATGATTTTTGACTTAAAACACATTTTTCACCCACACAGAGACATATTTCGTATATATGACGTATATATAAAAAAGTTGCGCCTGGATGTCCTCTTTCTTTTGGTCAAAAAATATCCTTATGTATTGTACAAAATGGCGGTAATAAATGAGAATTAGTGACAGTACCTCAATGATTTTTGACTTAAAACACATTTTTCACCCACACAGAGACATATTTCGTATATATGACGTATATATAAAAAAGTTGCGCCTGGATGTCCTCTTTCTTTTGGTCAAAAAATATCCTTATGTATTGTACAAAATGGCGGTAATAAATGAGAATTAGTGACAGTACCTCAATGATTTTTGACTTAAAACACATTTTTCACCCACACAGAGACATATTTCGTATATATGACGTATATATAAAAAAGTTGCGCCTGGATGTCCTCTTTCTTTTGGTCAAAAAATATCCTTATGTATTGTACAAAATGGCGGTAATAAATGAGAATTAGTGACAGTACCTCAATGATTTTTGACTTAAAACACATTTTTCACCCACACAGAGACATATTTCGTATATATGACGTATATATAAAAAAGTTGCGCCTGGATGTCCTCTTTCTTTTGGTCAAAAAATATCCTTATGTATTGTACAAAATGGCGGTAATAAATGAGAATTAGTGACAGTACCTCAATGATTTTTGACTTAAAACACATTTTTCACCCACACAGAGACATATTTCGTATATATGACGTATATATAAAAAAGTTGCGCCTGGATGTCCTCTTTCTTTTGGTCAAAAAATATCCTTATGTATTGTACAAAATGGCGGTAATAAATGAGAATTAGTGACAGTACCTCAATGATTTTTGACTTAAAACACATTTTTCACCCACACAGAGACATATTTCGTATATATGACGTATATATAAAAAAGTTGCGCCTGGATGTCCTCTTTCTTTTGGTCAAAAAATATCCTTATGTATTGTACAAAATGGCGGTAATAAATGAGAATTAGTGACAGTACCTCAATGATTTTTGACTTAAAACACATTTTTCACCCACACAGAGACATATTTCGTATATATGACGTATATATAAAAAAGTTGCGCCTGGATGTCCTCTTTCTTTTGGTCAAAAAATATCCTTATGTATTGTACAAAATGGCGGTAATAAATGAGAATTAGTGACAGTACCTCAATGATTTTTGACTTAAAACACATTTTTCACCCACACAGAGACATATTTCGTATATATGACGTATATATAAAAAAGTTGCGCCTGGATGTCCTCTTTCTTTTGGTCAAAAAATATCCTTATGTATTGTACAAAATGGCGGTAATAAATGAGAATTAGTGACAGTACCTCAATGATTTTTGACTTAAAACACATTTTTCACCCACACAGAGACATATTTCGTATATATGACGTATATATAAAAAAGTTGCGCCTGGATGTCCTCTTTCTTTTGGTCAAAAAATATCCTTATGTATTGTACAAAATGGCGGTAATAAATGAGAATTAGTGACAGTACCTCAATGATTTTTGACTTAAAACACATTTTTCACCCACACAGAGACATATTTCGTATATATGACGTATATATAAAAAAGTTGCGCCTGGATGTCCTCTTTCTTTTGGTCAAAAAATATCCTTATGTATTGTACAAAATGGCGGTAATAAATGAGAATTAGTGACAGTACCTCAATGATTTTTGACTTAAAACACATTTTTCACCCACACAGAGACATATTTCGTATATATGACGTATATATAAAAAAGTTGCGCCTGGATGTCCTCTTTCTTTTGGTCAAAAAATATCCTTATGTATTGTACAAAATGGCGGTAATAAATGAGAATTAGTGACAGTACCTCAATGATTTTTGACTTAAAACACATTTTTCACCCACACAGAGACATATTTCGTATATATGACGTATATATAAAAAAGTTGCGCCTGGATGTCCTCTTTCTTTTGGTCAAAAAATATCCTTATGTATTGTACAAAATGGCGGTAATAAATGAGAATTAGTGACAGTACCTCAATGATTTTTGACTTAAAACACATTTTTCACCCACACAGAGACATATTTCGTATATATGACGTATATATAAAAAAGTTGCGCCTGGATGTCCTCTTTCTTTTGGTCAAAAAATATCCTTATGTATTGTACAAAATGGCGGTAATAAATGAGAATTAGTGACAGTACCTCAATGATTTTTGACTTAAAACACATTTTTCACCCACACAGAGACATATTTCGTATATATGACGTATATATAAAAAAGTTGCGCCTGGATGTCCTCTTTCTTTTGGTCAAAAAATATCCTTATGTATTGTACAAAATGGCGGTAATAAATGAGAATTAGTGACAGTACCTCAATGATTTTTGACTTAAAACACATTTTTCACCCACACAGAGACATATTTCGTATATATGACGTATATATAAAAAAGTTGCGCCTGGATGTCCTCTTTCTTTTGGTCAAAAAATATCCTTATGTATTGTACAAAATGGCGGTAATAAATGAGAATTAGTGACAGTACCTCAATGATTTTTGACTTAAAACACATTTTTCACCCACACAGAGACATATTTCGTATATATGACGTATATATAAAAAAGTTGCGCCTGGATGTCCTCTTTCTTTTGGTCAAAAAATATCCTTATGTATTGTACAAAATGGCGGTAATAAATGAGAATTAGTGACAGTACCTCAATGATTTTTGACTTAAAACACATTTTTCACCCACACAGAGACATATTTCGTATATATGACGTATATATAAAAAAGTTGCGCCTGGATGTCCTCTTTCTTTTGGTCAAAAAATATCCTTATGTATTGTACAAAATGGCGGTAATAAATGAGAATTAGTGACAGTACCTCAATGATTTTTGACTTAAAACACATTTTTCACCCACACAGAGACATATTTCGTATATATGACGTATATATAAAAAAGTTGCGCCTGGATGTCCTCTTTCTTTTGGTCAAAAAATATCCTTATGTATTGTACAAAATGGCGGTAATAAATGAGAATTAGTGACAGTACCTCAATGATTTTTGACTTAAAACACATTTTTCACCCACACAGAGACATATTTCGTATATATGACGTATATATAAAAAAGTTGCGCCTGGATGTCCTCTTTCTTTTGGTCAAAAAATATCCTTATGTATTGTACAAAATGGCGGTAATAAATGAGAATTAGTGACAGTACCTCAATGATTTTTGACTTAAAACACATTTTTCACCCACACAGAGACATATTTCGTATATATGACGTATATATAAAAAAGTTGCGCCTGGATGTCCTCTTTCTTTTGGTCAAAAAATATCCTTATGTATTGTACAAAATGGCGGTAATAAATGAGAATTAGTGACAGTACCTCAATGATTTTTGACTTAAAACACATTTTTCACCCACACAGAGACATATTTCGTATATATGACGTATATATAAAAAAGTTGCGCCTGGATGTCCTCTTTCTTTTGGTCAAAAAATATCCTTATGTATTGTACAAAATGGCGGTAATAAATGAGAATTAGTGACAGTACCTCAATGATTTTTGACTTAAAACACATTTTTCACCCACACAGAGACATATTTCGTATATATGACGTATATATAAAAAAGTTGCGCCTGGATGTCCTCTTTCTTTTGGTCAAAAAATATCCTTATGTATTGTACAAAATGGCGGTAATAAATGAGAATTAGTGACAGTACCTCAATGATTTTTGACTTAAAACACATTTTTCACCCACACAGAGACATATTTCGTATATATGACGTATATATAAAAAAGTTGCGCCTGGATGTCCTCTTTCTTTTGGTCAAAAAATATCCTTATGTATTGTACAAAATGGCGGTAATAAATGAGAATTAGTGACAGTACCTCAATGATTTTTGACTTAAAACACATTTTTCACCCACACAGAGACATATTTCGTATATATGACGTATATATAAAAAAGTTGCGCCTGGATGTCCTCTTTCTTTTGGTCAAAAAATATCCTTATGTATTGTACAAAATGGCGGTAATAAATGAGAATTAGTGACAGTACCTCAATGATTTTTGACTTAAAACACATTTTTCACCCACACAGAGACATATTTCGTATATATGACGTATATATAAAAAAGTTGCGCCTGGATGTCCTCTTTCTTTTGGTCAAAAAATATCCTTATGTATTGTACAAAATGGCGGTAATAAATGAGAATTAGTGACAGTACCTCAATGATTTTTGACTTAAAACACATTTTTCACCCACACAGAGACATATTTCGTATATATGACGTATATATAAAAAAGTTGCGCCTGGATGTCCTCTTTCTTTTGGTCAAAAAATATCCTTATGTATTGTACAAAATGGCGGTAATAAATGAGAATTAGTGACAGTACCTCAATGATTTTTGACTTAAAACACATTTTTCACCCACACAGAGACATATTTCGTATATATGACGTATATATAAAAAAGTTGCGCCTGGATGTCCTCTTTCTTTTGGTCAAAAAATATCCTTATGTATTGTACAAAATGGCGGTAATAAATGAGAATTAGTGACAGTACCTCAATGATTTTTGACTTAAAACACATTTTTCACCCACACAGAGACATATTTCGTATATATGACGTATATATAAAAAAGTTGCGCCTGGATGTCCTCTTTCTTTTGGTCAAAAAATATCCTTATGTATTGTACAAAATGGCGGTAATAAATGAGAATTAGTGACAGTACCTCAATGATTTTTGACTTAAAACACATTTTTCACCCACACAGAGACATATTTCGTATATATGACGTATATATAAAAAAGTTGCGCCTGGATGTCCTCTTTCTTTTGGTCAAAAAATATCCTTATGTATTGTACAAAATGGCGGTAATAAATGAGAATTAGTGACAGTACCTCAATGATTTTTGACTTAAAACACATTTTTCACCCACACAGAGACATATTTCGTATATATGACGTATATATAAAAAAGTTGCGCCTGGATGTCCTCTTTCTTTTGGTCAAAAAATATCCTTATGTATTGTACAAAATGGCGGTAATAAATGAGAATTAGTGACAGTACCTCAATGATTTTTGACTTAAAACACATTTTTCACCCACACAGAGACATATTTCGTATATATGACGTATATATAAAAAAGTTGCGCCTGGATGTCCTCTTTCTTTTGGTCAAAAAATATCCTTATGTATTGTACAAAATGGCGGTAATAAATGAGAATTAGTGACAGTACCTCAATGATTTTTGACTTAAAACACATTTTTCACCCACACAGAGACATATTTCGTATATATGACGTATATATAAAAAAGTTGCGCCTGGATGTCCTCTTTCTTTTGGTCAAAAAATATCCTTATGTATTGTACAAAATGGCGGTAATAAATGAGAATTAGTGACAGTACCTCAATGATTTTTGACTTAAAACACATTTTTCACCCACACAGAGACATATTTCGTATATATGACGTATATATAAAAAAGTTGCGCCTGGATGTCCTCTTTCTTTTGGTCAAAAAATATCCTTATGTATTGTACAAAATGGCGGTAATAAATGAGAATTAGTGACAGTACCTCAATGATTTTTGACTTAAAACACATTTTTCACCCACACAGAGACATATTTCGTATATATGACGTATATATAAAAAAGTTGCGCCTGGATGTCCTCTTTCTTTTGGTCAAAAAATATCCTTATGTATTGTACAAAATGGCGGTAATAAATGAGAATTAGTGACAGTACCTCAATGATTTTTGACTTAAAACACATTTTTCACCCACACAGAGACATATTTCGTATATATGACGTATATATAAAAAAGTTGCGCCTGGATGTCCTCTTTCTTTTGGTCAAAAAATATCCTTATGTATTGTACAAAATGGCGGTAATAAATGAGAATTAGTGACAGTACCTCAATGATTTTTGACTTAAAACACATTTTTCACCCACACAGAGACATATTTCGTATATATGACGTATATATAAAAAAGTTGCGCCTGGATGTCCTCTTTCTTTTGGTCAAAAAATATCCTTATGTATTGTACAAAATGGCGGTAATAAATGAGAATTAGTGACAGTACCTCAATGATTTTTGACTTAAAACACATTTTTCACCCACACAGAGACATATTTCGTATATATGACGTATATATAAAAAAGTTGCGCCTGGATGTCCTCTTTCTTTTGGTCAAAAAATATCCTTATGTATTGTACAAAATGGCGGTAATAAATGAGAATTAGTGACAGTACCTCAATGATTTTTGACTTAAAACACATTTTTCACCCACACAGAGACATATTTCGTATATATGACGTATATATAAAAAAGTTGCGCCTGGATGTCCTCTTTCTTTTGGTCAAAAAATATCCTTATGTATTGTACAAAATGGCGGTAATAAATGAGAATTAGTGACAGTACCTCAATGATTTTTGACTTAAAACACATTTTTCACCCACACAGAGACATATTTCGTATATATGACGTATATATAAAAAAGTTGCGCCTGGATGTCCTCTTTCTTTTGGTCAAAAAATATCCTTATGTATTGTACAAAATGGCGGTAATAAATGAGAATTAGTGACAGTACCTCAATGATTTTTGACTTAAAACACATTTTTCACCCACACAGAGACATATTTCGTATATATGACGTATATATAAAAAAGTTGCGCCTGGATGTCCTCTTTCTTTTGGTCAAAAAATATCCTTATGTATTGTACAAAATGGCGGTAATAAATGAGAATTAGTGACAGTACCTCAATGATTTTTGACTTAAAACACATTTTTCACCCACACAGAGACATATTTCGTATATATGACGTATATATAAAAAAGTTGCGCCTGGATGTCCTCTTTCTTTTGGTCAAAAAATATCCTTATGTATTGTACAAAATGGCGGTAATAAATGAGAATTAGTGACAGTACCTCAATGATTTTTGACTTAAAACACATTTTTCACCCACACAGAGACATATTTCGTATATATGACGTATATATAAAAAAGTTGCGCCTGGATGTCCTCTTTCTTTTGGTCAAAAAATATCCTTATGTATTGTACAAAATGGCGGTAATAAATGAGAATTAGTGACAGTACCTCAATGATTTTTGACTTAAAACACATTTTTCACCCACACAGAGACATATTTCGTATATATGACGTATATATAAAAAAGTTGCGCCTGGATGTCCTCTTTCTTTTGGTCAAAAAATATCCTTATGTATTGTACAAAATGGCGGTAATAAATGAGAATTAGTGACAGTACCTCAATGATTTTTGACTTAAAACACATTTTTCACCCACACAGAGACATATTTCGTATATATGACGTATATATAAAAAAGTTGCGCCTGGATGTCCTCTTTCTTTTGGTCAAAAAATATCCTTATGTATTGTACAAAATGGCGGTAATAAATGAGAATTAGTGACAGTACCTCAATGATTTTTGACTTAAAACACATTTTTCACCCACACAGAGACATATTTCGTATATATGACGTATATATAAAAAAGTTGCGCCTGGATGTCCTCTTTCTTTTGGTCAAAAAATATCCTTATGTATTGTACAAAATGGCGGTAATAAATGAGAATTAGTGACAGTACCTCAATGATTTTTGACTTAAAACACATTTTTCACCCACACAGAGACATATTTCGTATATATGACGTATATATAAAAAAGTTGCGCCTGGATGTCCTCTTTCTTTTGGTCAAAAAATATCCTTATGTATTGTACAAAATGGCGGTAATAAATGAGAATTAGTGACAGTACCTCAATGATTTTTGACTTAAAACACATTTTTCACCCACACAGAGACATATTTCGTATATATGACGTATATATAAAAAAGTTGCGCCTGGATGTCCTCTTTCTTTTGGTCAAAAAATATCCTTATGTATTGTACAAAATGGCGGTAATAAATGAGAATTAGTGACAGTACCTCAATGATTTTTGACTTAAAACACATTTTTCACCCACACAGAGACATATTTCGTATATATGACGTATATATAAAAAAGTTGCGCCTGGATGTCCTCTTTCTTTTGGTCAAAAAATATCCTTATGTATTGTACAAAATGGCGGTAATAAATGAGAATTAGTGACAGTACCTCAATGATTTTTGACTTAAAACACATTTTTCACCCACACAGAGACATATTTCGTATATATGACGTATATATAAAAAAGTTGCGCCTGGATGTCCTCTTTCTTTTGGTCAAAAAATATCCTTATGTATTGTACAAAATGGCGGTAATAAATGAGAATTAGTGACAGTACCTCAATGATTTTTGACTTAAAACACATTTTTCACCCACACAGAGACATATTTCGTATATATGACGTATATATAAAAAAGTTGCGCCTGGATGTCCTCTTTCTTTTGGTCAAAAAATATCCTTATGTATTGTACAAAATGGCGGTAATAAATGAGAATTAGTGACAGTACCTCAATGATTTTTGACTTAAAACACATTTTTCACCCACACAGAGACATATTTCGTATATATGACGTATATATAAAAAAGTTGCGCCTGGATGTCCTCTTTCTTTTGGTCAAAAAATATCCTTATGTATTGTACAAAATGGCGGTAATAAATGAGAATTAGTGACAGTACCTCAATGATTTTTGACTTAAAACACATTTTTCACCCACACAGAGACATATTTCGTATATATGACGTATATATAAAAAAGTTGCGCCTGGATGTCCTCTTTCTTTTGGTCAAAAAATATCCTTATGTATTGTACAAAATGGCGGTAATAAATGAGAATTAGTGACAGTACCTCAATGATTTTTGACTTAAAACACATTTTTCACCCACACAGAGACATATTTCGTATATATGACGTATATATAAAAAAGTTGCGCCTGGATGTCCTCTTTCTTTTGGTCAAAAAATATCCTTATGTATTGTACAAAATGGCGGTAATAAATGAGAATTAGTGACAGTACCTCAATGATTTTTGACTTAAAACACATTTTTCACCCACACAGAGACATATTTCGTATATATGACGTATATATAAAAAAGTTGCGCCTGGATGTCCTCTTTCTTTTGGTCAAAAAATATCCTTATGTATTGTACAAAATGGCGGTAATAAATGAGAATTAGTGACAGTACCTCAATGATTTTTGACTTAAAACACATTTTTCACCCACACAGAGACATATTTCGTATATATGACGTATATATAAAAAAGTTGCGCCTGGATGTCCTCTTTCTTTTGGTCAAAAAATATCCTTATGTATTGTACAAAATGGCGGTAATAAATGAGAATTAGTGACAGTACCTCAATGATTTTTGACTTAAAACACATTTTTCACCCACACAGAGACATATTTCGTATATATGACGTATATATAAAAAAGTTGCGCCTGGATGTCCTCTTTCTTTTGGTCAAAAAATATCCTTATGTATTGTACAAAATGGCGGTAATAAATGAGAATTAGTGACAGTACCTCAATGATTTTTGACTTAAAACACATTTTTCACCCACACAGAGACATATTTCGTATATATGACGTATATATAAAAAAGTTGCCGCCTGGATGTCCTCTTTCTTTTGGTCAAAAAATATCCTTATGTATTGTACAAAATGGCGGTAATAAATGAGAATTAGTGACAGTACCTCAATGATTTTTGACTTAAAACACATTTTTCACCCACACAGAGACATATTTCGTATATATGACGTATATATAAAAAAGTTGCGCCTGGATGTCCTCTTTCTTTTGGTCAAAAAATATCCTTATGTATTGTACAAAATGGCGGTAATAAATGAGAATTAGTGACAGTACCTCAATGATTTTTGACTTAAAACACATTTTTCACCCACACAGAGACATATTTCGTATATATGACGTATATATAAAAAAGTTGCGCCTGGATGTCCTCTTTCTTTTGGTCAAAAAATATCCTTATGTATTGTACAAAATGGCGGTAATAAATGAGAATTAGTGACAGTACCTCAATGATTTTTGACTTAAAACACATTTTTCACCCACACAGAGACATATTTCGTATATATGAGTATATATAAAAAAGTTGCGCCTGGATGTCCTCTTTCTTTTGGTCAAAAAATATCCTTATGTATTGTACAAAATGGCGGTAATAAATGAGAATTAGTGACAGTACCTCAATGATTTTTGACTTAAAACACATTTTTCACCCACACAGAGACATATTTCGTATATATGACGTATATATAAAAAAGTTGCGCCTGGATGTCCTCTTTCTTTTGGTCAAAAAATATCCTTATGTATTGTACAAAATGGCGGTAATAAATGAGAATTAGTGACAGTACCTCAATGATTTTTGACTTAAAACACATTTTTCACCCACACAGAGACATATTTCGTATATATGACGTATATATAAAAAAGTTGCGCCTGGATGTCCTCTTTCTTTTGGTCAAAAAATATCCTTATGTATTGTACAAAATGGCGGTAATAAATGAGAATTAGTGACAGTACCTCAATGATTTTTGACTTAAAACACATTTTTCACCCACACAGAGACATATTTCGTATATATGACGTATATATAAAAAAGTTGCGCCTGGATGTCCTCTTTCTTTTGGTCAAAAAATATCCTTATGTATTGTACAAAATGGCGGTAATAAATGAGAATTAGTGACAGTACCTCAATGATTTTTGACTTAAAACACATTTTTCACCCACACAGAGACATATTTCGTATATATGACGTATATATAAAAAAGTTGCGCCTGGATGTCCTCTTTCTTTTGGTCAAAAAATATCCTTATGTATTGTACAAAATGGCGGTAATAAATGAGAATTAGTGACAGTACCTCAATGATTTTTGACTTAAAACACATTTTTCACCCACACAGAGACATATTTCGTATATATGACGTATATATAAAAAAGTTGCGCCTGGATGTCCTCTTTCTTTTGGTCAAAAAATATCCTTATGTATTGTACAAAATGGCGGTAATAAATGAGAATTAGTGACAGTACCTCAATGATTTTTGACTTAAAACACATTTTTCACCCACACAGAGACATATTTCGTATATATGACGTATATATAAAAAAGTTGCGCCTGGATGTCCTCTTTCTTTTGGTCAAAAAATATCCTTATGTATTGTACAAAATGGCGGTAATAAATGAGAATTAGTGACAGTACCTCAATGATTTTTGACTTAAAACACATTTTTCACCCACACAGAGACATATTTCGTATATATGACGTATATATAAAAAAGTTGCGCCTGGATGTCCTCTTTCTTTTGGTCAAAAAATATCCTTATGTATTGTACAAAATGGCGGTAATAAATGAGAATTAGTGACAGTACCTCAATGATTTTTGACTTAAAACACATTTTTCACCCACACAGAGACATATTTCGTATATATGACGTATATATAAAAAAGTTGCGCCTGGATGTCCTCTTTCTTTTGGTCAAAAAATATCCTTATGTATTGTACAAAATGGCGGTAATAAATGAGAATTAGTGACAGTACCTCAATGATTTTTGACTTAAAACACATTTTTCACCCACACAGAGACATATTTCGTATATATGACGTATATATAAAAAAGTTGCGCCTGGATGTCCTCTTTCTTTTGGTCAAAAAATATCCTTATGTATTGTACAAAATGGCGGTAATAAATGAGAATTAGTGACAGTACCTCAATGATTTTTGACTTAAAACACATTTTTCACCCACACAGAGACATATTTCGTATATATGACGTATATATAAAAAAGTTGCGCCTGGATGTCCTCTTTCTTTTGGTCAAAAAATATCCTTATGTATTGTACAAAATGGCGGTAATAAATGAGAATTAGTGACAGTACCTCAATGATTTTTGACTTAAAACACATTTTTCACCCACACAGAGACATATTTCGTATATATGACGTATATATAAAAAAGTTGCGCCTGGATGTCCTCTTTCTTTTGGTCAAAAAATATCCTTATGTATTGTACAAAATGGCGGTAATAAATGAGAATTAGTGACAGTACCTCAATGATTTTTGACTTAAAACACATTTTTCACCCACACAGAGACATATTTCGTATATATGACGTATATATAAAAAAGTTGCGCCTGGATGTCCTCTTTCTTTTGGTCAAAAAATATCCTTATGTATTGTACAAAATGGCGGTAATAAATGAGAATTAGTGACAGTACCTCAATGATTTTTGACTTAAAACACATTTTTCACCCACACAGAGACATATTTCGTATATATGACGTATATATAAAAAAGTTGCGCCTGGATGTCCTCTTTCTTTTGGTCAAAAAATATCCTTATGTATTGTACAAAATGGCGGTAATAAATGAGAATTAGTGACAGTACCTCAATGATTTTTGACTTAAAACACATTTTTCACCCACACAGAGACATATTTCGTATATATGACGTATATATAAAAAAGTTGCGCCTGGATGTCCTCTTTCTTTTGGTCAAAAAATATCCTTATGTATTGTACAAAATGGCGGTAATAAATGAGAATTAGTGACAGTACCTCAATGATTTTTGACTTAAAACACATTTTTCACCCACACAGAGACATATTTCGTATATATGACGTATATATAAAAAAGTTGCGCCTGGATGTCCTCTTTCTTTTGGTCAAAAAATATCCTTATGTATTGTACAAAATGGCGGTAATAAATGAGAATTAGTGACAGTACCTCAATGATTTTTGACTTAAAACACATTTTTCACCCACACAGAGACATATTTCGTATATATGACGTATATATAAAAAAGTTGCGCCTGGATGTCCTCTTTCTTTTGGTCAAAAAATATCCTTATGTATTGTACAAAATGGCGGTAATAAATGAGAATTAGTGACAGTACCTCAATGATTTTTGACTTAAAACACATTTTTCACCCACACAGAGACATATTTCGTATATATGACGTATATATAAAAAAGTTGCGCCTGGATGTCCTCTTTCTTTTGGTCAAAAAATATCCTTATGTATTGTACAAAATGGCGGTAATAAATGAGAATTAGTGACAGTACCTCAATGATTTTTGACTTAAAACACATTTTTCACCCACACAGAGACATATTTCGTATATATGACGTATATATAAAAAAGTTGCGCCTGGATGTCCTCTTTCTTTTGGTCAAAAAATATCCTTATGTATTGTACAAAATGGCGGTAATAAATGAGAATTAGTGACAGTACCTCAATGATTTTTGACTTAAAACACATTTTTCACCCACACAGAGACATATTTCGTATATATGACGTATATATAAAAAAGTTGCGCCTGGATGTCCTCTTTCTTTTGGTCAAAAAATATCCTTATGTATTGTACAAAATGGCGGTAATAAATGAGAATTAGTGACAGTACCTCAATGATTTTTGACTTAAAACACATTTTTCACCCACACAGAGACATATTTCGTATATATGACGTATATATAAAAAAGTTGCGCCTGGATGTCCTCTTTCTTTTGGTCAAAAAATATCCTTATGTATTGTACAAAATGGCGGTAATAAATGAGAATTAGTGACAGTACCTCAATGATTTTTGACTTAAAACACATTTTTCACCCACACAGAGACATATTTCGTATATATGACGTATATATAAAAAAGTTGCGCCTGGATGTCCTCTTTCTTTTGGTCAAAAAATATCCTTATGTATTGTACAAAATGGCGGTAATAAATGAGAATTAGTGACAGTACCTCAATGATTTTTGACTTAAAACACATTTTTCACCCACACAGAGACATATTTCGTATATATGACGTATATATAAAAAAGTTGCGCCTGGATGTCCTCTTTCTTTTGGTCAAAAAATATCCTTATGTATTGTACAAAATGGCGGTAATAAATGAGAATTAGTGACAGTACCTCAATGATTTTTGACTTAAAACACATTTTTCACCCACACAGAGACATATTTCGTATATATGACGTATATATAAAAAAGTTGCGCCTGGATGTCCTCTTTCTTTTGGTCAAAAAATATCCTTATGTATTGTACAAAATGGCGGTAATAAATGAGAATTAGTGACAGTACCTCAATGATTTTTGACTTAAAACACATTTTTCACCCACACAGAGACATATTTCGTATATATGACGTATATATAAAAAAGTTGCGCCTGGATGTCCTCTTTCTTTTGGTCAAAAAATATCCTTATGTATTGTACAAAATGGCGGTAATAAATGAGAATTAGTGACAGTACCTCAATGATTTTTGACTTAAAACACATTTTTCACCCACACAGAGACATATTTCGTATATATGACGTATATATAAAAAAGTTGCGCCTGGATGTCCTCTTTCTTTTGGTCAAAAAATATCCTTATGTATTGTACAAAATGGCGGTAATAAATGAGAATTAGTGACAGTACCTCAATGATTTTTGACTTAAAACACATTTTTCACCCACACAGAGACATATTTCGTATATATGACGTATATATAAAAAAGTTGCGCCTGGATGTCCTCTTTCTTTTGGTCAAAAAATATCCTTATGTATTGTACAAAATGGCGGTAATAAATGAGAATTAGTGACAGTACCTCAATGATTTTTGACTTAAAACACATTTTTCACCCACACAGAGACATATTTCGTATATATGACGTATATATAAAAAAGTTGCGCCTGGATGTCCTCTTTCTTTTGGTCAAAAAATATCCTTATGTATTGTACAAAATGGCGGTAATAAATGAGAATTAGTGACAGTACCTCAATGATTTTTGACTTAAAACACATTTTTCACCCACACAGAGACATATTTCGTATATATGACGTATATATAAAAAAGTTGCGCCTGGATGTCCTCTTTCTTTTGGTCAAAAAATATCCTTATGTATTGTACAAAATGGCGGTAATAAATGAGAATTAGTGACAGTACCTCAATGATTTTTGACTTAAAACACATTTTTCACCCACACAGAGACATATTTCGTATATATGACGTATATATAAAAAAGTTGCGCCTGGATGTCCTCTTTCTTTTGGTCAAAAAATATCCTTATGTATTGTACAAAATGGCGGTAATAAATGAGAATTAGTGACAGTACCTCAATGATTTTTGACTTAAAACACATTTTTCACCCACACAGAGACATATTTCGTATATATGACGTATATATAAAAAAGTTGCGCCTGGATGTCCTCTTTCTTTTGGTCAAAAAATATCCTTATGTATTGTACAAAATGGCGGTAATAAATGAGAATTAGTGACAGTACCTCAATGATTTTTGACTTAAAACACATTTTTCACCCACACAGAGACATATTTCGTATATATGACGTATATATAAAAAAGTTGCGCCTGGATGTCCTCTTTCTTTTGGTCAAAAAATATCCTTATGTATTGTACAAAATGGCGGTAATAAATGAGAATTAGTGACAGTACCTCAATGATTTTTGACTTAAAACACATTTTTCACCCACACAGAGACATATTTCGTATATATGACGTATATATAAAAAAGTTGCGCCTGGATGTCCTCTTTCTTTTGGTCAAAAAATATCCTTATGTATTGTACAAAATGGCGGTAATAAATGAGAATTAGTGACAGTACCTCAATGATTTTTGACTTAAAACACATTTTTCACCCACACAGAGACATATTTCGTATATATGACGTATATATAAAAAAGTTGCGCCTGGATGTCCTCTTTCTTTTGGTCAAAAAATATCCTTATGTATTGTACAAAATGGCGGTAATAAATGAGAATTAGTGACAGTACCTCAATGATTTTTGACTTAAAACACATTTTTCACCCACACAGAGACATATTTCGTATATATGACGTATATATAAAAAAGTTGCGCCTGGATGTCCTCTTTCTTTTGGTCAAAAAATATCCTTATGTATTGTACAAAATGGCGGTAATAAATGAGAATTAGTGACAGTACCTCAATGATTTTTGACTTAAAACACATTTTTCACCCACACAGAGACATATTTCGTATATATGACGTATATATAAAAAGTTGCGCCTGGATGTCCTCTTTCTTTTGGTCAAAAAATATCCTTATGTATTGTACAAAATGGCGGTAATAAATGAGAATTAGTGACAGTACCTCAATGATTTTTGACTTAAAACACATTTTTCACCCACACAGAGACATATTTCGTATATATGACGTATATATAAAAAAGTTGCGCCTGGATGTCCTCTTTCTTTTGGTCAAAAAATATCCTTATGTATTGTACAAAATGGCGGTAATAAATGAGAATTAGTGACAGTACCTCAATGATTTTTGACTTAAAACACATTTTTCACCCACACAGAGACATATTTCGTATATATGACGTATATATAAAAAAGTTGCGCCTGGATGTCCTCTTTCTTTTGGTCAAAAAATATCCTTATGTATTGTACAAAATGGCGGTAATAAATGAGAATTAGTGACAGTACCTCAATGATTTTTGACTTAAAACACATTTTTCACCCACACAGAGACATATTTCGTATATATGACGTATATATAAAAAAGTTGCGCCTGGATGTCCTCTTTCTTTTGGTCAAAAAATATCCTTATGTATTGTACAAAATGGCGGTAATAAATGAGAATTAGTGACAGTACCTCAATGATTTTTGACTTAAAACACATTTTTCACCCACACAGAGACATATTTCGTATATATGACGTATATATAAAAAAGTTGCGCCTGGATGTCCTCTTTCTTTTGGTCAAAAAATATCCTTATGTATTGTACAAAATGGCGGTAATAAATGAGAATTAGTGACAGTACCTCAATGATTTTTGACTTAAAACACATTTTTC
>CAWUCQ010000005.1:0-16593 GCA_963920725.1 Rhamphomyia laevipes
TTACATTAAATTTTAATATACTTTTAAAATATTCATATTATTATTAATGTAAGTTTCGAATTTATTTTTATTATATTGATAGCATAGACAGATAGACGGAATATTTTTTTTTTTATATACATATGGCTTCCACAAAGCATCTCCATCTTATTCGGTTTGCTGCTGTTGATTTTGCGCTTTCCCATGTAAGGTTACACCTTCCTAGGTCTTGGAGTATCGTGCGTCGCCAGGTGTTCTTTGGACGACCACGGCTTCTTGATCCTTGAGGATTCCACTCTAGCGACATTCTTGTAATGCTATCGGGCTTTTTTCTGATGGTATGGCTGATCCACCTCCATTTTCTACGTCTTATCTGTTTCAGTATGGGTTCTTCGTTGGTTAAGTTCCAGAGATCCGTGTTGCTGATGGTGTTGGGCCAGAATATTTTGCATATGATTCTGAGGCACTTGTTGATGAAAACTTGTAGCTGCTGTGTAATGATGTTCGATACAAGCCATGTTTCACTGCCATACAACAGAGTTGACTTTACACATGCGTTGAATATGCTAAGCTTGGTTCGTCTGGATATCTGTGAGTTTCTCCATACTGGGTGCAGTCGTCCGAATGACGATCTCGCCTTGTTGAGCCTGTTGTTTGCGTATGTTTCTGCGCCGCCATCCGTTGTCATTGTACTGCCTAGATAGCAGCAACTATCTACGTATTCGACTGGTTGGCCTTGTAGCATGATGTTCTCTGTGCTTACGTTGTTAATTCTCATGGCTTTGGTTTTTATTTATCTTAAGTCCAATGACATTTATCTCATTAATATTTATCTCAAGTCCAACTTTGCGAGCTGATCTTTCCAGGTCGTCTACTTTTGCTTGCATGTTGGAAATCTTGTGCGAGAGTAGACAAATATCATCCGCATAATCCAAATCCTCGAGTTGGCGAATCCAAATCCTCGAGTTGGCGTGAGAGACTCCATGTTATTCCTCGTCTCTTCGAACAGACTTTGCTCATGATGTCATCTAGGACGATTGTGAATAGTTGGGTGATAGAGGGCATCCTTGTTTTACTCCAGCGTTGGTATGGAATGGATCACTGATGTTTCCGTTGTGAAGAACTGAGAGTTCTGCATTCTCGTACATAGCTCTGATGATTCGAATTACTTTCTGGGGTACTCCTTTTCTTCTCGATGCTTCCCATATAGCAGTCCGCTTGATGGTGTCGAAAGCCTTCTTGAAATCTATGAACAGTAAGTACAGGGGAGTATGCCATTCTATAGATTGCTCTATGATGATGCGTAGAGTGTTGGCCTGATCTACGCAGCTTCTATTTGGCCGGAATCCTGCCTGTTCATCTCGTAGGTTGTTCTCGATTTTGTTCTGAAGTCTTCCTTGTATTATGACTGCCAGTATCTTGTATATGGAATTAAGCAGAGTAATTCCTCTCCAGTTGTTGCAATCCTTCAAGTCGCCACTCTTCGGTAATTTAACAATGATACCTTTCTTCCAAGTTGGGGACAGCCTTTCCTGTTCCCAGGCATATGTGATGTGAGGCTGTAGAAGTTCTGCTGCGGTTTTGATGTCAGCCAGTAGAATTTCAGCTGGAATGCCATCTTCGCCTGTTGCCTTATTTCTTTTTAATTTCCTAATGGCCTCTTTGATCTCATTTATGCTGAGAGGGTTGCATGGTATTCTTAAGTTATTTTCCGCCAGGCTGCTGTTGTTTATTTCGCTGTCATGTGTTTCATCTGCTGTATCTGTGACGTTACTAATTTGTTCGAAATGTTCTCTCCATCTTTGAGTTTGGGCATCATTGTTAGTTAGTAGCACACCACTTTGATCAGCGACTGCTTGGTTCCTGCTACTACACTTACGACTGGTGAGACAATTTATCGTCTGGTGTAGTTTTCTCGTGTTGTTCTGGCTAGCTGCTTGCTCTGCTGTTATTGCTAGTCTTTCCAGGAACTTTCTCTTATCTCTTTTTGCAGCTTTCTTTACTTGTTTAACCAGCAGTTGGTACTGCTGTCTGGTAGTAGTGTTGTTGTTCAGCTGCAGTTTAACTTCCCTTCTTTGAGAAATGAGGTTCCAGGTGTCGTCTGATATCCAAGATTTTCGTTGCGGCTGTACTATACCCAGTGTTTCTTCTGCGACTTGGTTATACGTTGCTACGATGTGTTCCCATGTGTGATTTTGCGTAGGTGTGCCTGGTGGTTCTTTGACATTTCAGCTTGATCTTAATGTCACCCGTGATAAGCTCGTGGTCGCTACCAATGTCAGCTCCTCTTCTGTTTCTGACGTCAGAAAGCGAGCTTCTCCATCTTCTACTCACGCAGATGTGATCTATTTGATTGCGTGTGTTGCCGCTCGGTAACGTCCATGTGTATTTATGAATCTCCTTGTGCGGGAATATGGAGCCACCTATGACGAGTTTAAATGTCTGGCACAGTTCCACTAGTCTTTCCCCATTGTTGTTTCTAACTCCACAACCGTGCGTTCCAATGGTAGCTCGTATGCTGGTGTTGTTGCTTCCTATTTTTGCGTTGAAATCACCCATGAGTATAACTATATCACTTCTTCGAATCTCGTTGAGCGTTGTTGTTAGTTGTGCGTAAAATGCATCCTTCTTAGTGTCTTCGGCGTCTTTAGTTGGAGCATAGCATTGTACTATTGTAATATGTCTTATTCTACTCTTGAAACGGGCCATTATTACGCTATCTGATATAGGCTCCCATGTTTGGAGGGAGTTCTTGATTTTCTTTGATATTATAATTCCGACTCCGCTCTCTCCACCATTTTCTTTTCCACTGTAGAGTACGCTATTACCATTTGATGTGATGATTTCTCCATTATTATTCCATCTCATTTCACTTATTCCTAGGATCTCGATTTTATATGATGTCATCTGATGTTCTAGTTGTGCAAGCCTTGATGCTTCACGAAGAGTTCGTTCCATTGCGCAATGCGCGTTCCTTTTCGTGTGCCAAAGGTTGTTGCCATAAGATCCTCCTGTTCATTTTGCATTGTTTCAGTTTCTGTAATCGTTTACAATCCAGCTAAGCAGGTGATTGGTCTGTTGTAGCAGGTCCTAGGATGCCTAGAAACAACGCCCTGAGCGTACCAGAAGCCACCGCAGCGTTGTTGTGTGTTTTCAGGAATATGCTGCTTTGGTGGTTGGAGTCCTTGCTAAGCTAGTTCTGTAGTTGACTCCTAGATGGTGTTACTGGTAATTGTTAATTGTTCGCAGAACCAACCCTTTTTTCTATGACAGCTTCTCTCGTTATGACATTGATGTTATCAGCTGACAGCGAATTAGTGTAAACCGCGTGTTTGAACGAAAATTACAGACTATATACTACACTAAATATAAATTTACATAAATAAAATAATTATTGACTCGGATGTAGCTATGAAATTCATTGTATTCTGATGATTATTAGTTGGTTACCAAGCTGGTAACAGTTCTACTTACAAAAAAAAATATAATTATATAATATAAATTTTCAATTATCTATAATAGAATATAATTTTATTAATTTATATTCGATGACTAGAAACGGCAAACGGATTTAATTTGATTATTTTAACAGCCATTGTGACAATGCTTCGCTTTTGTGTTTGAAGTTGAAAACTCTATAAATTTCCGTAGCATGCATTTAAAATTATTGTTAAAATATATAAACATATGATACGGCAACGATTCTAGCACACACCTGTCTATATACATTACTGTAAATTCTACTACCACTGAAAAGAAATATGGTGTTTAATGAAACATGTTTTTAGTGTCAGTATTTTGATATTCAATATCGATTTAAAATTTCAGCTTAGTTGGATCTACCTTTCCAGTTCGATTAACGTTACCAACTATGAGCTCGTAAATAAAACTGTTACCAGCTCATAGTGTATTTTCGATATCAAGTCAAATTCAAAATAAATGTTAAATACATATAGTATTTATTAAAAAAAAAAATAACAGACCTGTGAATTCCGTATTTTGTTTGAGATCTTCCAGAACTTCTGGCTTTAGTTTACTGTTTTGTTTCCCCATGCCACGTTGTTTTTATTAATTTTTTTTAAAAAAAAAAATCTGTTCTTTTTTTTGTGAACGTACCAAAAATTAAAAAAAAATATAAAATCTACTTATTAGGTGGACACAACTAAAAAAATTTTAATAGCCAACCGATTGTTACAAAAAAAATCACAAAAAATATTTTTTATTTAATATTGCGATTACCAAAAATTTAAAAGATTTTTTTTATACTATTTTTTATATAAAATATTATATTTTTTTTTAATATATTGGATGGCACAATTTATTCAAATTTCATATTCAATAACAAGACGATATTCACCGATATAGCAGTTTCGTTAAAAAAACGTGATAATAATTATTTAAGTCAACAATATAATGCACCATTCTATAAAAAAAACGAAAACAATAAAAAATATATAAATATAAATAAAATAAAATAATTAAGTAAATTAAAAAAATAAACGAATTTAATAAAATAAAAATATTACAATAATCAATGCCTTTCGAATTATAGAAAACAAAAGAAAACATGGTTAATATGGCAAAATATCTACCAAAGCACGACTTATACCTAGAGGTGAGGGAATGACCTCCAAGAAAATACAATGTAACTCAACTGCGTCACTAATATTTATTTACAAAAATTAGTAATAAATGTTTTTTATTCGCGTAATATGGAATTATACTAATTTAACCACGCCACGATCTGTTGATTGGCGTAACTGTTTTGTTATATATTTCAATTCTCCTTTAAGATATTATTAATTAGCAGTTTTATTGAAAGTAATATTTAATCTTCACCTGGTTTTCGTCATCTCGAAATCTAAATGAATTACATATGATTTTTGAGACAATGGAAAAAAATCGTGTAACTAAAAATATGGATATTAATCAATTAAAATTTTGGCTCTTAATAAAACTGTTAATATCTTAAAAATGATTGAATTAGTACATATATAATGATATATTATGAGTAACATTGGTGGATTTTCTATACAAACATGATATAAGTGGCTGCACTTTTGTTAGAAATTTTTCCAATTTACTCATATATATGATGGATGGGAATAATTATTTAAATAAAAGAATAATATTAGCAATCGTTATAATTCTTATTTGTTTATTCCGATTTAAGTTTTAATTATAATTTAAAAAGTTTTAATGAATTTATCGTTACTGTAACAACAATGTAATAAAAAGGAAAGGCATCAAATTAAATAAAAAAATACAACTGAACAGCGGCGTGTGTGACAGCGGAATGATATTTAAAAAAAAAAACTGAAACAAGAACAAGATATCTGTCAGACTACACGAATGTGTAGGGCAGCTAAACCATAAGTTGGGTGCCTACATTCGACCCTCCTGAAATAACATCATCCGACCCGGATGATATATAGCTGTCTATGTCATCTGATTCTTGCGTGTTAACCCATTTCTTCATGTTGTCACAGCTTGTTGTTGTAATTTTAGGACCCTCTGTTGACGCAACTTTTCTCACTGTATATCGTCCACCACGGCCTCTTGATTCTACTTCGTATGGACCTAAAAAAGAATTAACTAGTTTATTACCATTACAAAATTGCGTCCTTTTAATGGCAACGAGATCACCAGTTTTGTAGTCCGTTGCTTGTTTGCGACTGAAATTGTAGGTTTTTTTGTTTTCATCTTGAATTTTGGCTATTTGTTGCTTTACTTCGAACCTCGTCTTGTATCGTTCCTCGTCGAATTCATTTAAGATTTCCTTTGAATCAGTTCCATAATATGAAGGTCACCTTTTTTTCTCATCTTGATTCCAAATAACACTTCAAACGGAGTTCTTTGGATTGCTCTTTGGAATGTGCTGTTTATCGCAATTTGTACCCTTGGTACCAGTTTATACCATTTTTCTGGTGAATCGACAGAAAGTCTTTTTAGTACTTCGCAAATAACTAGGTTTGTGCGTTCTGCCTGTCCATTTGCTCTTGGTACGCCTGTTGTTATTAAAATATGCTTGATGTTTTCCTCAGCGCAATAATCAGCAAACGCTTTCGCGGTAAATGCTGTACCCCGATCCGTAACTATTCTAGCAGGATTCCCAAAATTCTGCTGTTGTATTTGCAACTTCTGTATGACTTCTAACGTTTTCGTAGGATAAATCCACACGTATTTTGAAAATCCATCCACAATTGTCAGTATATATTTATATTGTTTCACTGTAGCATTCATTTGTCCAATGTGATCTAAATGGTAAGTTTGCAGTGGTTTTTCTCCTTTGTCGATACTCTGTAGAAATCCTTCATGTTTTCCTTGTTTTCTATTTGCCAAAATACATTTGACACAGTTTCTGATGCAATTCTCAATTTTATTTTTTAACCTAAAAATGTAAAATTCTTGAGAAATTAAATTCAAAGTTTTAGTTACCCCAAAATGACCCTCGTCATGTTTTAGTTTAATTATTTCTTTCTCCATGTTTCTCGGGACAACTACCAATTGAAAACCATTTTGTTCCTTAAACAAAATGTTATTTCTCAGTACAAAATTTTCATGTTCAGAATTTTGCTCCAACAGTTTTTTAACAGATTTAATATATTCATCTCTTTTCGAATTCTTAGCAACACCTCGTCCTGAATAATTTACACTATCGGTGCTCTGCTCAGCGTGTCCACGTGAATCATTCTTTTTGCAGCTCGATATTCAACAACAAAATCGTATTCTTGCATGTACATGATCCATCGTTGCACAGAATTCGGCAAATTTTTTTTTGTTTATTGTTTGTCGGAAAGCTACACAATCCGTAACTATTTTAAATTTTGTTCCTAAAATGTAAAATCGAAATTTTTCCAACGCTTTAAATACAGCATACGTTTCTAGCACATAGCTGTGCCATTTTTCTTCCGCAGGGCTATTTTTCCGACTGTAATAATGTACAGGGTGCAACACTTGATTATCATCTTTTTGAAACATGATTGCCGCTATACCAATTTTTGAAGCATCGGTGTGGATTTCCACTGGTTCATTCTGTTTGTAAATGGCCAGTACTGGATTTTGAACCAAAGTCTGCTTCAGTGCTGCAATTGCTTGTTTATCTACTGCTGAAATTAGAAAAGTTGAATTATTTTTTAATAAGTCTGTATTGCTTTACCAGTTTAGCAATTATCGAATATGAATTAATAAATCGCCTAAAAAACCCGGTCAAGCCAAGAAAAGCCTGAATATCTTTTACATTTTTCGGCTGAGGAAATTTTTTAACTGCTTTTACTTTATCCTCTGACGGCCTTATTGTACCCTTCGACACAATATGCCCTAAAAACTCCACTTCACGTTTTAGGAATTTACATTCTTTCCAATTAAAACATAAACCATTTTCAGCAGCAACTTCCAGCACAAGTTTCAATTTTTTAATGTTGTCTTCTTCACATTTAGATGATAGTATAAGATCGTCCATATACGTATCTAAGACTTTTTTGTTGATCAAATTTCTGAAAACTAGATATATAAAACGTAGAAACACTAACGGCCATTAGACAGTCCAAAAGGTACATAGTTGAATTCAAATTGACCTTCATTTGTTACGAAAGCAGTATATTTTTTTGAATTTTCTTCTATTGGAACATGAAAATATCCATTTTTCAAATCCAATGTTGTGAATATACTATCATCTTCCAATTTATCTAGAACATCTTCCATATTTGGAACTGGAAATCTCTCTTTTATTGTCCGGCTGTTTAATTTTCTGTAATCAATACAAATTCTAGGTGTGTTATCTTTTTTCTTCACCACTACCACTTGGCTTGAAAATGATGACGTAGATTGTTGTACTACATTTTCTTTCAGCCATACATCAATTTGATTCTTCACAGCTTCTCTTTCTTTAATTGGTAATCTTCGTGGTTGGTTATAAATTGGTGATTCATCATTCAAAATTATTTTCATCTCAACAGGACAATTTTCTACCTTAACTGGTTTATAATCACGAATTAAGTTTTGTATTTCTGTTTTATATTGAAACGGTGCATCGATTTCTGCGTTTTCTTCGACTTGGATTTGCATGATCGATTGTTCTTCATCAATTTTATAAAATTTCGGACCATTATTATCAATTACTACTTTTGCCTTTGATATAATGTCATTCCCAATTACCACGTCAACACGTATTACCTTTTCCGGTACTACCATCAAATATTCGTGATTAAATTCAATTTCATCAATTTTGACGTTGCATTCAAAAGACCCTATCGTGATTGCTTTACCAGTACCAAGGCCAACCAAATTTATATGTGTTTTCCTAAGAAGCGCACCCTCTAATTTTCGAAACGCTGATTCTCTAATAAGTGAAACATCAGCACCTGTATCTATTAAAGCCTGGAAAGACACATTATTAATTAAAATATATTTTTTGTTAATTACATTTATAGTATTTAGTTCCAACTTTTTAATTGTAACATTTTGTGGACATTGTGTTGACATGTGCCCAATACCGTTACATTTAAAAAACTTTGTTGCTGCTTTACAGTCTTTTCTTTTATGTTCTGTAGAACCGCAATTAAAACAATTAAATTTATTGTTTTCATTATTAATTCTATTTTTTAGTGTCGGTTTTTGTTTCACGAAATCCTCATAGCATTTAGACTTATATTTTTCGTACTCAACAAATTTTAATTTTAGTTGTGTTAAATTAACCGCATCATATAATAAAACTTTATGTTCCTCGCGACCCGGCACACCATTTATAATATACTGAATCAAGGAGCTTTCATCTACGTCAGCTAATTGTCCGATTCCTTGCATTCTCTATATATTCGCGAAATGGTTCACTTTTATTCATTTTTGTCCTTTGTAGTTTGTTATATATATCAGCTTTACAAACTGTTTTTTCAAATTCGGCTTTTAATTTAACTTTTAATTGATCAAATGTTTTTATTGAACACGTTTTAATAAAATATTTTGCTGAACCGGTTAATTTTTTCCTAGCTAAAATTAATTTTTCGATATCCGTTACCACGCCGTCACCCGTTATTTCTTCGAATTCCGTTAGCCATGCGTTTACCGTAACATCATCATCGCCCGAAAAATCCGCTATTAAAAAATCCATGTCTTTCAGCAAAACACGTGGTGTCACAGACATAATGTTATCTTTAGAATTTTCTTCAAAATTATTTATACCTGTATTTTTACCTATACCAACTATTTTTAATAGATGATCTGTTAAATTTAACAGATTAATCGCGTTAACAGGATGTCTTTTGATCCAGATGTATCCAATTTCAATTTTCTTAATTCAGCTTTTAATTCCTCAATTGTTAACTCCAGCAACTTTTCAGCATCCCAAGCCGACATGACAATTTTCCAATTATTATAAGTTATAATTTTTTATTTTTTATTACAATGAAAGAAACGACCGCGTGGTTGAACCCCCAAATGATGGATGGGAATAATTATTTAAATAAAATAATAATATTAGCAATCGTTATAATTCTTATTTGTTTATTCCGATTTAAGATTTAATTATAATTTAAAAAGTTTAAATGAATTTATCGTTACTGTAACAACAATGTAATAAAAATGAAAGGCATCAAATCAAATAAAAAAAATACAACTAAACAGCGGCGTGTGTGACAGCGGAATGATATTTAAAAAAAAAAAACTGAAACAAGAACAAGATATCTGTCAGACTACACGAATGTGTAGGGCAGCTAAACCATAAGTTGGGTGCCTACATATATATATATATATATATATATATGTATATTAATTTTTTATACATAAGATTTGTTTTTCACTAGATTTAATATTATTTATGTATTTTTTCTTATTATATTTTGAAACATTATTTAATCTCATAAATTTTTTAATGCAACAACATAATTTAGTGCGTTTTTTGGTGAATAAACAAACAATTATATATAAATATTGTTCTCTGATCTACATATTGACAAAAATAATGAAAAATCGTATGCAAAAAGTGACTTTTATTTGTGCCTTTTATCTCTTAAAATTTAATTTATATTTAATTTACAATTATTTTTTTTTTTTTAAGTACGTTTTTATTTTACATGATAATTTTTTAGTTAGCACACGATCGAATGCTTTTTGAAAGTCTGTGTAAGCCGAGCAAACCTGATGACCTACTTCTAGAACGTTTATAACAAAATTGGAAAAACAGACAAGATTTGTAATTGTAGACCGCCCTCGAATAAATCCATGCTGCTTGGGAGAAATGAATTTCTCAACCACATTAGTAATTTTAACAGTTACCAAATATTCAAATAGTTTCGGGATTTCTGATAATTTTGCAACTCCTCGAGATAAATTAAAAATATGAGTTAATGGAGAAGCAAGAAATTTAGAAAAATGTTTTAGCAAAGTGGCAGGAATACCATCAAAGCCAGGATTTACATCATCTTTAAGAAATTCTAAGGCACTCAACACTTCCAATTCTGTTAAAATAACTTTAACTAAATCACAAATTGGTTGAATATGTGTATAATCACCAAATGTGGTCAACCAATGAGTACACTGATTCGAAAAAGTCAGTGAAAAGATTAACTGACTCTTGATTGAATCGGAATTTTGGTCACCATAAATCATTTGCTTTGGAATTCCAGATGATGATTTTTTAGTGGAGACATACACCCAGAAAATTTTACTATTATTTTTAATATTGCTTTCTAAATTGAAAAGATATTGTTTATATAAGAAACGATGTAAAGTTTCATATTCACGGCGTAGTCTCAAAAAACAAATTTTATCAGCTAAAAGACTAGAATTTTTATATTTAATATAAGGCTCTATGCAATAGCTCCTAACGTATTAACTCCTAACAAAAAAATGTGAAATTAAACCTAACATTCCCATACAAATTTAGGTGTTATTACAAATGAAGAAACACCTAAATGTTAGGTTTATTTTCATCAAAGTTAGGACTTGCTGCATTGTTTATTGCTCTATGCAATAGCTCCTAACGTATTAGCTCCTAATGAAATAAGTCCTAATGAAGAAATTCCTAACAATGGTTGCAATAATAGCTAACACATATAAATGAAATAAGTCCTAACCGGCGATGTAATATGAAATAAAAGCTAACGTTAGGAGTTAATTCAAAATGAATTAATTCCAAACAAAAAAAGATGAAAAAACTTCTAATGTGGGAAAATAATTTTATGTCAAGGTACGTATACAAAGCAATCAATTATAATCGCCCACAAAAAGGTGAGCATAATCGCCCGAATGGATTTCGGGCGATAAAGCTCACCCAAGTGGGAATTATCGCCCAAATTGTATTTAATAGATTTATCAGAAGAAATGGGTAATGGTAAAAATCATAATATCATAAAGAGAATTTTTATGAAATTTGTGATTTAACAATATATTACTGAAACCCAATGAAATAACGGAAGCTTTTCATTTGTTAAAAGAAGATCATCCCTTTTCCGGAAAAGGCCAATAGCAACGGGCTTTATTTCTCACTTATGAAGCTCGAACATTATTCGTATAATGGGAATTATCGCCCGAATGGCGACGTGACGCCCACTATAATTTATTCATCCATTTCAATAACTACATAAATTTTACCTTTTCGAAATATTCAACATATAAAATGCGATTTTAAGCTAAATAAAATAAGTCCTAACATTAATGAAATAACTCCTAACGTTAGAACCTTAATATGAACTCTATTTCTGGCATACTTCAACCTACACAAACATTTATTATACCACTTTGGGTGGTTATTATCACTAATAATCAGATCCGGTATGTGCTGGTTAATTGCAGAATAAATAATTTCAGAAAAAGCATCCCATGAATCAATTAAACTAGACGTAGAAATGACATTATTCCAGGTATAGGTACTAAAAATATTATTTAAAGCAATAAAATAAGCTTTTTTGAAATTTTTGACTTTAGTAATAAGATTCGAGTTATCTAAGCAAAAATTATATAATTTTAAATCAATTGTTAAAGCATTATGATGTCTATCACAATTAACAAAAGGAACATAATCAGAGCAAGTAGCATAAATATCATTTGAAACAAAAATTAAATCAAGTAAACGGTTATTAAAAAATTTTACATTATTGATTTGACTTAAATTATGTGAAAATTATGTGAATATATCTGAATATAACCATGTTTCAGTTAGAATAATTACATCAAAATCATTTTCGAGCGCAAAGAAAAAAAATTGTTGAATTTTACTTCTCATACCACCAACATTCTGATAATATACACTGATATTATTTTGTAATTTATCATTATTATTGTTTTTATCAAAACAAAGAGTATTATTAATAGGCGCCAATTCCAATAAATAATCAACATATAAAACACAGATATAAAAGAGTTCGTTGAATTAGATTGCGATGAGATCGAATAAAAATCATCATTGTTTGACGATAATAAAGGAATGACGTCAGAATCAAAAGCAACTGAACAATTATTAAAATTTATTTTATCATATGTGTTATCCTTATCACATTACGGAAATTGTTCATGTTTCTTATATGATCATTTGGAATATGTTGCATTCTGGATATATTCAGAAGTGATCTTATCCATGGCTCTTTGGTTAACTTATAGTTTATCTTTTTATGTGGTATCTCTTTTAAGCGAAGTTTATTTTTCATAATTAAATCAGTGGCCGAATTTTAATAGTTTTTTTACCCAATCTGCATATAAAATCTAGTTTTTTTTCGTCAACTGAAACACCTAAGGTGTTGTTCCTGAAGTTCATAATAATGGCTATAAGATCATCCTCTGAATTCTCGGTTTCATGAAAATTATGATGATTATTATGTTTTTTTCCCACAAACTTTTTATTTTTTTTATTCTAGATTCTAATTCAGTCTGTTTCGATTTTATTTTTTCTATTTCAGTTTTTATTGGACCGAATTTTTCATTAACAATATTATTGACAGCTTCAACGTCTTATTTCAATTCTTTTTTTAAGTTTGCAATTGCATTTTAAATATTTTGGCCTGACATTGTTGGTTAAATCTGGTTAAGTCAATGTAATTTTATAGATCGGTAGGAAATATTGATAATATGTATGTATATGTTAATTCCTAAAAGAATGCCTTAAGTTATATCTATTTTTACAAAAAGTTATTCGAATTTAAAATGGTTTGAATCTTAACTTTTAAGCTTTCTCGACAGATGGTTGAGGTGAAAAATTATGTTGACGTGTAATAATTTCAAAGAAGAAATTTCTATTGTTTGTTACCTGAGAGAAATTTTTTTTGATTTTTTTTTTGTATTCAGAATTTATTAAATAATGATTTTTGTGTTTTTTCACTTCTTAGTTAATTGTACTAAATTAAAACTATTAAAAATAGCTCTTTAATTTGATAACTTTTTAATGTATTAACTTTTCTATTTATATCTTTATTTTTAGTTTAATCCAAAATTAAGAACAACCACACTTCACATTCTTTTATAAACTTTCTTAAATAATTATATTCAGGGTACTTTTAAAATTACTATACACTTGAGATAGGGGTATTACACAATTCTAAACAAAGAATATATAGTTTTACTTTTTTTTATTTTATATATAAAGAATATTTGTTTTTGCCCCTCTAGAAGTATGTATACCCATCTACCATTTGCGGTAGTATAGTTCCATTTTGTGACACGGATTTACTCTCAAATTACTCATTTTGAGAGGCCTCTATAATTTATATAATGGATACAACACGCTCCCGTTTTAATAAATATTATTTTTAATTTTATCAGATACGGTAACAGTTTTTTTTATTTTGTGAAAATTTGCTGCTAAATATGGAAAATCCTTCCTGATGAGACTTCATTTTTGAAAGAATTTTATTTTAGAAAAAAATAAACAATTTTTGTAACTTTAATTAAACCTTTTTTTTTATTTGTAAAGGTACAGTGTCTTATTCTTACCTGAAGAAAATTACATAATTTAAGAAGTTATTTATTTTTTAAGGATTAAATATATTTAGCGAGTACATTTTTAATAATTGTTTTATTTTTTATTTTAAAATTATATCGTGGTTTCTTTATGTAAAGGTAATTTTATTATAAAAAATTATATTTTCATAATATACATATTTTAAAAATTTAACTTGATAATTATTTAATTGCTTTATTTTGTAACTTTAAATTTTAATTATGTGTTTGCTTAAAATTATAAAATATATTTAACCCATTCAGTGTTATATATATTATATACGTATATATAAATTTAAATATTTTTAAATTGCTAATGATAATGTTACGTTAATGTTAATGTCACTACTTTTTAAATTATCTTCGACATACGACCATTACGACAAATATACGAATTCGCGGAGGCAGCGAATAATTATTTTTTTGTATTGTATATTGTATTTAGCTAATCGTGATTACAAACCACAAGATAAAACTCTGTAACGTAGAGGCATATTTTTTTATTTATTTTTTAGAGCGAAGGAAGAACTTTAATCAATAAATATGATAAATATTAAATTAATTTGAATTAGATGTCCTTTGCCTTATTATGTTTTTTTTTGTTTTGTTAATTTAATAATTTTCATTTCTTATTTTAGCAATTTTTTAATCTCCTAACTAATATCTTAACTAGTTTTTTGTCTTGATTTAAATAAATAATAAATTTAATTACTTATTTAAGATTTAAATATGAAACGAGATCACTGAACTACGTTTTGATTGCGTTGTATTTAAATTGATATGAGCCTAATGTAATGTTAATTTAATTTTGATACGCTCTTTAGTAGTAGAGCTTAAAGTTTTAATCTGGTAATCCCTATTATATTCACAGTTGAAATTATGGTAAATGAGTCTGTATATATTTTATTAGGTATATTTTATAACAAAATTGTGGTGTGATATTATATTTTTCTCACAATACACATTAATCCAGAAATCAATTATCATTGCAACTGAATCTTAGAAGATGAACAATCAAAATAATTTCGCTGTAAATGAAAGTAAATATATTGAAAAATATAAAATGTTATGGTAATTTTTTTACTGGAACCTAATCACGATACACATAGAGTTACAATTTAAAAAAAGAAGTAATAAGAAATAAGATTGACCGTTATGATTGAAGTCGACTTCAGTCGCCGAATTACTCGTCTAGGAATTTCTGGACGGAAGTAACAATTTTTTTTAAAAATATTAAGTTTGAATTTTTTTAGGAGGTTTTATAGTTTTTATAAAACATTTGATGTTAAAAATTACATATTATTTTCAAAGTGAGATTTGATGATTTTTATAAAACATTTGGTCGAAGAAAAAAATTTTAACATAAATTTGTTAACAATTTTTTTAACACAATTTTTTAACAAACTTTTTATATAACATAGAGGTATTATAATTTTAATTATAATTTTTCAACATAAAAATAAAATACAAATTTTTTTTCAAAATAAAAAACATGAAAATTAATGTCTAAAAGAGCTGTGTTGCTATTGAAACAAAATAATAACCAGCGTGTTGCCATTTTTTTTAAATTCGATTCGCCTAATATCGAATCGCCTTCAAACATACCAAATATTCCGACCATCGCGTCAAGAGGCGAGAGACGAGTCGAGAGGCGAATAGCGAGGTGAATGGCAAATCATCTTCAATAATAAGGGCCATTATTGTAGAAGAAATATTAAATATTTCCGTGACGAAAGAACCTCTTTGCATAGTATTAATTACCGATAAAATATGTAGCTTAACATACGAATATTTTTCTTCTATTGAGACTGTGCTAACATTTGCCATTTATATCTAGATTTTTACTTTTTAACATAAGCTAAATACGAATAAAAATGTAAAATTCAAAATTGGTTTATATTTTTGCCTCACAAAAAAAGTGCTCATATCAGTATAGCTTTGCTACAGAATTAATTTATTTTCTACGGCAATTGAGAACACAATCTTAAATGTTTTTGAAAATGAGAGGTATTTAATAACCACTTGTTTTAAATATCAGCGACTAAAATATCTTAGGCTACCTGGATTGTATCAGCTATTTCCATTGATGGTATTATATAATTTATGTATTAATTACAGTTGTTCAATTTCTGAATACAAATACGTTCTTCATTTCTACATCAATTATGATGAAAATATACTAGGAAATAAAAAAAACGCAAAGGAATAAATATTGTTTCAGTCTGAAAGGTAATCTAAATTTAGTTTAATTGAAGCGTCTATTTTCACTTAAAATATCTAATAAAAAAAAGTTTTTGTTTTATAATATTGAGGGATACATCGTTTTGTAAGTATAATCCTTAAAATAATCTTTGTTGCTCTTATTTAATTAAATTGGTGTAATTTAACTATATAGATTATTTGATACATGAAAGGCAATACTTTAAGGCGTGATTCCGTGACTCATTTTAAGCAACACATTGTACGAGACAGAAGAGTTTATCTTCTACAAACGCTGTGCTACTGGGTGTTTTAAAAAGTCCTTCATTGAGGAACTTACAAAATATACCATACATATATAATAGCTTTGACATCTGTATGTAAAGCTAATATCCGTACTACTAGTTCCGAGTTAGTTAGTCATTATCTGCACCATACAAGTTTTATCCCAAAATAAAATCTTTTGTATGAATTTTGATCTCTTTCTAT
>CAWUCQ010000006.1:0-37141 GCA_963920725.1 Rhamphomyia laevipes
TCTGGTTGGATGGTCAAAAAAAAAGTTCGCTCAAAATTTTTTTCTAGGCGTTTCCGAGGTCGGGGGTCCGAAAATGCAAAAAAAAAAAAAAGCGTGCAGGGGACGCGTATACGTACGCGTACGCTTTTTATGTGCGCAGCAACATCTCCTAGAACCGCTTGTCCGATTTTAATGAAATTTGGCACACAGGCTCTAACATACCTCGCGCAGGTGCCGGTACAAGATGAGATCGATCCTTTCAGTGGGACCATGTTAGATTTCCCCATTTATGTGGCAACCTACGTGTTTTTGTTCTACGGGAAAATGTAAAAAAAAATTTCATGTCTCAGATTTGGATGAAATTTAAAACATAGGTTGGTATCATGATTGTCCACAAGCCTACCAAGATACAGGTCTGTAACTTCAGGGGGTCCCTGGTAAAATTTCCGATTAAAATTTCGTATACTCTAGAGCATATAGTAATTTTTATCTAATGAGCATAAATTTTGGTACATATGATAGTTTCCGTATGTAATTGGTGTCTGTAAAATTTGAAGTCAATACTTCAGTGGGTCCATGTAAAAATCCGTAATTACTTTTCATAAGTTCAACTATCTATATCTACCGTACCTTTCACCCAATTTCAATGATATTGAACACACAGTTTCAATTAGTTATCTATTTGATACTCCACAAATTTGTAGTTGGTAGGTACAGTACGTTCATGGGAAACTAATATATGAGCAACTTAGTTTCCGAAGAATATTTTCTTTATGCTCTACAGCTTGTAATTATTATCCGATTTCAATGAAGTTTGGTACACAGATTGAGTTCATGATTCTACATTGGTTGACCAAATTACAGGTTAGTAGGATTAGGGGGTCCATGTTAAATTTCCGATTTAATTTTTAATTTTTTTTTTTTCATATGTTCTACAGCATATAGTAATTGTTAACCGATTTCAAAGATATTTTATATATAGGCTAATTTTGGGATCTAGTTGGCTCTCCTGAAATTTGGAGACCTTCAGGGGGTTCCTAGAAAACAGTTTTAGTTTCCGAATTTTATATAATTACGTGTTTTATAGCATGTAATTATTATCTGATTTTAATGAAATTTGGCACAAAGGTAGACCTTCTGATTATGCATGTGTTGGCCATGTTAGAAGTTATGTTCTAGAACATATGGTAAATATTATTCAATTTCAATGTAATTTTGTACACAGGTTGGATTCGTGATTACGCATGTGTAGACTAAGGTAGAAGTTAGTAGCCTGAGGGGGTCCATGCTAAAATTTCCGATTAATATTTCATATGTTCTAGAACATATGGTAAATATTATTCAATTTCAATGAAATTTTGTACACAGGTTGGATTCGTGATTACGCATGTGTAGACTAAGGTAGAAGTTAGTAGCCTGAGGGGGTCCATGCTAAAATTTCCGATTAATATTTCATATGTTCTAGAACATATGGTAAATATTATTCAATTTCAATGAAATTTTGTACACAGGTTGGATTCGTGATTACGCATGTGTAGACTAAGGTAGAAGTTAGTAGCCTGAGGGGGTCCATGCTTAAATTTCCGATTAATATTTCATATGTTCTAGAACATATGGTAAATATTATTCAATTTCAATGAAATTTTGTACACAGGTTGGATTCGTGATTACGCATGTGTAGACTAAGGTAGAAGTTAGTAGCCTGAGGGGGTCCATGCTAAAATTTCCGATTAATATTTCATATGTTCTAGAACATATGGTAAATATTATTCAATTTCAATGAAATTTTGTACACAGGTTGGATTCGTGATTACGCATGTGTAGACTAAGGTAGAAGTTAGTAGCCTGAGGGGGTCCATGCTAAAATTTCCGATTAATATTTCATATGTTCTAGAACATATGGTAAATATTATTCAATTTCAATGAAATTTTGTACACAGGTTGGATTCGTGATTACGCATGTGTAGACTAAGGTAGAAGTTAGTAGCCTGAGGGGGTCCATGCTTAAATTTCCGATTAATATTTCATATGTTCTAGAACATATGGTAAATATTATTCAATTTCAATGAAATTTTGTACACAGGTTGGATTCGTGATTACGCATGTGTAGACTAAGGTAGAAGTTAGTAGCCTGAGGGGGTCCATGCTAAAATTTCCGATTAATATTTCATATGTTCTAGAACATATGGTAAATATTATTCAATTTCAATGAAATTTTGTACACAGGTTGGATTCGTGATTACGCATATTTATACTTATTATAGTTATTTTAATAATATTATTTATTATTAAACAAATAAAAATATAAAATTAAATCAATAAATAATAAAGATGAGCAATTTTTGAAGAAACCACTGTTTGTTACAAAGATAATGTTAATTACAAAAAACTTTTGGACATAAATCGCTGTTAAACAACATACTATGAGTTATCTGCTCCCCCTAGTTAGCAGCTTTTTTTTTTATTATTACATTTCGTTTCATGTTTAGAAAGAACAAAAAAAAAATACAAAAAATTAGAAGATAAAAAGCTAACAAAATATAACTTAAGAATTTTTTTTATATAAAACATAAATTGATTTTCGCTGGGAATTATCATCGCAAGAAAAATTCGTAGCCAAGAAAAAATCATACGCATAAAAAATTAATTGCAGAAAAATAATCACTAGGAAAATTCATCGCAAGAAAATCCTTCGTAAAAAAACTTCATACCCATTCATAGCCAAGAAAATTAATCGTTAGGAAAATTCGTAGAAGCAAATTTCATCGCGGAAAATTTATTGCTAGGATCATCGCAAGAAAATCCTTCACAAAAAAACTTTATACCCATAAAAAATTCAACGCGAAAAATTAATCACAAGGAAAATTCGTCGCAAGAAAATCCATTGCAAGAAAAATTCACTACAGGAAATTTCATTATGATTTATTTTGTGAAAAATAAACGTCAATAAGTATGAAATTCGAATTATAAATGCAGTAATAACATAATTTGAAGTGTGATGGAGAGAAAATAAAAAAATATTTGATTTTGCTCATTAAGTATTATATAATTTGTTTTATTGGAAAACAATCAATTTTATACAAAAGTATGAATAAGTTTAAAAAAAATATAAAATGTACTCTATACAGGGGCTCATGAATCTGCTGAAACTACTAATTTCAGATCAACAGTTATATCGCGTAACTAATCTTAGTATCGAATTTAATTGAAAACGGGTAAAACTTATTTTAAATGAGTTTTCCTAGGAAATTTCAGAATGATCCCGCTGAAGTTTCCTAAATATAAATATACTTTGAGGATTTATATTTTAATTTTTGGATACATAATGCAGGCCATCGAAATCGTCATTAATGAAATAATGTATTATGCTTAATAATTAATAATGTGTAATAATATTATAAGCATAAATATTTTATTTTTTCAGTAATAATGAATTATTAATTGCTGAATGGACATATTTATTTGAGAAAAATAAAATATTTATCTTTAACATTATTTGTGATAGGTTATAAAATTAATAATAATTTCTTATTACTTAATTAATAAAATTAACCAAAAATCAGGATTTTAATAAAATATTTATAATAAAATTATTTGCCACATCATATTATTGTTCCGATAATAATTGATTTGACAAAAACGAATTCATTCCCGTTAAATTATAATTAAATCGCTAAAATTGATAAGCTGAAAATTTAAGTAATGGCTTATGGGAAATTTAAAAGTGAGAAAAAACAATATATAATGCATTAATTCAATTCATTGACTCATAAAATTCCTAAAACTTTTGGAAAAGAAAAAAAATTGGATCATGTTGTGTTGTAATATTCTTAGGCGGAAGTAAAAAAGAAAATTACGCTTAAGTATAGATCTCTGACTAAGGGACAAAACCTTTAAGTCATAATTTAAAAATAAAATTACTTTACCTAAGCCAAGTCCAATGACAATCGAATATTTTAGCTAAAATATCTTAATAATTATGTTGCAAGACTTAAAGATACATAAAAAATATATTTTCGTTTAATTTCAAGTAAACGTTTTTTTTCTTCTTTTTTAAGAAAAATTATGAAATAATTATCAAAAAGATAAATTTATTAAATTGAAAAAGAGCAATTCTAATACAAACGTTTAATATACACGTTTAAAATATAGCGTTATATTTTGTTATTAATATGTATAAATTAAAGTTTTCGCAATGAGGCAATTCTATAAATTTTAATATATCATCATGTGCATATAGTTAGTTGGAATTAATTCTTCCTAATTACAATATGGTGACCACACATACAACTTGTTTTGTTTTATTTTTATTTCAATGTCATATTTTCTATAAAAAATATGATTAATACACATACAACTTTATGAAGTAATACTAGCCGGATCATTAATTAAGGCAGTTAAACTATTATACGCCATAAGCGATTGAATGTCTCCTTAATGCTTAGCAGCTTACTTTAAACAAAATTCACACATTTTGAATTTTGAATATTTAGAACAACGTGCTCTTAGTTTGTTTCTATTGACTTTATTATTACAAGAATACGGCATTATTATATTAATTACAATTATAATAGTTTTTTTTAAAAATAAATTGGTAAAATAACTAAATACAATTAGTTTTAACTTTTAAAAAATAATACTGTTTTTTTTTCATGTTTTCACTATGTTCTTATTGGTTTAAATTCCCCATATACGTGTTACCCATGATCGAATAATTTATAGGTCTGCTTGACAGTTTTATCGATAAAAATGATGACGTCATCGAGGAGATATTTTTTTTATATATGGACGAAAAAATCGTTTTGTTTTATAAACAAATTTTATTTTAGTATAAAAAAAAAACTTACAGAAAAAATAAAGAAATTGTTAAAGTTTTTGTTATTGTTTTTTTAATTTTTCTTTTTTGGTTTTTTTTCTATTCTTATACATTTATTTAACTTTCTTATTCTAAAATATAATCTACACTTAAAAAATAATAACTTAACATTTAAAGGAATATCAATTTTATCACATTCATTTACATGATATTTTAAATAATTACATCGGATATTAATAGATTGTTGATTAATTGTTATAAATACGTGTTCTAATAATACTAATTTATCCATAAATTGTTGTGATGACTTTATTAATTCTCCTTCTGATACCTCAGTTGATAGTCCTGGTAATGGAAAATTTCTATTATACATATCTGTATGCACGTAGACCAGGAAAATGCAGGCAAGTAGCAGCCGATATATCATTTAATGACCAGTGCATTTTTTTCAGGGTTTTGCATTTTTTTTAATTGACCCTCTGTAAAAATATTTTGCCCTAAATTTTTAAAATTATTAAGTTCAATAATTTGTTGCTTCATTTGTTCCTTTTTATTCTGCATAATTTCCATTTTTTTGTTTAGCTCAATTATTTGGAGCTCTCTAGCAAAATCAAGTTGAACTATAAATTATATATTGCATTATATTTACAAAATACATTTAAGAAATTTATTTACTCTGTTTGAACTTCAATTGAAATTTCTTTCTTCAGTTGGAGGGTTATTTTCATTAGCAACTTCTTATAATTTTAAACTGAAACTTTTTTTAATATTAATTAATACTTTATTCAATTTAAAAAAAACACACAAACCTTAAATCATATACCTCTATAGCTTCTACTACAATTTTTTTGTGCATCTTTTTAAAATTCGGTTGTTTCGCTGTATACTTCTAGGGGTTGCATTTCCAGCATCTGGTAGCATTTGTGTTGGTACTGCTTTTGGATCCAAATATCTTTTTGAAATATCAATATTAAGCAGCTTGTCTTTTAGTCTCCAATCGTCATCGGTAAAACGTTAATGAACACGTTTTAATATTTGGTTTGCCGCATGCTTTCACCCATATTTTACTTAAATTCACATCTTTTGGAAAGGTGAAGAATTTGATATTTTAAATATTATCTTTTTTTTCAGCTTACGAAATATTTCACTACACAATATCTCATTTCCAATTCTTTTAATTCAATAACACAACACAATTGTTTCCCATATAAATATATTGTTTTTCACTTATTAAATAATAATTCTTCACTTATTAATTAATAATTATATTAAATTATGTTTATATTTGATATATTTTATTTATTTTTAAAACGCACAATTCTCAAAACACATAATATTAAATAAAAACACAGCCAACTAAAATATATATAAACAATAATTGCTTCAAAACAAATCTCCGCAATGACGTATTTTTTAAAAAAAATTGCGAATATCAAAATCTACCCAGCAGACTTTGGAAAAATTATTAGATCATGCGTGTTACCCCCACAATGGCCAAGAGAGAATTCACACTCAAGGGAGAACACTCCTCAACTAGTTTGAAAAAAAGCAAGTGTCATAATACCATATGAATTTTTATATATAAAGCCTGGGCTACATTGTTTCGATCGGTTCAGTTACGATTCGTTTCGAAAACTTTAAATTTTACGTCTCCATATATTTTATATGGGAAATCGATTGAGTGGACACATAGGTCGAATCGGAACGAATCGAATCGAAAGAGTTTGGAACGATTAGAATTTAGCGAATCCAAACTGAAGGAAATGTGAAGAGAAATAAAATTTGACTGTTTCAAAAATAACAAAAACAAAATATATGTGGTTTAATCGATTGCAATCGGTTACTATGTGTTCAATCTACTTAACAGTCGAATCAAATCGAATCGAAACTAAACTGATCTGATAGGAACAATTTAACCCAGGCTTAAATTAAATAAATTTAGAAATAAAGTAAATCATATATACCTAATACCGCGATTACAATTGACGCTTTCTAGACGCATTCTAGATGTAACAATTGTCAAAATAAAGTTGAAATGTATGGAGTTGTATGAAAGTAGTTAAAATGCACGCAGTCTAAACGTAGCCTCGGTAAAAGTTAGCCAACTTTTATTTTTTTCGCTTTCATCGCGCTTTGCAGTGTCAAAATATAGAAAAATTTAAAAAATTAAAAAAAAATGTTCAATTCAATTCAAAATTTCAAAAGGTATTTTATTAATTTAAATTCAATTACAAAACATTTTTTTAAAAATTTACAAAATTAAATTTAGAAAATAATATTTTTCTGTCAAAAAAAATGTAAACAAACAGTTGTTATTTACACATCTACGTTTTCTATTGTGTCTACTCTTTTTGTAGACCGCGTTCGTATGCGTTTAGAGAACGTAATGAAAGCGACAATGTAACTCAAGCATAACGTGAATAGTTGCTACAAAGTTATATTTAGGCCTAATCAGTGGTACTGGAGTTTGATTATTAACGAGGCGGGTGTTATGTTTCCTTTTAAATTAATAAAAAAAATTTCATAAATTTTGATATTTTTAAAATAAATAGTTTTGATTGCATATTTTTTTTAAAAACACGTTGTGGTGCAGTATGTATTTAAGTTTAAGATAATGTGGCAAATGTTCAAAAATGCTTCTTGAATATTAAAAAATTCAATAAATATTATAAAATGTAGAAATTTAAAAATAATTTATTCAAAATATTGAAAGTGAATTAAAAAAAAGAGGTAATACTTAAAAAAATACTTATTTAACTTAAACAAAGTTAAATAGCCAGCAGCAAGCATAAAACAACTGCCGCAATCGCCGTCCAATTTGTCTTCAAGCGCTCCCAACTTTTCGACAGCTACTTCCAATGCAATAGCAGAACCGGCGGCAAATACAACTACACACTCTTTTCACGGAAGTCACATCCATATAGCTGAATCTGCCCTTTAATTTTTTTATAATTGTTAATAATATTAGTAAGAACACAAATGGCAATATTATGAAATAAATTTAAAAACAAATATTTAGAAAAAATTGTTATACTTATATAAAAAAAAACAACTTATATATAAAAACAAAAGAATTGCAAAAATTATATTTTTATTAAAATTTTGGAAGTTGTTAATTTATGTTTACTTAATAAATTCATAAAGAAATTTATTATATTGATATTTTATTACATTTTATTAGAATTTTTAGTAAAATTATATTAAATTAATAAATAAATTAAACTTAATTAAAAAAAAATTTTTTTTTGCAGAAAAACAAAATTGTAAAAAAAAATATTATACACATTTTGAAAATAACTTTAAGAAAATTTCTTATTGTAAGAAACTTTTATTGTAATTCATAATTGGAAAAAATATTAATAATCATTAATTAAATAAAGGGAAAGAAAAGAAAAATCCTGAAACGCCACACTTCCTAAAAACTAAATAAGTCTATTTTCTAAAACTAAAGGGAGGTGTCAGGTGTTGTGTAATAATAAAAACTTCAGGTGAACTTTACACATTTTTATTATTTGTTTTGAATTGTTATTGCTAAAAATGTACAAAATGCATAATTTTAAAAATATGTAAATAAATAAACATAAAAAAAGTAAATAAACTTTAATGATACATTTAATAAAATGCATAAAAAAATCATTTTAGCAACAAATAATAAAGTACGGGTTACAATAATGCGTATTAAGCATTATTGCCCAAAACCATAATAAATACAGTCATCTGTTTGTTGTTGTAGCACAACAATTCTTTTAATAAATCAATTAATAATTTATAAAGCGCTGAAGTAGCAATTAAAAACATATAAATTGGATGGATTTTTGGTGTTTCGGGGAGTTCAATTCTAGCTCTACTTCTGTACAGACATTGCCTCAGAAAACACAAGAAAAAAATTCCAGTGTTTTATTTTAAAACAAACAAAGTCTATTTACAGGCATTGCCTAAGTAGCAATCAGCAGTAGCAGAGAACATCGATATACTACACAGGCATTGCCTTAGTATAAAGCAGAAAAGCAGATACAATTAGGACTAGACGATCACAGGCAGAGTTCAGATAAGATTGCACACATATAAATAACAACATTTTATAAACACAACAGCTAAGTTAAATAGTCATATATTACACTAAAAATAGATCAAAATTGCAAAAGTTTGATAGTCACATCTGCCATATGAACCAATTGCCTAAGGAAAAAAGTATTTTTTACCATGTACCATGTACCAATTGATAAAAAGGCACATAAGCCCCAATTATTTGCCAAAAAGACTTTCTTGCTTAGTATTTCCTTTTTTTCTTCGATTATATGACTTTTTAGCTACATATTAATATTAATATTCATATAAATTCTCAGTTTAACATTTTTGAACAGGATAAGGGAAACATTGTATTATACACTTGTTTAAGTCATTGAAGTTATTACAATTTTTGTTTATATTTTATTTCTTCTTTTTACTGTAATAATAAGTAATGAAGAAATTAACTCTCTTAGCTATAAAAAATTCGGAGCTGTTAAAAAAAACAAGAATGGAAGCTATTGGCTGAAACTAAGAAAAAAAAGAAAATGAAAAATATGATAGGCTTGACGATGATCCTGAATATACACCTCCAAAAAAATGCTCGATCCTAAAAAAGTTGACACCTTTAAAACTCCCAATAAATCAAACGCCATCTACATCTGGTATAACGCTTCAAAATACTGTTGTGTAATGGTCTAATTAAAGTCATGACTAATTTCTGTACATTGACCGATTACAAAATCAAAAGGTTAATATACTAATGATCTAAATTCATATAAAAATAAATTTATATTTGTGTACTATATGATTTTGTAACAGTGAAATGCGAATATGCTGATAATGCATATTCAGCATTTTACTGTTTAATACAGAAATTTATCATAACATTTATGCATGATTAATAGATTTGTGTCGCAATCGCGAATACAAAATTATATTTGTATGTAAATTAGCGATGACGACACAAATTGAAAATCATATATAAATGGTTGTTCTAGAATTGGAAAAATCACTTGGAATCAAGCTTTCTAATTGGGAACTTAGTAATTGTATAAAAAGTTTATTGCTTTTAACGATTTTTTCAATAAAGAAACCAATAGAAAAACAAGAACCAAGTCTTCCTCATTTCCAATACAGGTATTTTTAGTTCACCCCCTATCCAAGGTAAGGTGAACTGTACGAACAACCAACATAGTACTTACGGCAGACTACAACATATGGCGCAGCCGGTGAAACAGAAAGTACGTTTCTGTTGAACCATATACGTTTGCAAAAAATCTCTATCAAAGTGGCTTAAATGCTGCGTTTACGAGGCAATATATTGCTTTACTAATGAGATTTTTTTTTCTTCTTTCTTCATAAGGTGCATGTAGAACCTTTGGACGTGGTGTTAGAAAAAGAGCCATCAGCCGGTCCAAGGCCAATCAGTATAGAAGAATATAGGAGGAGAATTGAAGCAAAAAAATTACCAACTACACCAGCACCAGTTAGCGGTATTAAAACAAAGGGAGGGATAATTAAGAAGACGAAAAGACAGATTGCAGAGGAATACAGGTTGCTACGTCTTCTTTAAGAAAAAAATCAGAAAAAATAATTACAACACCACAACAAAATGTACATATCCATAGTTTATATCATTCAAGACCAGAGTCCAGTACTGACACAAACTGTAAAAACAAGGCTGATAACAAAGTACCAATTTATTGTACCAGTAACAGTGAAAACTTGGAAACAACAGTTTTGGGAAGTGTGAACAACATCGAGGAAACTGATCACTTGAAATATTACACTAAGGCTGATAACAAGGCTCCAATTTATTGGACTAGCAACAGCGAATACTTAGAAAAAATATTTTTAGTAAGTGAGAACAGTCTCAAAGATATTGAACATTTCGGGTGTACTGAGTCTAAATGTGGTATTAAACCATGGCAAAAGGATAAAAGCATAGTTGACGAAGATAAATTCTTCAATATGAACGATATATCTATTGAAAAAAAGGATAAAAATATGAAAGAAATAATAATTGTTAATGCATGTAAAATAGAGGAGAATAATGTGGAGGTAGAGAATAAATTGGAAAATTATGACCAGTATAGTATATATACTGAAAGTTTAAAGTTTAATGATAAATGTTGTGTATTTAATGAAGATAATACAAAGGTTGGAGGATTGTATGAGAAAAAATTGGAGAATTTTAAAAATGATGAATTTAATGACGAAGTTAATAAAAATGTTATAAGTATTGCAGGAAATTATAATGAAGTCAATGAAGATATTGAAGGTGAAAAAGGAAATAATGAAAATAATGTTATACAGATAAAAGGTAGAACAGAACAAATTATTAATATATCGAGTAATAAGATAGGGGAATTTATATGTTGTAATGAGGAAATTTATTCAGGGATTTTTATAGGTAATGGTTTAGTAAAAGCAGAAAATGGAAAAGTACATGTAAGCGTAATTAATATCAATGAAGAGGATGTTACCATCAAAAAACCAAAAATTCTACTAACACTTATTGATGATTACGAAATTATAAAGTTAGAGGAAGTCACAACGAAAAAAATTATAATAAAGAGGGTGAAATATGGGCTGATATACGGACACTTTTCGTTGATTCAGAAAATGAACAATTAAATGAGAGGTTGAAGTTGTTAAAAGAAAAACTAGAAGTTGATATAAATTGGAATGTTGAAGAGAGACAACAAATAGAAGAAATTTGTAAAGAGTTCATCTCCCAGGAGATAATTTAAGTCATACCACATCGATAGCTCATAAAATTGAAACTAAGGTAGATAGTGCACCAATAGCCCAAGCGAATTATAGATTGCCTGAAAGTCATAGGAAAGAAATTCAAGCACAGGTGGAGCAAATGTTGAACAGCGATATTATACAACCAAGTCGAAGTACGTGAAATTCACCTCTTCTGGTCGTTCCAAAGAAATCGGGACCAGTAGTAAAAAATGATTTAGAGTGGTTATTGACTATCGCAAATTAAATGCAGTAACCGTTAAGGACGCATTTCCCGTACCAAGGATAGAGGATATTTTGCAACAATTAGGGAACTCAAGGTATTTTATACATTGGATTTAGCCAGTGGTTACCATCAGGTTCTAGTAGACGGGAAGGATTGTGAAAAAACAGCATTCAGCACCATCTTCGGTCATTATGAATTCAAAAGAATGCCAGTTGGTTTGACAGGGGCACCAGCTACTTTCCAACGTTTAATGAATTACGTTTTATCTGGTTTACAAGGAATTAAATCTTTCGTATATTTGGATGATATCGTTATTTATGGAAGAAATTTAGAAGACCATCAAAATAAACTAAGAGCAGTACTGGAACGATTAAGGGAAAATAACTTAAAGCTCCAACCAGAGAAATGTAAATTTCTTAGAAGAGAAGTGTTTTACTTGGGTCATAAGTGTACGGAAAATGGGGTTTTACCAGATCCTGAAAAATCGAGTTGTGTAGAAGGATTTACAACACCAACAACTACTACCCAAAGGATAAAAGCATAGTTGACGAAGATAAATTCTTCAATATGAACGATATATCTATTGAAAAAAAGGATAAAAATATGAAAGAAATAATAATTGTTAATGCATGTAAAATAGAGGAGAATAATGTGGAGGTAGAGAATAAATTGGAAAATTATGACCAGTATAGTATATATACTGAAAGTTTAAAGTTTAATGATAAATGTTGTGTATTTAATGAAGATAATACAAAGGTTGGAGGATTGTATGAGAAAAAATTGGAGAATTTTAAAAATGATGAATTTAATGACGAAGTTAATAAAAATGTTATAAGTATTGCAGGAAATTATAATGAAGTCAATGAAGATATTGAAGGTGAAAAAGGAAATAATGAAAATAATGTTATACAGATAAAAGGTAGAACAGAACAAATTATTAATATATCGAGTAATAAGATAGGGGAATTTATATGTTGTAATGAGGAAATTTATTCAGGGATTTTTATAGGTAATGGTTTAGTAAAAGCAGAAAATGGAAAAGTACATGTAAGCGTAATTAATATCAATGAAGAGGATGTTACCATCAAAAAACCAAAAATTCTACTAACACTTATTGATGATTACGAAATTATAAAGTTAGAGGAAGTCACAACGAAAAAAATTATAATAAAGAGGGTGAAATATGGGCTGATATACGGACACTTTTCGTTGATTCAGAAAATGAACAATTAAATGAGAGGTTGAAGTTGTTAAAAGAAAAACTAGAAGTTGATATAAATTGGAATGTTGAAGAGAGACAACAAATAGAAGAAATTTGTAAAGAGTTCATCTCCCAGGAGATAATTTAAGTCATACCACATCGATAGCTCATAAGATTGAAACTAAGGTAGATAGTGCACCAATAGCCCAAGCGAATTATAGATTGCCTGAAAGTCATAGGATAGAAATTCAAGCACAGGTGGAGCAAATGTTGAACAGCGATATTATACAACCAAGTCGAAGTACGTGAAATTCACCTCTTCTGGTCGTTCCAAAGAAATCGGGACCAGTAGTAAAAAATGATTTAGAGTGGTTATTGACTATCGCAAATTAAATGCAGTAACCGTTAAGGACGCATTTCCCGTACCAAGGATAGAGGATATTTTGCAACAATTAGGGAACTCAAGGTATTTTATACATTGGATTTAGCCAGTGGTTACCATCAGGTTCTAGTAGACGGGAAGGATTGTGAAAAAACAGCATTCAGCACCATCTTCGGTCATTATGAATTCAAAAGAATGCCAGTTGGTTTGACAGGGGCACCAGCTACTTTCCAACGTTTAATGAATTACGTTTTATCTGGTTTACAAGGAATTAAATCTTTCGTATATTTGGATGATATCGTTATTTATGGAAGAAATTTAGAAGACCATCAAAATAAACTAAGAGCAGTACTGGAACGATTAAGGGAAAATAACTTAAAGCTCCAACCAGAGAAATGTAAATTTCTTAGAAGAGAAGTGTTTTACTTGGGTCATAAGTGTACGGAAAATGGGGTTTTACCAGATCCTGAAAAATCGAGTTGTGTAGAAGGATTTACAACACCAACAACTACTACCCAACTCCAATCGTTTTTGGGTCAGTAAATTATTACAGATCTTGCATGCCTAATTTAGCTGAGGTTGGCGACCCTTTATACAAATTAGCCACAAAAGGAAAAAAAATTGTTTGGACTGATAGTTGCCAAATAGCGTTTGAAAAAGTTAAGAAATTGTTAACACAACCACCATTGTTAAAATACCCTGATTTTACGAAACCATTTATACTAACAACCGACGCTTGTAATACAGCACTGGGTGCTGTGCTATCACAAGGAGAAGTGGGTCAAGATCACCCAATAGCATATGCCAGTAGAGTATTGAACAAGGCCGAACGTAACTATAGCACAATCGAAAAAGAAATGTTGGGCATTTATTGGGCCATAAAAAACTACAGGTGTTATCTGTTCGGTAGGGATTTTACGGTTTACACTGATCATAAACCTTTGATTAGTGAATTCAATAAACGAAATCCTGAAGTTCGGTTGAATAGATGGAAAATGCGATTATCAGAATATTCTTATACGGTTCATTACAAGCCAGGTAAACGAAACTCGAATGCGGATGCACTTAGTAGAATACCATATGACGAAATGGATGGAAAATTAGAAAATGAAAATAGCAAGTCAATGGAAGCTCATATTAACATAGTGACCAGAGCTCAGACAAATAAACTAATGGAAAATGGGAAATATGATAACACCATAGACATGGAAGAATCTGAAGAAGAAGGGGATGGAGAGGAAATAACAGCAATAAAGGAAGGTTTATCGAAGAAAATTGAATTGCATACGACAGAGGAGATTAATACGATTTTAAAGGAATATCATGACTCCCCTCTAGGAGGTCATATGGGAGTGGTTAAAACATATAACAGAGTGCGTAGATTTTACTACTGGAAAAATATGATAAGAACTATAAGGAAATTCATTAAAGCTTGTCATAAATGTCAGAAGGCTAAACGTGGTAAAATTACCAAAATGGAAATGGCTATAACGGACACCGCTAAAAAACCTTTTGATAAAGTTTACATAGATCTCGTTGGACCTCTTCCTATTACCAACAATGGAAATAAGTACATATTATCATTTCAGGATGACTTGACTAAAATGTTGGATTGTGTAGCCATACCCAACATGGAAGCCACAATTGTAGCAGAAGCGTTTTATAAGCATATTATACTAAAATATTCAGTCATACCTAGGAAACTAATAACAGATCAAGGAACAAATTTCACAAGTGAATTATTCAAAAAACTTTGTAAAATGCTTAAAATAAAGAAAGTACAAACTACAGCATACCATCCACAATCTAATGGGTCTCTAGAACGAAGACATGGGCCTTTAGTGGAATATCTTCGAATAATGGTAAATAAAAATGTACAAAGTTGGGATGAATGGTTGGCTGAGGCAGTGTTTACTCACAATCACACACCACATGAGGGAACCAAATTTTCTCCGTTATATATATTATATGGGTTTTGTGATCCGTTACCCAGTATATGTAAAAGAAAGCCAGAACCATTATATAATCATGGTGATTTTTGTTTAATCACCAAAAATAAATTACAAACTATTCATCAATTAGCCAGGGAAAATTTAATAAAAAGTAAAATGCGATCAAAGAAATATTACGATCAATCTGCGAAAAAAGAGAATTACAAAATGTGAGACAAAGTATTACTTGTTAATGTGAACAAAGCAAATAAATTAAGTTTAGGTTGGTTAGGACCTTATGAAGTTATAGAAATACCTAATTCCCTAAATACAACCATTAAAATAGGCAATAAAACGCGACGAGTGCACAACAACAGGATAAAAAATGGACAGACTAAGAACAGACTAGTTTTTTTTATATATATTCCAGTTAGTAAATAAATTTAATAATACATTGGATTTTTTTTATATCAGTAAAAATTCATTAGTTGATAGATATTTTTGTTTTTTGTTTTTAGAATGTTATTAGCGAGCATAGTTTGGTTGCTTATGCTAGCAACACTTGGAGAAGGAAGTCCAGTCGAAATCGAGGAGATAAAAAACACGGAAATTTTATTTGAACATATGGACAAAATAATAGAATATCGGGATTCACTTCACATCTATACCAAATTACAATTAACCTCGGAGGAGGAAATGGCGGATTTTTTAGATTCTATAATAAGTAAAGTAGATACTACATGTATACAATTATTAGGTCATGTAAAATCACAAACATGTAATACATTTAAAAATGAAATTAATCTTTGGGCAAATAAAATAAAAAAAACAACGGAAGGGGTAAATCACTATTTTAGAAGACGAAAAAGGGGGGCACTAAATATAATTGGGACAGTTTCAAAAATGTTATTCGGAACAATGGACGAGGGGGACTCAGACCAAATTTACAATAGTTTAGAAAAGTTAAGTAAAAACGGGGATAAAGTAATGGATTTATTGGACAAACAGACTGCGGTAATAGCTTCTAATTTTGAATTTGTTAGGGAAGTTGCGGGCAACTTGACAATACGTGCACAAGAGGTAGAGGAAAGACTTGGGAAATTAGAACAAAAATTACAAAAGAATTTTAAAGGGATGCAGACTGACATAGACGAACTATGGGCAGAAATTGAATTACATAGGATAGCAATATTTGTTTTGGCAGAATTAGAAAGAATACAGGATTATATGTTAGAACAAGGTGAAATAATTAATTCATTGCAACAGCACAAAATACATCCATTAGTAGTAGATTCACAATTATTAGTGGACATTATCAAGAACATGACAAATCAGGAAGGACATTCATATTTATATACGACAGAAATAATAAATCAATTAGCACAAATAGATCTAGGTCATTGGGAAAATGAGTTAGGAGTTAGAATTACAATTAATGTTTTAAATAAAGAGGAATTTGATTTATACAAAATTTATCCTCTTCCAAAACTGACTAATAATAATCAGCTCACGGTTATAAAAAGTGATTGGGACTATATTGCTAACAATTCAGCAAACCAATTTATTTATTATACAACAGTTGAATTCAATATAGCATGTCAAGCTATTAATGGAGCAATGAATGAAATGGTTAGAGTATGTAGGCAACTTCACCCTAAAGCGTTATTGTACACATCTAATAATTGTATTCTAAACAAATTTTTAGCTCAAGAAAACAGGGACGGACATAACAGTTGTCAATACCTTGCCGTTAAACAATTGACAAATCATGTGGTACCATTACAAACTTTAAACACATGGCTGTTCATATTTTTTGTCAAACAAGATGTGACAAGTTTCTGTAGTCCAAATACATATAAACATACAGTAGTAGGGACAGGTATTCTTAGATTAACTAAGAAATGTTCATTTATATTAGGACAGCTAGAAATGCCTTATTTTGACAGAAAACATCTAGAACTTGGGAGAACAACAAGTTATGTTTTTGGAAAAATACCATCTATAGAACATAATTTTACCACAACATCAATAGAATGGACAGAAATAGAAAAAGAAAATAGTAAAGTACAACCACTTGGACCGGACGAGTTACGACGGGAATTTAATAAACGTAGTAAAACAATAAATAATATAAGAGAGGAAATTAGTGCTGAAAAGAAAAGACAACAACAGATTGAATTTTTGCGGACAGGAACGATGACTAACTTTATAATAACGGGGACATTAACAGGAATAATAATATTGTATATATTTATTAAAATTATAAAATATTGTATGAGTAATAAAGAAAATAGAATTAAGGTAGAAGACGGAAGACGAATAAAACATAACAGAGAGGATTTACATAATAGAGATGACAATGACGGATTTAACGAAGAACCATTAGACGTAACTCTAAAACGAAGGAATATGCAAATTTCAAGACCAATAGAAATTTCCAGTCCTATAGAAATTTCCAGTCCAATAGAAATTTCGCCACCAATAGAAACAGTTCATTTTAATACACCACCAAAAATACCGCTGCCCAAAATTTCCACAACAAACTTATCGAAAATTAGAACTAATGAGAAAAACAAATCTTACTCGACCGATTCGGAATCACTAACTCCACAAACGTTATCGTTCAGAAGTTAATTAATACTTATTTTTTTATTTTGTTAATTAATTATTGATTCGTATTTTTTTTAAAATTTAGAAATTAACTTTTATTCTTAATTTTTTAGTAATAATATTTTTTTTTTGTGGCAGTAAAATTGCTTAAAATAGTACAAATCACTACAGTACTGCGAGCTGAAGTGATTTGAAATAAATAGCGTTAATAGAAAATTAGTTAAATACTTAAATTAATTGTTATGGGTTGACAACACTAATTTTTTTATACCGAGACTTAATTAAATTAACAATAACAAAAAATTAAAAAAAAAAACTAATTCGGTTTATATAAAATATTGTTTATTTAATAAGTTAGTATTGATAGAGTTATTATTAAACTTCTTACGATTAATCCTGGTAGTAGAGTTGATCATTTTATTTCCATTATTATTTTTTTTAAACCAAACATTCCGGAAAATAGATCCTAAAATATATAAAAATAATTAGTAGATTGTTCCAATTTTTATATATAAAATTGAAACGATTGAGACTTTTACCGATAAATTTTGTAAATTTTAAATACTTAATAATTCAACGCTAGTAAAATAATTCATAAAATGCGTTATTCATCGTCATTATAATTTTTTTTTCTTTCATTATCATTCTCAAAAATTTATTTGCGATAACTTAAATTCTTTAAATGTCATACGATGAGAAAAAATTCAAAGCTACAATATAAAAAATTTTTTTTTTGTTAAAACATTGCTATATTGCAAAATAAACATTAGTCAAAAAAAATATAGCTTCAAAATATTATAACAATTTTATACTCACAGTTGTTTATATAATTTTAGAGAAACATAATCGTCCCATTTAGATTAAAAAAAAAAATTACCAAAAAATTGGATTACCCAATTTATGTTTATCGGCAAGAAAATCCACCACGATGATCACCATTTCGATTGATTAAATGTTTTTTCAGTTTTCCATCTTGTTTTAAAAAATAAAAAAAACATAACGATGTAATCAGTACCTCTTGGTGGCCCAGAACCTACATAGAACCTATGATTGAATTGTTTTATATATAAATATATAAAAATATTTTTGTTTTATTTGAGGCATGACTTAAATTTGGATCATTTATATGACGATACACATAATCAATACAAATTTGTGTTGCTTGGCGGAAGAAACGTGTTATTAAATCATCCGTTTTTAATATACCATATAAATTCACTTTATTTACAAACATTCCAAATGTTTTAACTGGATCACGGCCATGTTGTTGATTATAATGTATTTGTACCCAATCTTTTAATAAATATTCAGTTTTTTCTTGTAAATCAGGTGGATCGTCACAATCATTCGAACGTACATGTAAAATACCAGATTGAAGATTGTATATATTGTGATGGTAATGCTAAATTTCGTTCCATCATAAATGTACTAAGATCATGATTAATATGTAACATTGCAATTAAATGTTGTAATCCTTCTGGTCCACGATGATGGGCAGCTAAACGTGCCAATAAATCAATTGTATTACAAAAATCATTTTCACTTAATAGATCAGTTGAACGTTCATCTATTAAAAAATGTTGTACGATTTGCATTGCAAATGTAACAGACAAATAATTACTACCATTTTCCATTTTTTTTACTTAATGCCATATCAAATTGTTGTATATTGATATCACTTTATATATATACAAAAATATATATATAATACTCACATCTCATGTGCCACATATTCTTTTGTTCCATATGTCACAATAAATGTATACGTCAATAATGAAACGAATAAATAAAAATTTATAGTTATAACAAATTCTATACACAACAAAAATTTTTTGGTGCGACACTGAAGTTAAATTTTTTTAAAAGAGGGAGGATTTTAGGAAGACAAAATAACAGCGGAAATATATGGACAAAATAACAGCGTACACTACGGACAGAGGGACAGTCTATAGTATCAGAAAATAAAATATATAAAAAAAAAGGTTCAATTGTAATTATTTAATTTATTAAAATATTCTTTATAATTACAAAGTTTAGTTAAGTAATTTAAAAATATTTTTTTTGTAAATTTGAATTTTTTATGGTTGTTGTATTTATGATGATGACGTTTTGGGCTAAAAAATAAAAAATATAATGAAAAAAAATAAAAAGATTTTTGATAGATTTTTAATATTACCATTGTTAAATGTACTTTTTTGTGACCGGTTTCGGCATAGTGCTTGTTTCGATCCGTCAGTGTATGGAAGAAACGTTCGCACAAATCACAATTATATTTGCGTCCTATACGAACGCTTCTTCCATTGGCGAAACAAGATATAGAAACGATGATGGTCTCCATTTTTAAAAAATAATATTTTGGTTTTTAATTTAAAATATATGAAATTTTTTGATTTTAAGATATATAAAATTTTTTGATTTATTTTTTAACTTTAAGATATATAAAAAATTTTGATTTATTTTTTAATTTTAAAATATATAGAATTTTTGATATTTTTTGGTTTTTTAATTTAAAATATATATGAACATTTTTGAATATATAAAGTTTTTGATTTTTTTTTTGATTTTTTAATTTTAAGATATATGAAATTTTTTATTTTTTTTTATTTGTTAATTTAAAATATATTGAAACGTTTAGTTCAACAATTATAATTGTAATGAATAATAAATTCAGTAAATTAGGAGTTGTAAAGATTTTTTTTTTGCACATACGGCATTTTAATATATAAAATTATGCTAATTTAAAAAATTTGAATAAAAAAAAAAAAAATATAAATTTTTTTTTTTGTAATAGAGGGGAAGGAAGTAGTCAAATGGTAATTAATAGATCATTTTTATAAAATAATACATATATGAGAATAGAAGTATAAGATAAAAAATTGTATTGTATAAGATAATATGTTTACTATAAAACAAAATAGAAAAATTGTAAACAATTTGTAAAAAAAATTATACTGTAAGATTATAAAAAAAAAAAAAGTTTGAATTATTACACTGTAAAAAATTTTTTTTTTGCTAGTTGAAAAATGTTTGAATAAATTAAATAAATATTTGTTTTTGTAAAATTGTTTGTAAATGTAAAGGTCCGAGCCTATCCCATCACGGGAAGGTGAAATTTCTCAACAAAAGAAATGAGAGTGCGAAATTCGGTAATTACAACAATTTGGTATTTTAAAAATAATAATAATAATAATAATAAAAAAAATTAAAAAAAAAAAAAAATTAACTAATTGACAAATGGAAATTAGAAATTAAGATTAAATTTGTAAGAAGGTTTCATTTCAATTGGACCAATCTAGAACAACACTCCATTGAAAAGGTAAGTCCTCTTCAAGGACTCATCTTTTCAACTTGTGAATTGGGAGGTATGTTGTGTAATGGTGTAATTAAAGTCCATGGCACGTCATGATTAATTTCTGTACATTGACCGATTACAAAATCAAAAGGTTAATACACTAATGATCTAAATTCATATAAAAATAAATTTATATTTGTGTACTATATGATTTTGTAACAGTGAAATGCGAATATGCTGATAATGTATATTCAGCATTTTACTGTTTAATACAGAAATTTATCATAACATTTATGCATGATTAATAGATTTGTGTCGCAATCGCGAATACAAAATTATATTTGTATGTAAATTAGCGATGACGACACAAATTGAAAATCATATATAAATGGTTGTTCTAGAATTGGAAAAATCACTTGGAATCAAGCTTTCTAATTGGAAACTTAGTAATTGTATAAAAAGTTTATTGCTTTTAACGATTTTTTCAATAAAGAAACCAATAGAAAACAAGAACCAAGTCTTCCTCATTTCCAATACAGGTATTTTTAGTTCACCCCCTACCCAAGGTAAGGTGAACTGTACGAACAACCAACATAGTACTTACGGCAGACTACAACAATACCAATAATCCGGCAAATACACCACCATCGCCACCTCAAATTTCTCAGCTATTGATAAAGAAGGGCTTGCCCAGAAAGAGAAAAACTTCATCAATTTGTCTAAAAGAAAGAAAATCAGCTAAATTAAATCAGAAAAAGCTGAATCATTTAGTTAAAACATCTTGCAATAAACGTTGTAGAAATAAGCGGTGTAGTGAACTTTGTGATATACAACGAGAAAATATCAACAAACAATTCTGGAATTTTGAAGCAATGGAAAAAAATGGTTTATATACAAACACTCTAAAATAACCTAACCGATTAGACGTCGGTCCACATCAACTATTAGGTCAATAACCGTACATTATACTTTACCTAGTAAATATAATGGTAGTGAGATGATCGATGTATGTAAAAAATGTTCTTAACTACTTTAGGTTTTGAAGCTAAAAATGATAAATTTTCCCAAGTGATATTACAATTAAAGAAATGCATATTTTGACCCAAAATGCATATTTTGGGTCATGAAGAATGCTGGTCGCATGAGAAACAAGAAAATCATGGAAAAAATACTGGCCATACCAGAACTAATTTAGCAGAAGACTGTGAAGAATGTAATACCTTAAAAAATTATAACGAAAAAAGTCTAGAAGCCCGAAAAGAATATCACCAAGATGCCCTTTTAGAAGATAAAGATAACGTTATTGTTTCTGTAGATTTACGAAAGGTAAAAATTACTTTATTATAAACAAACTTAAAATATCTAAATAATGTGTACTTTGCAGGATATAATGCTACCAAGATGCGACATGTTTAAAGAAATTATATTTACACCGCGAAAAATTGGAAAAAAAAATAAACAACCAGTTGCAGCAATTTGGCATGAAGGTATATCTGGCAGAAGCAAGGAAGATATAATTTCAGCATTTTATGCCTTTATCAAATTTCGTAGGGACGCAAATAACTTTATATTTTGGCTTAATATATTACAAATTCTCCAGATTATAATGTACAAGAAATTCATCTAAAATTTTTTGAACCTGGGTCTTACGTTCATGTCAGGATTCGTTTCATCGCCGAGTGGAAAGTTTTTTTTAAAAAAAGAAAAAAGTATACGACTTCGAGGATTTTAAAGACTGCATTCAAAAAGCTAATTCAGGTAAAGTTTATGTAATTGCGATGACCATAGAAAACTTTTATGATTTGAAGGATTACTCGTCGCAATAAAAAATAAAAAATATTAATCCAAGAATATATTTAAAAGATATTGTTTATGTTAAGTTTTGTAAAAAAAATAAATATTTGTTTTATAAAAAAAAATTTGAGGAAACAAATTTCACGGAACTTAATTTTATACAAGCTAAAGCCCTCAAAGCTGGAATTTTAACGCCAAATACTAAGATCATCCCAAGAGGAGTATCTTCAACCAGAAAAAAGGATCTAATACAGAAACTTCAAGCAATTTTGCCCGCAAATCGTATGAAGTTTTGGGAAATGATTGCAGAAGCTGAAGGCGATAATGATATCATTTAATAAATACATCTTGAAATGATTTATATTTTAGATTTTTTTTTTGTAACGAATTGAATTACTTATTTTTTTGTTAACGTTTTATTTGTGAAAAATATTTATTTATTTTTTTGTAATTTAATGGTTTTTTTTTCAATTTTTTTAAACATACGTACTCTTTTGATTAGTTTCAATAATTTCGGTTATGGGATATTACGAAGCAAAAAAGGCATATTTCTATTTTCTATAACAACACCTCATAATTTATAATAAATGATTTTACCTGTAAAATCTTACGTGTTAATTAAATATGAATATATTTTTAAAAATCTGCAAAAAGTTAAATTTACATGTGCGGCAGATCAAAAAAGTAAAAGTCTAATTACTCAAAACTACCAAGTTGGAGAAGCGCCCTTTCTTCTTACGTCGGCAGTATAGCCCTGTTACATTTTCGTTCTTTAACGGTGTACAACTAGATAAACAAATAGAAAAATTTCTGGTCTCCAAACCCCTATCGCAAGAGGATCACTACTGTGAAAGACTCTACAAGGAAACAACATTTAGGAACGCGGACGGCCGCTACACTGTTCAGCTGCCCCTTAAAGACAATTTTCCCGCCTCCATTTTCTTAGGCTCTTCTAGAAACATCGCGCTCAGACAATTTTTAAGCTCCGCGAAATCGCTTCAGAAGAAGCCAGAACTGAGAATCATGTATTCCGAAGTTTTAGACGAGTACCTCAATTTGGGTCACATGATCCTGGTTTCACCAGAGCAAAGCACACAAGCTAACTATCCATACAAGTTTAAAAGTTATTATCTACCCCATCATGGAGTAGTGAAGTCAGAAAGCACAACAACCAAGCTCCGGGTTGTTTTTAATGACTCCTAGTCTACAGTAAATGTTTTCAGTCTCAATAACGTATTCACTGTATCTTTTCGTGGAAATCTTAAATTTCCATAACTTTTTAATTCAATAAACGTTGAGGAATGTGGTTCACAGTTATTTAATAGCTGTACACAAGTATCACATTTAAGTTTTTTTTAAAATGTTTCGTTCTGCGAAACCGGCAATATAAATTACAGGTTCTTTTGATGAAGAAACGATAAAACTTAGAGGTATATCATCTACTGCGATATTTTCAACCTTATCATCATTATCATCTGTTTGAGGTGCTGCTCTTCTGGACGAAATAGTTAAAATATTTGTGTCGTCCAGTGCTATACAATTTGCCTCTACTGATGACTTAACTTCATTATGCAATAACAATTTTTTGTAAGCTGAAGCAAATTGTGCAGCAGTAGGATTATTGTTATATCCCCCCATACTCCTTATGCATTAAAAAAAAATTCCAAATGATCTTGCGAAAATTTGTATGTTAAAATGTAGTTCAAATATTTCTTTTTAATTATATATTCATTAAATATTTCTTTGAAATTATTCATGAGTAGTATAATAAATCCAATAAATCCTGTGTTATTTGCTGAATTAATTAATAAATTACCATTTGCGAATTTTTATTTTTCTATATATTATATATTAGTATCAAAAAATTTAAAAAACATTCCACTTGTTGCAATATTAATTAGTTTATTATATTTGCAGCCAAATAAACTTCTCGAATTAAATGCATCAAAAATATTATTAATATTTAGTATGAATTTTATGGTTGCTTCTGCTCCAATAAATTCTGTATTTTTTTTCATTAAGTAATTGTTGTAAGCGACTGCTACACTTCCGCTTAATGTTTGTACAGCTATCTTAACGTTTTATTTTATGTTTGTCCCACATTATATGTTTTGAACTTAACTTATTGGCAAGATGGACACCAATACCAGAGAGAACATATACCTAGAGATTTAGTTGGTATGGGAAAAATTTTTGAGAGCGCGAAATTTGAAAATAGTCTAATGTCACGTGACATCAGATTTAGATGTTAAATTAACATATCGACTTCAGATTTCCATGTTAAATTAACAGATTTGCATGTTAGATTAAAAAGTACAAAAGTTCTCTCGACAAAGCATGTTGGTTTTGAATGTGTTGGTTTTGAATACAAATAAAAGCATATATTTCTAACTAAAAAAGGTTTTCTTATTTGATGGTCATTGCATTTATTTATTATATGTAAGGTGGTTGCGGTATGCGGGAAGTAAACAGAAACAATAAAACATTTTAAAAATATAAAAATTTAAATTTTCTTTAAATTTTCTAAAATCTTCAGCCTAGTGGAGAATGGTTGTAATCACAAAATTATCATTTTGAGGATATGACTGTTTATATGTATAAAAAAGGTTAAATAAATTTTAAAATATAATTCGATATTTATTTTATTCAAGTTTATTGATTTTTAAAGGTTACATAAAAATATGGTAAATAAATGTGTAAAACATTTTGCACTTTGGTACAAATTATTTATGAATGTATTTATACATTCATAAATAATTGTTTGACTACCCCTCAAAAACCTGTGAAAATCAATAAACTTGAATAAAAGAAATATCGAATTATATTTAAAAATTTATTTAACCTTTTTTATACATATAAACAGTCATATCCTCAAAATGATAATTTTGTGATTACAACCATTCTCCACTAGGCTGAAGATTTTAGAAAATTTAAAGAAAATTGAAATTTTTATATTTTTAAAATGTTTTATTGTATTTGTTTCTATTTACTTACCGCATACCGCAACCACAACCATATGAATGAAAAAATAAGTTTTTATATATGCAGTAGGCGTACATAAAAACAACTATGAATTAAATGAGATATACATATGAATAAAAAAATGTTTTAAGTTGTTTTTATGTAAGTATTCGTTTATATTCAAAATTAAATTTGTCTGTTTGAAATTGAATTTTAAAATTATAAAAGGAAAAGTTGGTTTGAAAATACTGCTAATATTTTCTAAACTATTTATCAGAAAATATCCTTTCTGCGGACTTTTTTGTAGGCAATTAAATTATCTTTTCAACTCTATAAAAAAATAATAAGGTTTATCACTGAAAAAAGAAAATATGTAATTTTAAAGTACAAATACATTTTCTATGCAAAATTTTCATAGAGTACATAAATATAGATTTTTACATTTTGTATTCTATAATACTATAATCAATATAACATTTTTGAGCGTCATAACATTTTTGAGCGTCATACTCGTAACATTTTTGAGAGTCAATTACATTTTTATGTTGTTCTTCTGTTATCTTTATTTTATTTTTATTTTAAAATATTGCTGCTTTCATTTTAGAACAAAAATTTTTCCCATACTAACTAAATCTCTAGGTATATGTTCTCCCTGCCAATACTATCTTGGTGTCGTACCAATTTTTCAATATAATCCCATTTTATTGCGTTGTTATCGCCATCATATAAAACGGCTTTATTAGCTAAAGTATTTCTGATGAGCTTTGTACAATGACAAGCATCCAATAAAATATTTATGCGGTTACCTTCCACAGGATGGTTAAAATAAGGCTTCATAATCTGCATATTAGGATTTAGATGAGTGCACATACCCAAATTAGCAGGATGACCATCAAAGGTCAAAGCAATTATTTTTACACCGGTAGGATGCAAAAACTTCGTTCGTGATGTTCGCTCTTTCTTTTGATTTAAGGCCATTCACTAAAAAATATCCAACAGGAAGCTTCCATCTTTCATTCACACCAGACAATAAAAATACTAGAGCATCTTTAGCAATAAGTAGCTCCTCTGTTTCTGGTAAACAAGTACCATAATCGATGACACCTACATATTTTTTCTGCTGATGATTCCATTCCATATGTCTGCGTATAGCCATCTCATCTACCATAATACATGCAATAAGTTCCTTGCCTTTCTCTTTACATATTTGTTGTTTAATTTTTAATATGTTTAATGCTTCCTTTGTAAATCCGGTGTTTCCATCGGTATGTGAATACCAAGCACGAATGGTACTGGGTGCTGGTAATTTATTTTTGTATATACTTTTTACATACTGATATGCCCTAGGGCTATAAAAATGTAATGTTAATGCGAAAGTCCGCAGTTCCGGTGGAAACTGACCATGTACTTTTCCTTTATTTAAAGCAACTAGTACATTTTTTTCGTCATAACAAATAGTCTATATCAAAAATTATATAATGAATAAGATGGCCAGTAATATATTTTTACATTATTTTTCATTAAAAACTGGGGAGGTGCTTTACACAAAAAACAGCTTTGCAATAAATATGGTTTGAGAAGAATAATTATTATATATATGGTTTTGATATTAGATATTTCAATGTGCTTTTTAACACAAAATATTTTTTATTTTCGATAAATTTTTTTCGTTATATATTTTTAGAAAGGGATAAAAAACATGTTGAGAAAGAGGAAAGAAATATAAAATATATTTTATAATATTGAACCATACATATAATATGCGTCTTTAACCTATATTGTTTCTTCTTGCATTTTTTGTTTTGCTTTGTTTTTTTTTTTTTATTATGTGAAATATTACTAACTAACTACGAGTTATCTGGTACCCCTAATTTATATAAATTTGTATAAAGTTATAGAATTTGAATGTATGTATTGCAAAAATTTATTTGTGTATAGCGCGAAATAGTTTTCTATATTTATTTCATATTTCATTCAAGCTGCTAATTAGGGGTACCAGATAACTCGTAGTTAGTTAGTAATATTTTACATAATATTAAATATTTGCATACATAAATAGTGATGGCATTTTCAGTTTTTCATATTAAATATCAGAAATGTTTGTTTTTAATTTCCAAAATTAATGATTTTTGCAGATTCATTTCATACTCTGCCCAATAAGGGTTTTAATTTGATACTACAAACGAGACCTTACACCTTACCCTCTTCACTAAGTAATCCCATACAATTTCAGGGTCCTATGTATGTAGTCATATAGAGTGCCGACCTCAACAAATCAAATTGAAGTCAATTTTTTTTACTTCAAAGTCCGTCACAAAACACTCTTAATTGATTCCATAATAACTTAAAATTCTAAAATATGAAAATTAAATTTTATAAAAATAAATTGAAAAAGTTGGCCTTGAAAATTTCTTGTGAAAAAAAAAAAACAAAGCAAAACAAAAAATGCAAGAAGAAACAATATAGGTTAAAGACGCATATTATATGTATGGTTCAATATTATAAAATATATTTTATATTTCTTTCCTCTTTCTCAACATGTTTTTTATCCCTTTCTAAAAATATATAACGAAAAAAATTTATCGAAAATAAAAAATATTTTGTGTTAAAAAGCACATTGAAATATCTAATATCAAAACCATATATATAATAATTATTCTTCTCAAACCATATTTATTGCAAAGCTGTTTTTTGTGTAAAGCACCTCCCCAGTTTTTAATGAAAAATAATGTAAAAATATATTACTGTCCATCTTAATATTAGAGCGTCTTTGTCTATATATAAAAAAAAAATTATAAAACCTTTATATAAGTATAATTATATTGAAAGTTAAATAAAAATGTATAATAATATACAATTCCATAATATACAATTCAAAAAATATTTATTAAATCTATGTCTGGTCTGGATTCCTCTTTTTTGTTACCTGCAGCACTCCCTCTGTGTCTTTAGTGATTAACTTTTTTTGTTTGAGGCTTGCAAATAAAGTTCGATGCTTTGTAATTCTACGCTGTCAAATAGTTTTAGCTTTTAAACTCTTTATTTCCTTTTCCTTTTTTGTTTTAACCTGATTTAATATATTATAACATTTAGCTACCGTTCTTGGTGTGCAATTATTAATATTTTCAATATCCCCTGGGTAGCGAATTCTTTTACGAATTGATGATGGTGTCTTTAATAAAATACTTTCCATTCCACAAATGTAATTCAATGAAATATTACTATTAAAAATTATTTAGTATAAAAATCTTACGTAGCAGTAGAAGTGCTAGGAGCATTCTTCAAATATTCAACGTCTTGCCTGAAAAATTTTATATCATAAATTAACACATAACAACTGTTAAATTTACAAATTACATGTTTTCCATTAAGGAGAAAATTGAAGGAATAGCTTCTGAATATAATAATTTATTAGAGGAGCCCTTTATAAAACAATCATTCGTAAAATGCTTTGAACATAGCAAGCTGTCTTTGGATGATTGGATACATCTTGATTATTCAAGACCCTTATAGCTGTAATCCAACTGCTATATAATTTTGGATCGGACCTTTTTAATTTAAAATTCAATAAAAAAAATTATTGTATATCGTTGTATGGCAAATATTTTCAAAAAAATGGACATTTATAAAATTATTTACTAATTGAGTTAACGAAAATGTACTTACAGATAAAAACTAACTTCTTCTTTATTTTTGTATTCCACAGAAGTGCATCCTTCTATTATACACTTTCGTCGCCCCATTTTCACCAAACAATCAAATCACAAATAATATTAATATATATTTATAAAATCCTCAATTGTTCATACACTTTGAAATTGAAATCAAATCACAAATAACATTAATATATCAAATCACAAATAATATTAATATATTTATAAAATCCTCAATTGTCACAAATAATATTAATATATTTATTAATAAAATCACAAATAATTTTAATATATTTATAAAATACTCAATTGTTCATACACTTTGAAATTTAAAATCAAATTAACTTTTTATAATTTTCTTTCTTGTAATTAAAATAATCACAAAACACAAACACAGGTCATTATAGTTTTTTTTTACGTTTGTTTTAGTTGTACAACCTGACGCTTTGCTGTTACATGCGCTGTAGATCATAGTCTTGCTAATGAAGTTGGCTGTTATCAGTCCATATATTATATAGTCAAAGTTGCAAACCGTTACATTCACCGTGAACTGTGCGCCATATCTAGCCATCTGCGCAGAACTTCAGTTAGTTGATGATGAATCTCACAAAATTTATTTTATTACATAAAGAGGGTTTTGTGTAATTCAGGTCATTATTAGCAGGTACATTTTGACCTGGTACTTTTTTTGTACATCAGGTACAGCTTTCAAACCTTCAGCTCTTTGATATATAATAAAATGGCGGTTAATTTAAAATTAAAAAAAAAAATTTATTACGTAACTTTTTTGAGAATTTTGATTTTACTAAAAAAAAATCCAATTTTGAGATACTACATTTGCACCTTGGCAACACTTAATATCATCAAATGATACATCAAAGTAAAGCTACGACAATTACCTGTCGAATAAAAAATTAAAAATTAAGAATCTTGATTAAACAGTTTGCGAAATTTTACCATTTCTGTAAAACTACAAACTTATAAACTCTATACAGACGATTATATTAGAATACGATTTTTGTCGTTTTTATGCCAGAACAAAATTTAAAAAATTTCTGACTCCACAAAAATATTACAAATAAATACATAATAAAACTCTATAAGACTATATTTCTATAGTTACGTTGTGAGAAAACAAATCTGTGATTATGAAATAATATGAAGTATGAGCAAATTTGTTTTGCATTTCTTTGTTGTTGCTTTAGCCTTTTTTTATGGATAATTGAGATTGAGAATAGAAAAATATATTTTCAAATTTTGTTATTTCGAATGATTTTTTTTAAAATCATTTGGTTATTTTTTAATGCAAAAGTACTTATGTACCTATTTAAAAAAATAGGTACATAAAAACATTTATTTTTATTTTGAAAAATATTTTTATTGATCTTTTTTATTTTTTTATTTTAGAAACTGGTTGAAAATATTTTAAAATTTAAATGCTAAGCTTTAATAATTTTTAACTTTGTATTATGATTTATTTCATCAGCTTTACTTCTTATTCTTGCGTTTTTTTTATAAAACTCCTGTTTATTAAGTTGTACATGGCTTGTAGAAAGCCATGTAGAAAAAATGTGAAATTAAAAATTCAAGTATATTCTGTCGATGATTTAAAAATGGTCCATCAGAAAACTATTTATGATTTTTTTCAGAATTATTTGCTTTCTGAATAGTAATTTCAACTATTTTTTTAATATTAGTCGTAAAACAATTACATAAAAAAAAAATTATCAAACATTTTAAAATGATATGCAGAAACCTAAGATACATTTTTTTTTGTAAAAATTTTTGTTTGTGATAACTGGTAATATTTGTTGAAGAGGAACCACTTTGAATTAAGATCATATGTTTGGTTTTCTTTTATCAAAATATGTTTACAATATTCGCGATTTATTTTATTTAATATTTTAAATATTATGTATCCACAAACATATTTCATTGAATTAACTTCAATAATAGAGTTTGAAATATTGATTAGTATATTTTAGACTCAACATTAAAATTATCTGAATTTTTGTGAACTGAATCATTAGCTTCGTCTTTATCTTCCGTATCATAACTAATTGAATTTACCATAGAATCAGCTTAAATTATATTTTACTATTTAATTTAAAGCATATTTATATTTTTATAAGTATAATTTAACTCTCAAGTAAAATACGCTCCGGTGTCATGTTCCCGATTGGCTATGCCACTAAGAAGATATCTTAACTATAAAATAAAACAAATTAATTTAAACCTTTTATGGTATATATTTATTATGTGTAATTGTAGTAATTCTAATTATTATCCAATATTTACATTTTAGGTGAGCGGTGGTTAATTGGAATCCACCATGCATTGTATATAAGTGAGCGAATCGAACCATTAATGTGGTTATGTGATTGTTCGCTGGAAGAATTATTGGATGGCATTGATCGAAACGAAGTGACGAATTTTGTAAGCGACCACCAACACGTATTAGGCCGTTGTGATCTATGAATGGATTTAATTTATTAATTTTGCTGTTTTTAAGCGTAAGTAATTTAGAATTTGATTTATTATCATTTGTGGTAGTTGCCATTTGAGTTAATATTTCTATTTCAGGGCCAAAGGCTTCTGCTTGAGCGATTGACAGAATTCGTGTCAATGCTGCATTTAGTTCGCAGGTAGTCAACGATAGTAATATTCGTGGACCGGGTGATTTGACTTTGCTCAGACGTGCAGAATTTGCGCGAAATCGCAATATATATGCAGTGCAGCGAATTAATTTGGTAAGTGATGAGAATTTGTGGACATAAGTGTCTGTTAAATTAATTATGTGTGTTTTTACCTTTTTTATTTCTAGATCGGTTTCAAAATTTAATACTGAGTTTCTAGTGGTTACAATGGACCGATATAAAAATTCTGGTCCGGACCACCATATGTTGCAGTCGACGAGTTCACGCGGAAATAAACCACGGGACCCTAGATCTGCAGGATTCTCTTTGGATTTGACGTGCTTCCAGATTGCTGGATCTGTGAATTTTTGTATTTCGGCGACTCGATTTGCGACAAAACATTGCCATTTCGATGGGTTTGCTTTGATCCACGCTAACGTGATCATTGAATCGGACCAAGCAAACTTTGTTATATCATCGTAGTGCATTGCTTTACAAACTGTGTGAAGAAGTTTTGCCAGCATTACTGCACCACACAACTCTAAACGAGCCAATGTTATTTTCTTCAATGGCGCCACCTTCGTTTTAGATGCAATCAGCTGAATTTCTATTGGTGAATTTTCAGTTTCTATTCGTAAGTATATCACAGCTGAATATGCTCTTTCTGATGCATCACAAAATCCATGTATTTCTATATTTTTAGATTGCTGTGTTGTCTTGATCCATCGTGGAATCTCTAGCTTTTCTAAGTCTGGCAACGTGTTCCTGAAGGTTGTCCAGCGCTGGTGCAGATTTGACGTAACAGGTTCATCCCAATCGGATTTGCTGAGCCAAAGTTCTTGTATTATGAGTTTTGCTAGTATAATACATGGCGAGATCCATCCTAATGGATCATATAATTTGGCAATGTCGGATAAGATTGTGCGTTTTGTAATTTTCTCCGTAGAAGCATGAGCTATTTTGAAGGTGAAGATATCCTTTGCGGGATGCCACTGGATTCCTAAGGTTTTTATTGTGTCTTTGATGTCTAATGATAAAGGCATGCTAACTTCTCTATCTTTTTCAGGTATTTTTTCTAAAATTTGTTCTGAATTGCTGGCCCATTTACGCAATGGAAACCCTGCCGACTTCAGGATTTGGAGAAGTTGAGATTGTGCTTCTATGGCTTCTTGGATTGTATGCGCACCGTACAACAGATCGTCGACGTAAAAGTCATTTGTTAAGATCTGTGCAGCGAGAGGATACTTATTTCCTTCGTCTTTGGCTAATTGATGAAGCGTTCGTACGGCGAGATATGGCGCTGAGGCTGTGCCGAATGTCACTGTTTTCAATGCATGAGGTTTGATTTGTTCATTAGAATTTTTCCACAAAATTAATTGATATTGTTCATCTTTAGGTGCAATCCAGATTTGGCGATACATTTTTTCCATATCAGCAGTGTAGGCGTATTTGAATTTTCTCCAGCGCATAATGATGTCTGTTATGTCATCTTGCAAGCGTGGTCCAATCATCAGATGATCGTTCAACGAAGTTCCAGTGACATCCTTACAAGATGCGTCAAAAACTACTCGTAATTTGGTAGTGGTGCTGGTCTCCTTGAAGACTGCATGATGTGGTAAAAAATATTTTTGATTATTGTGCGTCGGCTGAATTTCTTCCATTTGGTTCAGATTGGTATATTCTGAGATACAATTACTATATGATTCCTTTAATAATTCATTATTTTTGAATCGTTTTTCTAGTTGCAAGTACCTGATGAATGCTGGACGATATGAATTTTCGAATTCTGGTCGAATGTCATTTTTGAAAGGCAGGCTGACTTCATAACGACCATCAGGCCTTCGTCTATGATTGTTGGCATAATGTAGTTCACATTTTTCATCTTCATCGGTAAAAGTTCTATTTGTTGATATTTCTTCGATTTCCCAAAATTTTCTCAATTCTTTTTCTAGTTCAATATGGGAGTGCATGGCAATTATTGATTTGCGTGTTGGATTTATGCTACCTGAGATGATCCACCCTAATTGAGTTTGTTGTGCTATGGGACAACCGATTGGACCTCTTTTTAATCCTTCTTGGATTATGATGGAATGTATTTCAGCACCAAGTAGAAGATCAACTTTGCCAGGTTTATTGTACCATGGGTCTGCTAGTTCCAGGTTCTGCAGATGTGTCCAGTTGCCAACGGAAAACTCTTGTCCTGGTAATGAGCCGGTTAATTTTTTGAATATGTATGCATCAAATTTTATGTTAACTGCTGGGTTCGGAATTGAACTAATATCCATCTTAACCAGGTATTGTGCTTGTCCGGCTTCATTTTCTCCAAATCCAGTGACATTTATTTTTGTTTTTTCTCTTTTTAGATTGAGTCGCTGTGCTGCCGATTCTGTGATGAACGATGCTTCAGAACCTGGATCTATCAGGGCTCGAAGTTTTATGTTTTCACCACTTGTAGATTTTGCCGAAACAAGTGCTGTGGCAAGCACTACTAATTTATGTAGTTGTGTGTAACTTTGTTTTGTTACTAAAGAAGTTATGCTTGGATTGGTGAACTGGAATTCTTGATGCTGTGATTGGTTGTGTGGCGCAGAAGTACTGGGAATTTGATAATTCGTACTATTCGTGCTGGAACCTAGATTATTGTTTGATGTAGTAATGTGTTGTACCGTTGGGTTGAAAGCATGTCTATTCTGCTGATGATTGTTGTGTAAGTTATTTGTTTGATGTTGTTGCCTAGAATTTTGTTCTTTATTTAAATGTAGTAATGAATGATGTCTTTTACCGCAATGGGTGCAATTTTTTGTATTGGGACAGTTTGAGACCGTATGACTATAGGCTAGACAATTGATACATGCAGACATATTTTTAATTAAATCGAAACGTTGTTTTGGTGATAACTTTAAAAAATTGTTGCATTTTCTTGCAGGATGTGTGCCTGAATTGCAAACTTTGCAATTTCCAGCATCGTTGGATTTGCTGATGTGGAATAATCTAGTGGATCTATTTGGTTTATCTATTGGTCTGGATACCTGCTTTGAGAGGTGGTGTTGTGTGCTCTGAATGGATTCAAGAGCACGAAATCGTGTTTCCAGAAATTCTCTAAAGGTTGAGCATTCTGGTAGGAGCTTGGATATACCTAACTTTTCTTCCCATAATTGTTGGGTTTTATAAGGTAATTTTTGTATTAATATAAAAATTAAAATACTACTCCAACTATCTACTAACAGTCCTAAATTTTTTAGGGAATGAAAAGCTGCGTTTGATGTGTCTAACATCTGCTTGAAAGCTGCAGCGGATTCACTTGTAATTTGAGGTTGGTTCAATAATAGTTTCAATTGTGCATTTACTAATACTCTTTTATTTTCGTAGCGCCCGCATAAGATGGTCATTGCTGATTGAAAACCAGCTTCTTCTATAGACAAATGCTGAATCAAGATGGCTGCATCGCCTTCAACTTTGTCCTTCAAGACATTAAGTTTTTGAACGTTAGACATCGTGGGATATTGTGTAAAATATGCATCAAGCATATTTTTGAAAGAGGGCCAACTCTCATAAGAACCGGAAAATGTAGGTACGTTTAAACGAGGTGGTTTGAAATCATTTGATGTCGCGGGTATCGAACTATTTAACTGCGTCTCGTTTTTAATCGCGTCAAATTCAGATTTTAAATCACCACCATAATTAAAAAAAATATTTTGAATTTCTTCAAAACTTTTATTTTTTAGATAATCTTGATTCCCGTCATCCTCTATAACCTTGATTATGGCGTAATGTAAGGTCCTAGCATCCTTGAAATTTGTTTCAAGGTCCCTGAGCCTTAATTCAATGTGCGCTAATTTCCGTTTACCATCCAATTGATGATATGATTCCTGGTTGGCTCGCATCGCTAGAAAAATAGCATCAAGCTGTGCTATCTGTTCCATTATCTTTTTTGGCGGCATTTTATTATACGCGAACAACTATTGTATTTAATTATTATATTTATGTTTATTTAATGTAGGATTAAATTTGTGAATTATTTTAGGTAGAATTAGATTTGTATTGTGTTTTTAATCTTTCTTAAAAGATTAAATAAATTGCGTTTAAATAATTTAATTTTAACTATAAAATAAAACAAATTAATTTAAACTTTTTATGGTATATATTTATTATGTGTAATTGTAGTAATTCTAATTATTATTCAATATGTTGTGTTCATATATAATTATATATGAAAGATAAATGTTATTTGTTTTATAGTAAAATAAATGTTATTTATTTTATTTTTATTAAAAACCCTAAAATATTTATTTTAATAATTTATTTATTGTACTTGTATGTATAAATATAAGTGTTATTTATTTTATAATGTTTGTAATTTTATTTATTAAAAAACCATAAAATATTTATTTTAATAATTTATTTATTGTAACATACAAGTATTATTTATTTTATAATATTGTAATATATTTATAAGTGTTATTTATTTTATAATATTGTAATATATTTATAAGTATTATTTATTTTATAATATTGTAATATATTTATAAGTGTTATTTATTTTATAATATTGTAATATATTTATAAGTATTATTTATTTTATAATATTGTAATATATTTATAAGTGTTATTTATTTTATAATATTGTAATATATTTATTCCATTATTATTTATCAATGTAATTTAATAAATACCTATTTATTATCAACCACCTATTATCATTGTTGTTTTTTAAGATGGGTTTTATTTAATGCTCTGACGTCACCAACGAAAAGGTTTGTATACTGACCTTGTTGAAGGTGAATATGCCAATAGATCACCAGTGGATTCTTTGCAAAAAAATTTTATTTTATTGTTTAAACCGTACCGAAACCGATTTTTTTTTTATGAAATTTTATTGTTTTAGGTTTTTTATTCCC
>CAWUCQ010000007.1:0-19100 GCA_963920725.1 Rhamphomyia laevipes
TGACGACTGGCCAATACTTGCATAATATCCAAACATATCTTCGTAAGAATTTCGTGTAATACCTGAATGATAAGCTCAATTTTTCATCATCTGTACAAATCGTGCACCTTCATTTCACTTGTTGGTACTGTTGTCTGCCATCCACGTTGTCAACATTTTTTCCACATCCTGGTTGGCTCTTTCAACACTTCCTTGACTTTGACTATGTCTGGGCTTACCATAGATTATTTTTAGTTATGGAAAACTGAATGGGTTTTTCTGATTATGATGAAAAATCTTTTTTCTAAAAAAAATCCGTATATTAACTAAGCGCTAACCCTTAATGTCAACTATTTAAAGTAAGAAATTAAGATTTTTTCGCACTTTAACTGCAAAGTTTAGTTAATGTTAACATTGACTAGGTAATGTTGACATTGACGTATTTCGTACTTTAACGATAACATATACATAAAAATTGGAAAGATCCTGTAAAGTTAAAAAACAACAGAACTGGTACTGTTGGTTTGGATGAATCGTTCATGATATTATGGACATGTCAAAAAAATGGTGAAATGTTTAAAATTAAATTTTGTGTGATGCTAGGCGTAAGAGTTGGAACTGAAATAATTTTTGCAAATAATTTGTTAAATAAAGTAGTGCTAATAATTTGTAAAAATGGATAAAATTTATAAATCTAGAGGATTTTTAAATGACAATTGAAAATGGGAAAGAATTTTTTATAATGATTAATTAAATAATGATAGTGGAATTTTGTGCAGATATTTTATTAGCGTATAAAAATTAAATAAAACCCTTGATTGATAATTATATTCCAGATAAAATTATTTATCAATTTCGATTACAGCAAAAAACCTAGAACCATTGGAAAAAGCAGTGGTATTAAATCATGTAGAAAATTAATTAGGAAATGGTATAATTCAATATAATGTAGTTCGAAAATAAAACTGGTGATTATAGAACTTGCATTGATTATAGAAAATTGAATAAGAAATTAATGAAGGATAATTTTTCAATTCTTCTAATTCTTGTTCAGTTCAACAATTTCTCAGATGCTAATGTTCAGAACCTTAATTTTCGCAATTCTTTTTCCATGTTGCAGTACATCCAGAGATAGTCGTTATCGTAAGCACGAAATATTTTTTGCAGTTTGTTCAAAACTTATTTCGTTAATTGATCAGAAATGAGATTATTTATGTATATATGTTATAACGTTTTGCTTTATATATTTCACGAAATTGTGTTATTTGCTGTTGTCCAAATTTATAACGGATTGTTCTACATTTCAAAAAACGTTGAAGAATTGAAGTTCTTAACCATGTAAAAATATTATCTAGCTATGGAGTTTTGTACGTAACTGAAAATCAAGTTGACATGTGCAATATAATTTTAGATGTGTGATTATTTTTTCCGGTAAATATAATTTCTGATATGATTCTAAAATTCAAAATAATAAAAGTTATGATAAAAACTGGGGTTTAATAGTGTTTTCTTATTATAATCTGGATAATAATGAAAATTCACGAGGAATGATATTTTAGGGTAAAGAAGCTAAGCTTATGATAGAAAAAATTGTTATCTCAGTTGCACTAACTAGTTGAAAATTGTGTGCGCATCTGTTTAAAATTTATATTGGTTACAAAGAAACAAGAAAGGTAAATAAATTTTACAGTCCAATTTCGAAGCGTGATTCTGATCATTCGCGGCTAATGCACGATGCAAAAAATATAAGTTTCTGTTTGTAGTAATTGACAGTTTTTCCTAATTTGATCGAACAAAATCATAAAACTAAATTTTAGAAAATCCAAGTAAAATAATTTGTGACAAAGGCACTGCTTTTACTTGAGGTGAATTAAAGAGTTGTATTAGAGAGAGTGAATAGTATTATTTTTCTGGTAATGTCCAAATTAGCTATAAGTACATCAAAGTGTTATCAATTCTTATTTGATGTTAAAATGACAAAGAGAAAACGAAATGTTATTATGACAAAGCGAACGTTTCAAGAGAATGAGAAAGATACGCTAAAGAGAATAAAAGAGAATGTTACAAGAGAATGAGAAAGATGTTAAGAGAAACCAATTTTATTTTCAATATTTCACGAAGAGTTACTTAAAAATCTTAATGATGGTTGTGATGAACTAAGAGAGGTGGAATAATATTTTGTAAACTTAACCATAACAGCAAAGAAATTACGATAATAAACGTAAATTAACTAAAAAATAAAAATATCGTATGGGAGATAAAGTTACTATTATAAAACATAACCAGTGTGAAACTAATATGAACTTTTAAAAAAATATCTTCAATTGTACGAGATAACAGTAGTTAATTATCGTGACAGATATGATAAGATACAATATGGTCATTAAGATGGTGAGGGACCAGTTCGTAATTCATCTTCAGCGGATTTAATGATGATATAGATTGTTTTTAAATCTTTGAGGAATAAAAATTCCTCATAAACAGCAGTTATTTTTGTATTAAAATATTTTTTGTATTGTTAAAATTAAAATTATTTTTTATATTACAGAATTTAAGTAAAATTAATAATTCCATTTTTTTATAATTTAGTTGGTGGGATGATTTCAAACAATATATTTAAAATATATTGGGGCACGAAATAACTTATATCGAAATAATTTATATGACAAAACGAAATTACTTATATGGCCAAAATACACTACATTCGAAAACGAAATAACTTTTAAATAACGTTTTAAAACAGAAATAACTTATATATGAATTATTTCGGTTTCAAATCACTCTACTATCAGTAAAGCGCGTTACGATTGTAAAAGAAAGTGATGTTTTTGTGTCGCCCTTTTCCGAATACTTCCGTAAGCAAGTTAGTTACATATAACATAATAAATAAAACAAAAAATTTGAATTAATTAAATTACTTATATATAAGTTATTGCGATTTGAAACCGAAATAATTCATATATAAATTATTTCGTTTTCAAACCGAATTAACTTATATCATATAAGTTATTTCGTTTGCTCATATAAGTTATTTCGATATATGTTATTTCGTGGTACCTCCATATTATATAATAATATTTTAATAACCATATATTTTCAACACTTACCTAACAAAAATATAAGGCCCCACGGTACTTTTTGCTGTATAAATTTCCACGACAGAAGACTATTTGTAGTTCGTTGTGACGTATATCCTAAGTTTTTATACAAAGTTATCAATTCAAAAATAATTAATATTTATTGTAAATTTACTGTTTGAGCAAAACCGGAAAAATACCCAATTCACAGGGAGAATAAAACACAACACAACTATAAGCATAGTTGGAGTTGAATTTTTAATTTCTCTAAAATAAAATAAAATTAAACAAATTTTACTATCAAAATCTTCGGATGAACTAACTTTGAATTCAACCAATTACCCCATCCAAGAAATATTCCAGGTTTTCTAGTAAAATATAATACTATCATAGTTATAAAGAGGATAAGAACACTAATTTCGTGACAAGTCATTGGCCCCAATTCCTTATATCTTTCATCGATTACTCTTCTCGCTACGTCAGCCCCACTTTTTCCAATGTTAGCTTCTTGCGCTTCCTTACTCTTCGGTCTGTTAGAAAAAATAAATTAATTATTAGTAAACATAATAAAATATTATTTATATTATAAAACGCAATTGTTGCCTAAATAAATCTAAAATAGTTGTGTGTATTTTTAAATCAAGCTAAAAGTGAAATCTTATGAAAATTTTACAAGTGATTATGAGCAAAAAATTGTATTGTTCTATTTATAATACACTCTGTATATTGTTTTAATTATATGCAATTTTACGAGTAGTTATGGAATAACTATGAAGTCTGGTGATGGGTTGGATGGTCGAAAAAAAAACTTAGTTCAAACATTTTTCTATACGTTTCCGAGGTCGGGGAGTCCGAAAATGCAAAAAAAGAGTGGCGGGGACGCGTACGCGTTCCCTTTTATGTGCACAGCAACATCTCCTAGAACCGCTCGTCCGATTTTAATGAAATTTGGCAAAGACGCTCTAGCAGACAAGATGAGATTGAAACTTTCTGTGAGACCATGTTAGATTTCCCATTTATGTGGGAACCTATGTGTTTTTGTTCTACGGAAAAATGTAAAAAAAAATTTCATGTCTCAGATTTGGATGAAATTTGGCATGTAGGTTGGTATTATGATTGTGCACAAGCCTACCTAGATACAGGTCTGTAACTTTATGCAATCCGTCTGTAACTTTACATAAAGTCTGTAACTTTATGTAAAATTATGCAATCCGATTTAAATAACTTTTATAACTGGTGCTATTAATAATCGCTTATTCTTAAACATTGATAAATGCTTGCTATGACATTTACGCGGAAATTAAAATATGATATAATAAATTTGACTTCAAAAATCTTAAAAAAATAAGTTCTTCAATTGATCTTGGCGTTTGTGTTGATTCAAAACTTTCTTGTCTTGAACATATTATATATTAATATATCATTACGAAAAAAGCTAATTCTTTATTGTTAAACTTCAGTCACGTGAATTGTATGATCCATAAATTATTAAACTTCTTTTTATAACTTTTGTCCGTCCTATACTAGAGTATGCATGTCAAGTTTGATATTCATAAAAATCGCCTTGAAGGTGTTCAATTTGTGGGATAATTTTAATCTCCCAACTTATAATGAACGATTGCGCCTCATAGAAAATTGGCAATATAGATTCATGTATTTTACTATCAGAGGTTAAATTTAGAATTCCATCACGTTATTCGTGTTTTTCAACCTTTAATTATTAAGAATCATCTGTCTAAATATGGTGCTTTTTGCTCTTTGTCCGAATGTTTAAAATTTATTACGATAAATATTTAATATTGAATTCTTTTAATTTTCAGACCAAATTGTTTGAAAATAAATTCTATTATTAAAATTTTATGTATATATTTTATATAGCTTCGTCAAGATGGATGCTTTATTTGCAAATTAATTTAAAGTTTTTTATCTGTATTTTTTTTAAATTTCTATTGATGAAACTATAGCTATCAAAGTGTTTTTCACATAAATGTTTGCAAATTTTGAAGGTATTTTTTTCTCTCATATTACCTATAATTTTTTTAAAAAGTTTGGTATAATTTAAAATATTTTGTCTGATTGATATAGTAGTAAAGCTAGGCTAGTTCTGGAATAATTTTCTTATAACAGAACAGCCAAAAAGCCTATTTTAACAAACTCTCTCTCTCTGAGTGTTGTGGGGTGCACACGAAGTTGAGATTTTAATTATAGTATATCATCTTTAAAATTTAATAAACTAAAATAATTTAAATTAAATCAAATTAAGAAAAGTGTTTGTTTTTATTTTTTTAAATTGAAAAACTATTAAAATATAGTGCAAAATATATAATATTTTCGTATTTTTTATTTAAAAAAAAAAAAAAAATATTTTTATATACTTTGATATAATTTAAGATTTAAATGAAAAAACAGTAAAAACCAAACTGTACAATAAATTATTTAAATAAATTATTGAAATAACATATACATATATAAATATTAATAAAATGCAGTGTTTATGTAATAAAAAAATTGACCGACAACATGCTAAAATATCTTGTAGTGATTGCAAAACGATGTTTCATGCAGAATGCGTTAATTTGTTGGTAAGCGATATAGAATTTATGACCAAAAATAAAAAAACAAATCGTTTCGATCGCTGTAATGTTCTACGCCGACAATCATTACATTTACCATAAAACCATGGAAAATATAATGTGGTATTTTGAATTTGGATCATTCATCTAGTCCTGGAACTCATTGGGTAGCGTTCTACAAAAACCAAAGAAATTCCAAGTATTTCGACAGTTTTGGAAATCTAGAACCGCCAATTGAACTTGTAAATTATTTAAATATTAACAACATAACACACAATTATGATTCATATCAAAGCTATAACACTGTAATATGTGGACAGTTATATTTAAAATTTTTATTGAATTGTTTTCCATAATAGAAAAATAAAATAAATATATTTTCATATGTTACCAAAATTACCCAATAAATGACAATAATTTATAGATCTTCAGAAATCGTTACAATCTAAGGAGAAAATTGATTTGGAAGTTGATCAATTTAAGGCTGATATTCAAGAAGATGCTGAAGAAAGCACACCAAAAATTGATAAAAACAATATACAGCGAAGAACTTACCATAAAGAAATATTAGCAGTAATTATAGCCAAAGAAGAGCTAGAAGAAGATGGCAACAAACTAGATACCCAGAAGATAAATCAACTTTTAACAGATTAAGCAATACATTAAAAAAAATATCAGAGAATTTAAAAACAAGTGTTTTCAGTCCTACTTGAGCAACCTAACAGGACATGAATACACTAATTACTCACTTTAGAAAGCAGCAAAAAGAATCAAAAGATCTAGAAATCAAGATCCACCTTTAAAAATGCAAAATAGTAGCTGGGCCAAGAATGACAAACAAAAAGCTGATCTCTTCTTCGCACTTCGAGGACGTATTTAAACCTTTTCCAACTAACTCGGACAGCAGTGATATTTCTTTTGTGGAGAATACAGACGAAATGATTAAGAAAGTTAAATAAAAGAGATTAAAAACCTAATCAGGCATAATGTCAGCTCGAAAAATTCGCCAGGATATGATCTAATTTCTGGGAAAATAGTGAAAGAACTTCCAGATATAGCTTTCATAAAGTTGCAACACATAATTAATTCAAGTTTTAAATTGAGATATGTACCTAAACTTTGGAAAATTGCAGAAGTAATAGTCATTGCAAAACTAGGAAATCCAGGAAAGCTAACCACGGAAGTAACATCATATCGTCCGATATCATTACTTCCAGTTCTGTCGAAAATGTTCGAAAAGCTGCTGCTAAATAGATTAATGCCAGCAAACCAACAGAGGAAGCTGATTCCAGATCACCAATTTGGATTTAAAAACAAATACTCCACCACCGACCAGGTGCATACAATAACTAATGTTATGGAAAAATTATAATCAAAAGAAGAGCTCGTTTTCTTGGATGTGGCACAGACATTTGATAAAGTGTGGTATGAAGGATTACAATTTAAATTACATAGAGATCTTCCACGTCAAAATTACGAAATTATTGCTTCGTACATATCAGATAGATACTTCAGAGTACGTTATAATATAGATTACTCAAATATGAAGAAAATATCGGCAGTTGTACCACAAGGAAGCGTGCTTCGTCCAACTATATACCTGTTGTACACAAAGGATTTACCAAGAGATAACAATATCACAATATCAATATTTGCTGATGACACAGCTATTCCTGAACTGGATGAAGATATAGAAAACGCAACATACAAACTACAGATAAAATCAACGAATGTACCAAAAAGTGGCCGATAAAATTAAATGAAGTAAAATCAACGCACATCAATTTTACATATAGGAAAACTAATCCAGTATATGTCACAATAAATGGTAATACCATACCATATGCAAATACAGCAAAATACCTTGGTATGACGTTGGACACGAAACTCAAGTGAAAGTAGCACGTCAAGAAAAAGAAAGAAGAACTAAATATTAAATACAGAGACCTCTATTGGCTACTAGGACGACATTCTGAATTGTCCATCGAAAATAAACTAAAAATTTATAACCAAATATTAAACTTGTCTGGATATATGGTGTAAAGTTGTAGGGCTGTGCAAAGAAAAGAAATGCAGAAATTATTCAAACTTTTCAAAATAAAGTATTACGTGGTATCGTGAATGAACCGTGGTACATACGAAATGCTGATCTACATCGTGACTTGCGAGTTAATACGTTCAGCGAAGAAATTAATAGATTTGCGATAAAACACAGTGTGATACTGCAGGATCATACCAACCCAGAAATGAACGCAGTAGTAGATGTTAACAACAACATAAGACGTCTTATGAGGATGAAGCCTCACGAGCTTATCGTCAATGAAAATCGGTAAGAAATGCTAATCATTTCTATACCTTACACATCACAATTAACGAATAAAACACCAAATGAGAAACAAATCGTTGGTCGTTCGTTCCGATTGATTACGGTAAAGGAAGGTGGTTTTTAGTGGGTAAAAATCCCACACATATATGTGGTCGCGCGAGTCTTTACGAAGATTTTCCACTTACCCTCGGGGAAAAAAATATGTTATATATAAACCATAATTTTTATTTTTGTTCATGATATATAAACCCATTTCAACCAAATCCGCTTGCCATAAATCATCGATACCTTTTCAATGAAACGACGACGCTTAAAGTTCTTACGAGTCGATCATCAACAACAACTTGTAATAGACAATTACATTATGCTCTGAAATTATTTTTTCATCTACTGCTACTGCATCTATTTTTGATTTTATATATTTTCTCATTGCAAGTATTGTTTCATTAACATATTCGTCGATACTTTTCTTATAATTATCAACAAGTTCAACATAAGATTAAATTCATATTTCCTTTTAAATCATTACATTCAGCTCGAAGTTCATTCATTCGTTTATTTATATATGGCATCGATTATTTACATTTTTCAACCATTTCTTCCAATTCCAAATATGAATGATTCATATTCTCTTCCAAATTTCTAACATCAGTATTGATTAGATCTATTTGCACAATCAAATATTCATAAATGGGTAATTCTTGGTAATTATCGAGTTTTTCATTAATATATTTTTTAGTTGCCGCATCATTGTCATCATCAGGTTGTGTGAGATTAATTTTCTTTTTATGTTTCAAATCGTAATTACCATATAAAGTCAAGTTAAACCGCTCACCAGTGGCCCTATTCCGGTAATTCCCAGGGAATTCGGAATTGGGAATTAGGAATTAGAAATCTCCTCGAAATATTTTTCCTGATTTTTTGTTCCTATTTCCCAAAAGTTTATTCCGGCAGGCAAGGAATTAATTCCTAAGGAAATAAGGTCCTTGCTTACATTTTTACCCTAAGGACGAAACATTTAAAAAATATTTTTATGTTGAATTCTTTAAAATTCAAAATTCTTTAAAATTCTGGTTGCGACATAATTATAATTTTATACAAATCTTTTAACATTATAACATTTTTTAAAAACATTATATTTCGTGAAATATTTTACAATTATTAAAAAAAAAGTTGTAATAATAATATTATATAATTGTAGAATATTGAAAAAAATATTTTACGAAATATAATTGTATTTAAATATAGAAAAATCTTTATTCCTTTTAATGCAATTATTTACCTTTTCAAAATAGCTATGGAGTTTTTGAAAGTTAAACTGCGCGAATTGGGAAATAAAGTCCCAATTCCTAATTCCCTGGGAATTACCGGAATAGGGCCACAGGTGCTCCAGGCGGACCCCACAAATCCACCCCAGACCTCTTGTTATTGCGATCAAACTTGTCTAAAACAATTTTTATATAGATTTATATTCTCTGATATATTTATATAATAATATCGGCTTCTATTAGTTATTCAATAATCGATATAATTTCATTATTATGGTTATTATGTCCAGCACTATGCTAGGCTATCAATATAACCGATTAACCAACTCATTAGGATCATTCCAGTAGACATATATTAGATAGAATTTAAACAACAACTGTTCCGCACTCCTCAACTAATGCCAAGGAACATTCACCTACCCATTGGGTTAGGCTCAGATGGTTGAAAAAATCTTCAATTGCTTAGCACAAGCAGATAATAGATAAATTATAATTATTATTATTAAATATCATAAGACAAATAAATAAATATATACAAAAAAGAAAAGAATTTAAGTGTATGAAATCATATTTAACTAATATTTAAAATTATTATAACAATAAAAACTACTAGAAAATTAATAAAAATTATCAATAAAATAAATACTACTAAAAAATTAATAAAATTTAACAATAAAATAAGAAAAAAGAAAATTACTATGTAAAAAAAATTTACAATAGATGTCCACCAAGAATTATTGTAAAATCGCGTATAATCTCTTTTTTAAAACATGTTTTTGAATATTGAAGTCAAAATCAAGACCGAATTCATTGGCATTTCTCAACATTCTGCCGATGGGTTCATTCATACCATAAGAAGTACGATGGAATTCAGTAGAAAATGTACCCATGGTTCTCAGAGGTCTTATATTTACCCGTAAATTTAATCTATTTAAAATGTAGGACTAGGAATATTCACCTTGGAGTACCTGGTGAATGAACACTACATCTGCTACCAATCGTCGTTTTTCTAGTGTTTGTAAATATAAAGTGTTCAAACGATTACAATAGTTAGAAACATTATTAGTGTAAGATAAATATTCATCTGGAATAGCTCTTAATGCGAATTTTGCAAATTTGCGTTGAACCATTTCAAGCCTACCTACATCACAAGCATAATGGGGTGACCAAACTCGACAAGCATACTCTAATACCGGACGGACCAGGCTGTTGAATAAGGATCTGGTAACACAAGGGTCATCAAATTCCTTAGCCCAACGTTTCATAAATCCTAACATTGAATTTGCTTTATTAATTATATAATTAATGTGAAATTTAAAGTTAAGCTGGACGTCACAGTAAACACCGAGATCTTTCACCACGGTTACTCTAGGAATACTCATATCATTTAAATAATAACAATTTGTACTTGGGATCTTTTTTCTTGAAAATGTAATGAGTTGGCATTTATTTACGTTAAGATCTAGGTTATTCTTTTTGCACCAAGTAGAAAAGTTATTAAGATCGATTTGTAATTCTAATATATCACTCCTGGATCTAATATTTTTGTATATTTTCATGTCATCCGCATATATATTTACATTACTACGATGTATTATATTCACAACATCATTTATACTAAAGACAAAAATTAGAGGTCCTGAATGGCTTCCTTGTGGGACACCAGAATTAGCTGTAAATGGTTTAGATGCATAGCCTCTAAAAAGGACCTGGTACTGTCTATCAGAAAGATATGAATAAATCCAATTAACAAACCATTCAGGAAAGTCTAGAGCTCGAAGTTTCAGAATAACAATTTTAAAAGAAAGAACATCAAAAGCTTTACTAAAATCAGTGTATATGACATCGGTTTCGTGTCCATCTTCCATGTTATTAATACAGTTTGAGGTAACTTCGATCAAGTTTGTTACCGTAGATCTCCCCTTTATAAAACCATGCTGTTGATTGGTAATAAAGGATTGGTAATGGAAGTAAACTTTGTTATAGACAATTTGTTCAAACAATTTTGGCACACTGGACAATTTAGCTATTGGTCTATAATTTGTGATATTATTTTTCTCACCCTTTTTGTGTACTGGTCGAATGTACGATTTTTTCCATAAGCTAGGAAAAGTGCGACTAATTAGTGACATATTAAAAAGCTTTGAAAGGGGTGTAGCCAGTATGCTAGAACATTCCCTGAGAACAATTGCCGGCACTCCATCAGGGCCTGGTGAACAATTCATTTTTATTTTTAACAGTGCCTCCATGACATCACTACTTTCAACCACAAAATGGCACAGAGAAGTCTTAGGGGAATTTCCCAAGTACTGAAAGTATTCCTCATCAGGCTCGAATGGTGAGTCAACATAAGTTTCAGCGAAAAAATTTGCGAAAAGATTAGATATTTCTTTAGGTTCATTTGAACGAGTATTATTATACGTTAGAAACGATGGATAACTATCACTTTTTTTTCAAATTGATAAATTGCCAAAAAAGTTTTGGATCAGATATAAGATGATCACCCATGTTACGAACATACTCATTGTAAGCAATTTGAGATTGTTGGTGAAATTGATCAAAAAGAGTTCTAAAGTTCCGATAATCTATATTTGATTTTGAATGTACATATTTTAACCAAGATTTATTTTTATGGTTACGTAAAGTTTTTAGCCTTCTACATAACCATGGAGGTGCATTTGTAGGACTTTTACTTTTAATTAATGGAACTGTCGTAGACAAATAAGATGCGAGCAAAAGTTCTGCACACATGTTTCAAAATCACTATCATTTAAAATAGAATCAAAATCTGTAACAGATAATAAATTATTTAGTAAATCAAATTTGGTTTTTTTGAAATTAAAACAATAATCACTATCATAATCAGAAACCACAATATTATTATATGCAAATGTTAGACGTAATGGAGGGTGATCCCCATTAATTTTGACCAAACTTTCCAAACTAATACCAGTTGTCATATTGTTAGGATCTGAAGAAAAAACTAAGTCCAACTGCCTACTCAGATTATTTACTAATGAAGAAATCTGATATAATGAGTTAGATGTAATCTCATCAATAAAGGCTGCATCAGCACTAGAGGTAGAAACAGTAGGTGTAAGATAACATGATTCATCGTCCTCAACCCATGTAACCTGTGGAAGATTGAAATCTCCTAGAACAATTAGTTCATCTTCAGGATTAATTACGTCTGTAATAAACTGAATACAATTACATATACATTCATATACATTTACACTAGAAACAGGTGGCACATAACAATTTAGTACGTAAACATAAAAGTTTGACACATTGATTTTTACACATAAGACCTCAACATCTAACGAGTTAGGCAAATTTACTAGAGAGGTATCATAAATATTTCTAACTGCGATCAAGACCCCTCCCCCTTTACGGAAAATATTTGAGTCAGCAGTATAACGATCCTTTCTAAAAACTAAAAAATCTGATGAAAACAGTTCATTATTCAAGATAGAGTTAATTAACCAGGTTTCCGTCAAAATAAATACATCAAAAGACAATAATTGAGACATTAAGTAAACATCTTTTACCTTTGTACGCAAACCCCCTACGTTTTGATAGTAGAGGGAAAAGATGTAAAGTTTTTTGAATTGACTACTCTTTCTGGAACTAAATCATTTTTTGGAGGTGTCAATTTTTCAAATTCTTTGACAAAAGTGTGCAAAGGCCAAGTGACGGTAACAATAATAATTCCAACAAATTATATGGAACATCAAGTTTGAATGACGCAATCTTACTATGTTTTTTACTAATCTTATGACAGCGAATGTCATTAGTGTCAAACTTTTTATAATCTTTAAGATGTTCCAATACTGAGAGAGTAGTTGCCAATGGATTCAGTCTTGAGATGAAAATATTTTTATTTGGAGGTACGGCACTTAGTGGACAACCATTACGAACATTTGGAACAACTAAAACAAGAGGTGACACACTGACACTTCTGCTATTACCACTATTTTCATCAGTATTTACATTAGTAATAATATCATTATTACCATCATCACCATTACTGTTACTGTTACCATTCTTACTCTCATAATTTTTAGTATTATTATTGTTATCATTATGATCATCATTATTACCATTATTACCACTATTATTATTATTAGCATTATTATTATTGTTGTGAATCCAGCCTTATGATTTATACCAGAATTCAGCCTTATGATTTATAAAGATCCAGCATACTTGTCACTTATTTTTATTTTTTATTTTTTTTGTCATTCTAGTTTTTCTTTCAATGTGTCAAGTTTAATGTTTTTAATGTTTTGAAAATTTAACGTTTATTTTTATGCTTAAAAAAGACAATAAAATTTTAGCTGGATTTAAATAATAAAAAATATTGTTAAGATTAGAAACATTGATTATTATTTAAAAAAGACGAGGTCAAACATTTTGGTGCCGTGACCAGGATTCAAATATTGTGGATATTGATTTTCGATTTTGGATTATCATTATCAAAAAGTTGGGTTAAACAAAAAAAAATTGAAAAATTCATTGGAATTTAAATTGTGGAACTTCTTGATGCTTGTATTGTGAAATTTATCAAAACAATAACAAATTGATTTATTTTTTTATGATTGGTATTTTGCTATTAAAAATAAAATGAGTGAGCAAGAAATTGAAGCTATTCGTAAAAAATTAACAAGATCAAGAGGGCGGGTGCAATCAAAACTGACAGTGTTTGAAAATTATTTAAATGGTTTTGATGTTGAAACGGGTAATGTGGTGAATCTGCAGACAAGATTAGATTTGGTTAGTGACTTGGATTCGGAATACAAACAGGTACATAATGATTTAGGTGATTATTTAGAATTTGATAAGCCTGATGGAGAAAAAGAATATGAGGATAAATATATTGAATTTTTTGACAAATTTTGTGGTCTTAAAGCCAGTTATGAAACCAAAATAAATGAAATTAAAATGAAAACTGGTTCAGTCAGATTGTCTGAATCATATAGATCAATGCATAATAATGATCAAGCTGGTCAAGTTGAAAAAGATCAAATATTTAAAATTGCTAAATTACCTACAATTTCATTGTGTCATTTTAGTGGTAATGTTTGGGAATGGATGGCTTTCAAAGAAACGTTTGAAGGTTTGGTAAATTCGCGGAGTGATTTAAATAAGGCTGTAAAATTTCATTATTTAAAAGGCGTACTTGAAGGTGATGCAAATAATTTAATTGATAAAATTCCATGCACAGCCGATGGCTATGATGAAGCGTGGGAAGCATTGATGTCCAGATACGATAATAAGCGTCTGATTATTGAAAGTCATATTACAGAACTTTTTAAATTAAAAACCGTAACAAAAGAATGTGCAACAAAATTACGTGAAGTTGTTGAAGATTGTTCAAAAAATTTAAGGGCTTTGAACAACCTTAGTGAACCAGTCGAACACTGGGTTAGTTTAATAGTACATATGGTTCTTTTTACATTAGATGCTGAAACCAGAAAACAATGGGAATCAAAAGTTGGTGATAGTAGTAACAAACCGACATGGAAAGCTTTAGAACAATTTTTGCAAACAAGATGTCGTGTATTGGAGTCATTAGATACTAATAAAAGAAGAGGTGTCAAAAATCAAGTGAAGCACAAGACTAATGCGGTAAATGAAAGCCAAAATTTTGCATCTCAAGAATTAAAATGTATTAATTGTGAAAAAAGTCATCTGTTAAAAGATAGTGAAAAATTTCTAGCGCTAACTCCTTCAAATCGCTCAGAAAAAGTGAAGCAGTTAAGATTATGTTTTAAATGCTTTAAAAAAGGTCATAAATTACGTGAATGTAATAGTAAAAATTGTTCAATTTGCGAAAAAAATCATAATACATTATTGCATTTTCCTTCAAAAATTGAAATTGAAAATGAAAATCAAAATGGTAAAACAGTTACTACAACAAGCAATTTTAGTGGAGTGTCTTTGGGATCTCACGTTTTAATGTCAACAGCAATGATTTATGTTCAAAATTTTAATGGAAATTGGCTTGAATGTCGTGCTTTTTGGACAATGGGTCGCAATCAAATTTTTGTAGTTCAGAACTGGCTAATAAGTTAGGAATTCCACAAACAGATTCAAATATAGTGGTGAAAGGTATCACCGGTTCATGCAAAAAAGTTTTAAAGATAGTTTGTGTACCTATAAAATCAAAAATTACAAAATATAATGAAAAATTTATGTTCGAAGTTGTGCCAGAAGTAGTTGGTATTTTGCCTACCGTTGATTTACAAATTAAAAAATTGAAATTGCCTCAAAATGTCATATTAGCTGATGATAAATTTACTGAGCCGCGAAAAGTAGATATGTTGTTGGGTGCTGAGTTATTTTACGATTTGCTTATTCCAGGAAAGCTTAAGCTGAAAAAAGGTGAACCAATTTTGCAAAATACAGAGTTAGGTTGGGTTGCTAGTGGTCGTGTAAATAATATAGTAAATAAAAGTGAATCATCTCTTTGTAATTCGAGTATAATTGAATTAAATGAAAATATAAAACGATTTTGGGAATTGGAGGATATGGGTAAACAAAAAAGGTTAACAAAAAAAGAAAAATTATGTGAAACTCATTTTGCTGAAAATGTTTACAGAAAAGAAAATGGTCAATATGTTGTGAAAATGCCATTTTCAAATTGTTGTGAAAAATTGGGTGATTCAAAAATACAGGCAATTAAAAGATTTAATAACCTTGAAAAGAATTTTGATAAAAACCCAGAATTGAAAAAAATTACATGCAGTTTATTAATGAATATAAAGATTTAGAACATATGACAAAAATAGAAGAACCAAAATCTGATGAACCATATTTTATTTTGCCACATCATCCAGTTTATAAATTAGGCAGACTACAACAAAAATGAGAGTAGTTTTTGATGGTTCTGCGTCATCGAGTTCTGGTGTGAGTATAAATGATTTGTTAATGACTGGTCCTACTATACAAGAAGATTAATTTGATATTGTTATACGATTTCGAAAACATAAAATTGCAATGTGTGCTGACATCGAAAAAATGTTTCGAATGATTGAGATTGCTCCTGAAGATAGAAAATTTCAAATTATACTTTGGCGTGAAAATAAAAACGAAGAATTGTGTTTTTATAATATAAATACTGTAACATATGGTATGTCTTCTTCTAGTTTCTTATCAACAAGAGGGATTCAGCAATTATTTGAAGATGAAAAAGATAATTTTCCTACAGCAGCAAAAGTATTTTGTGATTTTTATGTTGATGACTACATTGGTGGTGCAGATTCAGTTGAAAATGCTAAAAATTTACAACTAGAATTAATTCAAATATTGAAAAAGGGAAAAATGAATCTTAGAAAATGGTGTTCAAATAACAGTGAAGTATTACATAATTTAAATTCGGAAGATTTAGAGCAGATGTCAAATTTTGATAATTCAGCCTGTAATGAAACAATTAAAACTTTGGGTATAATATGGAATCCAACTGAAGATATATTTAAATTTATTTCTGATAATACAAATGAAAACATAAAATTTACAAAGAGAAGTCTTTTATCAGATATTAGTAAAATTTTTGATCCACTTGGAATTATTGGGCCTGTTAGAATTATTGGAAAAATTATCATGCAAAAATTGTGGATTCAAAAGATTGATTGGGATGAAAATATGCCAAAACAATTACTTGAAATTTATAAAGAATACCAAACAAATTTAAAAGAAATGGAAAATTTTAAAATAAAACGTTTTGTGCTTGGTTTTTCTAATCCTAAAAGAGTGGAATTACACGCATTTTGTGATTCTTCTGAAAAGGCTTATGGTTGTTGTTTATATATAAAAGCAGTAAATGATGATGGTGAAATAACAGTTAATCTTTTGTGCAGTAAATCTCGAGTTACCCCATTAAAGAAAATTTCGTTAGCGAGACTAGAATTGTGTGCTGCCCTAGAATTGGTTAGATTAGTGGAAAAAGTTTATAAAGCGATGAAAATTGAATTTGATGATGTTTATTTGTGGACAGATTCAACTATTGTTTTGTCGTGGATGAAATTACCAGCATATAATTTAAAGACATTCGTGGCAAATCGAGTAAGTGAGATACAATAATTAAATTCAATTTTTAAATGGTATCATGTAAAAAGCGAGAATAATCCAGCTGATATCCTATCTCGTGGTATTAATGCTAAGGTTTTGTTGAATTGTAAAATTTGGTGGTTTGGGCCTGATTTTTTATATAGTAAAAGTAATATACATTTACAACAAACAGAACAACAAATTATTGAAAATTTACCTGAATTAAAAATTGAAAAATTGACTTGTACAACACCAATTAAAAATTCGTTATTTATTGAAAGATATAGTACTATTAGAAAGTTACAACGTTATATTGCTTATTGGCTCAGATTTATTAATAACAAATTTAATTGAATATAAGCAGTTACAAAATAAAAAACCAATTGATATGAAATCTGAATTGAAAAGTTTAAATCCATTTATGGACAATGATGAAATAATAAGAGTAGGTGGTAGATTAAAAAATTCAAATTTATCGTACGATAGTAAACACCAAATATTATTACCAAAAAATGACCATTTTACCGAAAAGTTAATAATAGAACTTCATAATGAAAATGGATATGTAGGTCAGCAAGCTTTACTTTCGGTACTTCGACACAAATTTTGGCCAGTACATGGTAAAGTGCAAACAAGAAAAATTGTTCAAAATTGTGTATCATGTGCTCACGTGAAACCAAAAGTGTTAGAACAGTTTATGGGAAATTTACCTTCGGAACGTGTTAATTTTGTACATCCATTTTATAATACCGGATTAGATTATGCTGGACCGTTCTATTTAAAAATTGGTGGAATCAGATCAAAAAGTTTACAAAAAGCATATGTTTGTGTTTTTGTATGTTTAAGTACTAAATGTGTACATTTGGAAATTGTTGAAAATCTTACAATGCAAGCTTTTATTGGTGCGTTGGTTCGATTTGTGTCACGTAGAGGAAAACCAGTAAAACTTCAAAGCGACAATGCTACGAATTTCAAAAGCGCTAATAAAGAATTAAATGAAATTTATCAGTTTTGGAATAATGAAGAAAACAAACGACGATTTGATGGGTTTTGTTCAAATATGGGAATACAATTGAGTTTCATTCCACCAAGATCACCGTCATTTGGAGGTATTTGGGAAGCTTCAGTAAAAACTATGAAATATTATTTGATGAGAATGGTTAAAAATGCAAACTTAACAACATTGGAAATGATTACTGTATTACATAAAATTGAAGCCATAATGAATAGTCGAGCATTAATAGCAGAATCAAGTGATCCAGAAGATTTAACAGCAATCACTCCAGGCCATTTTTTGATTGGACGTCCATTGACATCTGTTTTAGAAATAGATTGTAGTGATGAAAATATAAATAAGTTGTCGAGAGTTGAACGAATTCGTCAAATCACACAAAATTTTTGGAAAAGGTGGTCTACTGATTATTTATATGAATTGCAAAAACGAGTTAAATGGTTTAAAAAGGAACATCAATTTGTAGTCGGTCAACTCGCTTTATTAATTGAAGAAAATATTCATCCTTTAAACTGGAAATTGGGAAGAATTATTGAATTACATCATGGAAAGGATGGATTAGTTCGTGTTGTTACATTAAAAACAAAAGATGGTAATTTTAAAAGAGCTACAACAAAGATTAGTCTATTACCTATTGAAGTTTAGTACTTCAAGTGTGGCGATATGTTGTGAAACCAGCCTTATGATTTATACTAGAATTCAGCCTTATGATTTATAAAGATCCAGCATACTTGTCACTTATTTTTATTTTTTATTTTTTCTGTCATTCTAGTTTTTCTTTCAATGTGTCAAGTTTAATGTTTTTAATGTTTT
>CAWUCQ010000008.1:0-65163 GCA_963920725.1 Rhamphomyia laevipes
ATCGTATATCACACAGAATCTCTTTGCAAGAAGTTAAATTTTAAAATTGAATAAAAGTAAATATTTGTAGGGAAGTAGCAAGTTAATTAAAAAGGTTTATCGCGTAATACTGTAATATCCGTTTATTAAATCGGACTTTTTTAGCATAAAAAATCAACAAAAGTAGATGGCGGTAAATAACCCAAGGACGGACCTGCATATCATTGAACCTGCAATTAGAAACAAAATGGAACCTGCAATTAGAAAGAAAATGGAAATTGTGTAGTAACTTTGGGGTACATTTAGTCACATTTAACTTTAAAGTCACACTTATTTATTTGATGCAAAGAAATGGCATCCATTTTAATAAGTTTATTAAATTAAAATATTAAAATTACTTTTTTAACTAATTTATTATTTATTTCGGTCTCAAAACCTTAAATTATTTTGTCTTATGATAAAAGCAATTTATTAAAAATAATTTGAAAAAATTAAATGTCAAATAAATTTTTTATATTTTTTTTTTTAAATAATTTTTTATTAAAATTTAACATATTTCTAAAGCGCATTAATTTTTTATTCTAGAACATATAGCATTTTACAATTAAAATATGTCATTTGTTTTAATTTTTGTGTAACTTTTTACCAAGTCGAAGGAATACAGTTCGACATTTTTTTATTAATATTATTAAGTATTATATTATTTTAGTAATATACTCAATAGTGAAATACATATATGAATCTATAATATTATAAATACATTAAAAAATATTATAAATATAAAGATTTTACAGAAACAAAATTAAGTCTTACTAACCACAAATTCACTTAAATGTGTGCATACAGTATGGTTGCATAACTAGCAAAGAAAAACTAATATGCGTCGATCACTAAACGGTAACAAATGTCGTTGAAAAAACTACAAATTAACTAAGTCCCTCCATATCCCCACTTGGTAACAGATACGTGCCAATAATGAAATATATCGATTTCTGAGTACACAAATACTGTGTGGATACTGGGCCGAATTTTGGTAACAATGTCGAAACGCTGACTAAAATTTCTGCTTGGGTTACTATTAAGATTTATAAGAATACCATTTTGGTGAAAAACTAATGTAAAGTCATTTAAATATTTTATAAATTAAATATGGTACAGGAAGATCTCCATTATTTATTTTTGGTATTAAAAATTGTAAAATTTTAGATTATTTTTTTATTTTTATTAAGTTACAGTGTGGTTTAACGATTTTCTATAATTTATAAAATCATTCAAATTTTTTTTTTTGATGTTAACCAAATTGATTATGGTGAAATTATGGATTTGTTGATTAAATATATGAGCTTGAAAATACATATTTAGTTTTTTCTTGGTTTTCCCCTAGCATCATCAACATTATCATCCTGTGAATGTAAGTATTTACATTTAAATTACAAATTAGGGTGACCATACATTCAGTTTGGTTTGGTTTTAAAGGGCACATGGTAGGGTGGTCATAATGGGATGGAAATAACATCGTTCCTCCCCCAGCATTTTCTTAAGTTATAAAATAATTCTGACTAAATTTTTTTTTTTTTTTTGGGTTTTTAAAGAGGTTTAATTTCAGTTCTATTTGAGTAGTTTTCTTTGGTTGTTTTTTTCTTTTGCTTAGTTGATTATTCATTTATAAGTCTGGCATGCAAATTTTTGTCAATGTTGCTCGAGTTTGAAGAGAGCAAGAACTCCCTCCAATCCGACGAGTTAGTAAGTGCTGGCCAACTAGACATGCCACTCTTTTCCAAACTCTACTTTCAGTAATAGGCCCCTATGCGGGTCCGTTACACAGTTGCAATAACATTCGTGCAATTATCTGATAATTTATCCTCAAATGTATTGAAATGTTCAATAAACTTGATTACCTCTTCGAAAACTACAAAGTTGTTCCACTTTATTTCAATAATTTCACTTTTGTTTGCACAAATATAATAATAAATGTCTATTTTATGTCATAAGAATCTTTTACAAAACTTTTGTGTACAAATCTTTTACAAAACTTTTGTGCATTTTTGTGTAAAATGCCGGAAAGCTCACTACTACATTCAGAAAAAAGAAAACAGATATATTTCTTTTTTTCGACGCAATGCATCGTAGAAAAAATGCATAACTCGATACAAAAAAAAGGAAAGGAGTTTTTTCGACGGATCAAATTTCTGCTATAGTCGCTACCTAAGAGTTTGTGTTTTGAAATATATGTACTTAAAATTAATAAAAAAAAAATATTACTAAACAATTAAAATAAATAAATATACATATATTATTAATGAGAAGATTGTGCTTGGCAATTTTGACAAATTATTTGGTCGACTCTTTGAGCTTTGACCGACATACTCTCAACTCATTCGTCATTGACAGATGTTTTTTATCTTAACGTACAAAATTCTCTTTTGCCTCCTTGATGACAACTCGAAATATATCTTATTTCCGTATTGATAAGCAAGCTAATATAATATGCTGATCTTCCATTTCTTCACAAAGTTCCGCAAATAATCTGGATTTAACCGGCCAATTTTTGACATAATTAACCATCATGACTTATTAAACTCATCTAATACATGCTTTAGCTCCAACTCTATAGTTTTAACTCGATTGAAAATATGTATTGTACGATTATTGCGAATAATGATATTATCTTGCAAAACATAAAACATATTTATTAATTTTTTATTCCTCAATTAAACTAATAAAAACCAGTAAGTAATTTTTTTTCTTTATTTCTTTTTCAGCATGTCGACCATAAATTTTCAAAAAACAACATTTATATTAAAAATGTTTAGAATTTATTGTTTATTATTTAAATACAGCGGTCGGCAAACTTTTTTGGTCGTGGGTAAAATTCGTCTACGATGGAATTTTTATACTCGTAGCGGGTCAGTGACAATTTTATATGAAAGCAATTTTAATAAAAATAGTAAACCAAAAGTTAATTCAGTTATTTTTTTTTTTTGTGAAGGTGGACAAAAAAAAAATTGTACAAAATTGTTTTTTTTTTTTGTGAAGGGGAACGTTTAAAGCCCCTCTCCCTCTTACCATTTAATAGATTTAAAGAAATTTAGTATGTTTGAGGGGCAACATTTCCCAGTTCTTCAGATGTAAGGAAATCTTTGCCTAAGACTTGTAGCCTACTTCTTGCGAGTGCTTCGCAGTGGCAAAGGATATGTTCCGTCGTCTCTTTGTTGTTGAGGCAAAGGCGACAGATGTCTGTATCAGCCAGGCCCATTTTATTTAGGTGGTAATTTAAAGGACAATGTCCTGTTAATAGGCCTGTCAGGGTTCTTATATCCCTTTTGCTGAGTCTTATTATATCTTCCACTTTTATTTTGTTAGGTTTTATGAGTTTTTTTGATATAGAGAGTCCTGGAAGATTGTTCAATCCATCTGGTTAAAGCGAGGTTGTGGTGTCCTCTGGGTTTGCCGCATTTCTGGTCCAATTAGTTTCATACTTGAGCCAGTTCTCGCAAGGCAGTCTGCCTCTTCGTTTCCTTCAATACCTGAATGTCCTGGCACCCCATTAAGGTGACTTTGTTCCTTTTGACCAAGATTTTTAGGTTCATCAGACAATCCCAGACTAATTTTGAATCCTGTTTGTATGAGGATATAGCTTTTAGGACTGCCTGGCTGTCTGATAGGATGTAAATGATAGTGTTGCGATGAGCGCTTCTCAGATTTTCTTGAATGCAAAGTTCCATCGCCACCATTTCAGCTTGCAAGACTGTTTCTTTTATGCCAAGTGGTTTAGATACCGAAAAATGTGGGCCTTTTACGCCGGCTCTGGTACCTTCTGAGTTGCGAGAACCATCTGTGTACCAGACGGTTCCTCCCTCTTCAAATTCAGGTAGTGAGGATTGCCAATCCTTACTATTTCTGATGATAACTTTGAAGGGAAATCCACAATTATATTTGGTCGGCATAGTATCCGATAGTATTGAGGTTAACGCCTCTATGTTGGGCTTGTTAAGAATTTTTAGGTGTCCCCTGAAATCACCTGAAGCGTACCTTTTAATGTGGAGACGGGGAGATTTAGGAGTATTTCCATTGCAGCCGTTGGTCGTCGGCATAACCTATTACATCGAAGCCTTGCTCATTTAAATATTCTAGGAGTTCATTAACGACAATTGATCATAACAGTGGAGATAATACTCCTCCTTTGCGGCAACCCCTATAGGTCTGCGCCGTTTAAGTACTGTTTCCCAGATTAGCCGTTAAAGTACTGTTTCCCAGAATAAGGCGGTAAGACTTAGGTTTTTCAATGGGACGATTCCTTGTCATTGGAATAAAAACCACCGTTGCTTTGCTCCATATTTTTGGGATGTACCCCCATATAAAACATGCCTTGAAGATTCTTAACATGGTTGGCAAAAGAATCTCCAATCCCTGTTGCAATAAAGAGGGACAAATATTGTATACTCCGGCCGATTTGAAGAGCTTGAAGTAGTTAATCGCCCATTTAACCTTTTCCGAAGTGAAGATTATATTTGCGATTTTCCTGCAATGGGGAGTAGAACGAAGTATCCTTTCCTCTACCTCTGAATCTTCATTATTTTGTATAATTTTTCAGCCAGGAAAATGTGTTGCCAACAATATTTCCAGAGTTTATAAGCTGCTATTTGATAAGGACCCATCAGGTCTCTCTAGAAGACCGATATCTATCGGAGTGTCTTTTGCTAACACTTTTTGGAGTTTGGAGGCTACTGGGAGTTCAATGATCTCTTCACATAGTTTTTTCCATGACTCATTTTTGATTTTTTTTATCAAATTGTTAAATTCGGTGAGGGCAATTTTGTAAATGTCTCAACTAACGACATGTTTTGCTCTGTTGAACAGTTTCCTGGTAAGTTTACGTTTTTTCGTTAGTTCTTCGTTCCACCAGGGTACTTCTTTAGTCCTTTTCTTTAGAATGCAGTCTGGGCTGCTTAATGAAATTTCTGACCTACAGATTTCGTATCTAAGAATTTATTAGTATTCAGTCCAGTTTGCACGCTTTGGATTTCTATAATAAGAAGTGGAATCTAACGAGGTTTTAATATCAAAACAGATATGACTGTGATCTGACAGTGACGCCTCTTTGGATACATGTCAATTGGCACTAAACATGGGCTTGAAAGGGTTAGATCAAGTACTTCCTGTCTAGCTATATTTATCAAGGTTGGTATATTACCTTTATTTAATATTTCTTGATTATTTGCAGCACGAAAATTTAAAAGTGACTCACTTCTTTTGTTGTTGTTGTAGCGGCCTCAGATCTACAAATAGAAACAAAAAGCCATCCTTCCAAACATGAGCAACACGTTTTATTACAATTCACAAGGTAATCTAGTTCAATATAATTTCAATATACTTTTGAATATAGTTTAAATAGATGTTACAATAATTTTAATATATTTTATCAAAAGCAATATAGAACAAAATTGAAACTACTTAAGCACTAATGCGATGTTTTGGTCGGGTCAGACCCGGAGTCCCAGGAATTCTGCAACTTCAACTGGCTTGGTGTCATGATTGTCTAGTTGGCAATTGTGGCATAGGTGGTCTGTGCCAGAAATTGTTCGAGCTTTGTTGCTTTGAAGTATATGACACCAGCCAGACCTTAGCTGGACTAGGGTTGTTCTAGTTAGGGTTTCTGAAAAACCGCATTATTTAAAACCGCGGTTATCGGTTTTGTGAAAATTGATAACCGCGGTTTTAAAAATAAAGCGGTTTTTCAGAAAAATATATTAGAATAATAAATGAAAATAGCTATGTATTAATTTTCAATTAGTTTTATTGAATCAAAATACTTTAATTATTATTATTTAAGTAATGAAATTTTAAAAAGGTTAAAGCATTTAAAGAAGCATCGGACAATCTGGATCTTATTTTTGTGCAAAAGTTTGCAGCTATAGAGGAAGCTCGTTCAGTTTCTGTAGACGTAGGTTTGATGGTTTTTATTGCATTATGAAGTAAAGTTATGTTTTTGGTTTTATTATTAGTTCTTTTATACAAAGCGAACTCTTGCTTTAAGATATCAAAATCAAATTTTGGTTCTGGTTCCAATAACGCTTTCTCAATTGCTAAATTTAACTCATCTTTTAATGAGTGCTCATCTGGAATTGGATTTACAATACAATAATCATCTTCATCCAAATTTTCGATTGAAATTTCAGCACTTTCAGATTCACATGGATATAATCTTTTCAGCATCTCACTTGCAGAACTTAAAATCTGTTTCGATGATTGAAGGGTTGGTGTCAGGATAAATTTGGCCAAATTAATTAAATTTAGTAAAAAGAAAAGTAATAGCTCCTTCGGCCTGGATAATATTTGCGTCACTTCTACAAAATGCGTCCACTGTAAGTTTTATTATTTCTAATGCTGCTTTTAGTTTTTCCAATAACTCAAAATCCACAGCTACAAATAAATTTGATGCACCCAAATCTTTCGTGCTCTGAAAAATGCTATCTTTTAGGAGTAAGGCTCTTTCAATCATCGGAACGATTGAATTCCATCGAGTATTACAATCCAGGAGCAATTCAAGTTCGTGATTATGTATTTTCTTTACATGATCCTGTAATATATTATTTCTAACAGTTGAATTTCCAAAAAAATTAACAACTCTTCTTAGTGACTCAAAACTACGATGAAGATTGGGATTAAGGTTTCTTATTTCAGAACAAACATTATTATTTTCTTCTATGAAACAATCATCATCCTCTACAGATTCTTCACTACCAATATCAGCACCACAAAATTCTTCATCAGAATCATCTTTACCACAAATTACATCCATAACAGCAAGATGAACACCATGAGCAAGGCATAGTTGAAATTCTGTAGGACTTTCCGCTCCAAATTTTACGTTAACAGCAGCACCATCTGTAGTACAAGCAACAATGTCTGTGTCAAACGAAATACCAAATTGCAACAAATGATTTCGAACAATTTGCTGAGTTTTTTCTGAGTTGCAAGAACCATTTATACGAGCCAATCCCAAATTATTAAACTTTCCATTAGCATCATGTAAGTTAATATTAAAATATCTCCTCATCTTGGTACTGGTCCATTCATCCATTGTAAGACTAAATTTTTGTCCAGCATATTTAGCATTATGCAAATTTTTTTTCAACTCACCTTTTTTATTTTCATAATCTGTGAGGATTAACTTCATGACATCCGCTTCATTTTTTGGAAGCTTGAATTCACGGACATTAATTGCATCTCTTATGAAACTTGATCATGTTATTCCACGATCAAGAAAAACCATCTATCGCAGCTAGTTTGGAAACTGTTACTTCTAAGGAATCTTTTTTTACAAAATCCATCATTGTTTTAGGTTTTTTTTTGCATAAAAAAGTTTCGTCAAATTCTGAAGTTACACTCTTTTTCAATACAATCCTATGTATAGTTTTGAGATGTGTTATCATAGCACTTGTCGATCCACGTGAGTATGTAATAGTTTTATTACAAATTGTGCACTGCGTTTTAGTCAAATCGGTCGCCATCTTGTTAAAATATTCCCAAACGGGTGACTGGATATCATTTGCTGGCATTATATACTATGAAAGAAGGATTAAAAAATTAACAACTGGTTACTAAAAAATTAACAACTGGTTCTGGTGCGAACCGGATGTAGCTCATCACTGCCAATTATATGCTATATACATATATAAATATATATTTATAAAAATTCTTAAATAAAATTATATTAATTTTTTTTAATAAATAACAAAGAAGACTGTAATATTACAATTAAATAATTCTACATACTTGTATATTTAACCCTACACTGCGATTTGTAGCATATCTGCTACAACACTTTAAAATCGTAATTAAATAACAACGAGCCAATATTTTCATTAACTGCTCAATGTATCATATTTGATACATCTTTGAGTATAGTAAACAAAATTCAAATTGCATATCAAACTTTACTTTGATTGTAATAAAGTCAAAATTTAGTGAGTATATATGACAAGTGAATATCGTGGGCAATCCAATTGGAAGTATTTTGTCTTTATAAATAACTATTAAGAAATTTTAAATAAAAGTTGTGTTTTTTAGGTAAACAATTGGTAAGTAATCGTATTTAGCTTAATTTTACTTTATAAAAATGTACATAAATATATAAAATATATAAATATATTTAGATGTATCATATTTGCTACATAGCTGTTCAATTGATCTTTTTATAGAAAAATGTCTCTAAGGAAAAGTTGTATGACCGATGATGAAATTTGTCAATATCTGGCTAATTTATCTGAAAGTGAAGATGATTTTGATAAAGAAAATGCTGATTTTGATGATGAAGTTGAAGAAATTCAAGATAATGTTGAAATTTTTAAAGAATATAATATTGAATCTATGCCAGTATTTGTAGAAAATGAAGGTAATATAGTGGATATAAATGAATTGTGCGTGAACTCGAGAGCAACAAATTCAAATTCATCTTTAGTAGTTTCACCATCATATGTGGAAACTTTTGACGCTGTATCATCTAGTGCTAGTAGAGATGGTAAAAAAGAAGCTGAAGAACTAAAGCAAAAGTACGCACGCATTCTATGGAAACAAAATAGTTTAGTGTTGGCTGAAGATGATAAACAATTTGTTGGTGACACATCGTTTTCGTCAGAATTTTTGAAATTAGCTACACCTTATAGTTTCTTTAAATTTTTTTTTGATGATGAGATAATAAATAAAATTGTTTATGAATCGAATCTTTATTCGACACAGTTGACAGCAAAGTCTGATCTTAAATCTGAAGATATAAGAAAATATCTAGGAATTTGTATTTATATGTCCGTTGTGTATGTGCCAAATACACGCAGCTATTGGTCTACTAAATTTGGGTACGAGCATATCAAAAATGGTATGAGACAAAAAGAATTTGAAAGAATTCGAAGATTTTTACATTTTAATTATAACGATAATATGCTGCCAAGAGACTATCTTGAACATGATAGAATATTTAAAATTCGCCCGATTGTGGATGCTTTAAATTTAAAGTTTCAAAGTGTACCTTTACAGCAATATCTTTTTGTTGATGAACAGCTATGTGCTACGAAAACTAGAAGCTATCTATAGCAATATATGCCTGCTAAACCTCATAAATGGGGCTATAAACTTTATATTTTGTGTGGTACAAATGGATTTGCTTATAATTTTGAAATTTATACAGGTACTGAAAATTTGTATTTAAATGTCCAATTTGTTTATAACTTTGAAATTTCTACAGGTACTGAAAATGATCAAAAATTTAGAAAAGATGATGAACCAAATTTGGGATCATGTGCGAATATTGTTGTACGTGTATGTAGAATTGTACCTTTGAATCAAAACTATATAGTTCATTTTGATAATTTCTATACTAGTATACCATTAGCTGTATATATAGCTAACAGAGGAATTTTTTCTCTTGGTCCAATTAGAAGAAACCGTATACCAAATTGTAAACTTCCTGGTGAAACGGAAATGAAAAAAGCAGCACGTGGAAAGTTGTATGAATTTGTAGCCAATATGGATAATATAGACCTATCTTTAATTACCTGGAAAGATAACAAAGTCGTTACTTTGTTGTCAACTTTCACAGGAAGAGAACCGCTTTCAAATATTGACCGATTTGACAAAAAATTAAAACAAAAAGTAACACTTGAATGTCCAAATGCAATTAAAGAATATAATAAGCATATAGGTGGTGTTGATTTGATTGACGGACTAATAGGTAGATACAAGATTGAAATGCGAACTAAGAAATGGTATCTCCGTATTTTTTATCATCTACTAGATATGTCCATAATAAATAGTTGGTTGTTATATAAATCCATATGTACACAAAGAAAATAAACAAATTTGTTAAATTTAGCAGATTTTAGATCTGAAATAGTCCAATGCTTATGTAAATCCAAAAATATATCATCTGCCAAAAGAGGAAGACCATGTAATGAAATTGAAATTGAGATTCAAAATAAAAAAAAACGGTCAGCAACAACATCCTTTATTCCACCTAAAGATGTGCGCATGGATGCCAATATTTGATGTTAAAAGGCAGCGCTGTAAATTACCAGCTTGTAATAACTTTTCTTCGGTAAAGTGTTCAAAATGTAGTCTACATTTTTGTCTAAACAAAAATAATAATTGTTTTTTTAAATTTCATAATGCTTAATTTTTGCTAAGATATGTATTTTTTTAATATTTTATAATATTGTTAATAATATGAATAAATAAAAAAAAAATGGTAGCGTTCAAACGCTATATATCATGTTTGCTATATCTTATTTTTTCTCAAAAAAGGACTTTTAGGATTCAAATAATTTTTTTTTATTATTTTTCCTGAATTCCTTGCATTGCGTTTAGTAAGAAACAAATTTTTTCCAAAAGAAAAAAAAATCGCGCATTGTAGGGTTAAGTAATCTCTTATATTAATTGTTCAATTTAGTTTTAACAATCTGTCAAGCAATATATTTTACTAGCCGTAAAAAAGAATATAAGAATATATTAAACAGAAAGAAAGATTATCTAATACGGAAAGGTCTTTTCTGTTGGCAAATATTTGAAAATAGTATAAAATATAATCAAGGAGAATGTAATATTAAAGAGCTACAAAGTTAAAGACAATTAAAATATTATAAAATATTTGAGATTTCTTTTCATATCAAATTCACTGTACCTATTCCTGGTATACACGTCTTTATTTATTAAACTTATCTCTTAATTTATTATTAATTAAAAATAAAACCGCGGGTGTTATATTTTTTATATTAATTATGTGTTATTAAATTAATTAATATATTATACATATTATAATTTTAGACGGTTTATTGATGTCACCTGCATAAAAATATTATTGGATCTCTGTCAAAAATAATTTTTTGATGGTAAAATTAATATTTTTATTTGTGGATATGCGAAGAAGAATTTGTTCGAAATGAATTACATTAGATATGACTTTAAAATAACTAGAATGATTTAAGTTATAACTAGAATTTAAGTATCTTTAGATAATTAGTCAAAAACAAAACTTTTTCTAGATAATTTATTTCACTGTTATTTCTACTTAGAATTGAACATTGATCTATTTTCAACTAGAATTATCTAGTCAAATATTTTAACTTTATTTTTAACTAGAAATCTAGGAGTTCTGCTTCTAGTTAAATTTGAGCTAAATCTAGTTTTTAAAAAAATAAGAGTGTATTAAAATTCTGTGGTGTTGGCTGTTAATATTCAATATTGTTCAATTTCGACAGTAGTTTTTTTTTCTTGACTGTTACGACAAGCATTGCGATTGCTATCATTGATTTCCATTATGCATTTACGCTCACTAAACGCTCACATTACAATTATAATTAATATTATTAATATCCCAAACTTACTGCAGCAGGTGATCAGTTTTTTTTTCTTTTGTCTTTATTTCGATCTCCGCGGTATTTTTCCACCTGACAAACTACTGTGCGTGACCTTAATTTTTTTACTTTAATCTCAAATTCTTCACTTGGGCCTGCTATGGCCTATTTTTATAAATAAATATAAAAATAATTTTTCTTTAATAATTTAAAAAAAAAACTAACAAGTGTTACCAATTCCGTATTGTTGGATACGATGTTCTCCTCACTTACAGAATTTAATATATCCAACTCCGGTTGTTCACTTGAGCCTGCTATGGCCTATTTTTATAAATATGTAAATATCAAAATAATTTTTCTTTAATCATTTAAAAAAAAAAAATACTAACAAGTGTTACCACTTTGTACTTGATGATGATTCAGTTAATTTATGTGTACCCAAATCAACTTCACTAAACAAGTTACACAGTTTCTCCAGTTTTGCAGCATCAGCTGGACAATTTTCAGGATGGAAATTATCTTTCAATTCATAGGCTTTTTTTCAAATTATCTAATTTTTGCTTTAAAATTTTATTTTCTTCAATTGCTGACATAGCTGGGTAAGATACAAATACTTAAAATTCAAGATTTTTTTTTGAAGATTTTTTTTTCAAGATTTTTGTGTTCTGAATTGATGTAGTCATATCTATTAAGCAATATTTTTTATAGTTAATATATATACCAATATTTATATTTTTTACACACAGACACAGCATAATATTTAGATATTTTGAAACATTATAAAAAAATAAATTTTTATGTCCGTCCACATCAAGACATTTTGCAACAAAATATCCAAGAAAGAAATATAAAAGCATATTGCATTTATAAATTTTTTATTGATTTAAGTAATCTCTTATATTAATTGTTCAATTTAGTTTTAACAATCTGTCAAGCAATATATTTTACTAGCCGTAAAAAAGAATATAAGAATATATTAAACAGAAAGAAAGATTATCTAATACGGAAAGGTCTTTTCCGTTGGCAAATATTTGAAAATAGTATAAAATATAATCAAGGAGAATGTAATATTAAAGAGCTACAAAGTTAAAGACAATTAAAATATTATAAAATATTTGAGATTTCTTTTCATATCAAATTCACTGTACCTATTCCTGGTATACACGTCTTTATTTATTAAACTTATCTTTTAATTTATTATTAATTAAAAATAAAACCGCGGGTGTTATATTTTTTATATTAATTATGTATTATTAAATTAATTAATATATTATACATATTATAATTTTAGACGGTTTATTGATGTCACCTGTATAAAAATATTATTGGATCTCTGTCAAAAATAATTTTTTGATGGTAAAATTAATATTTTTATTTGTGGATATGCGAAGAAGAATTTGTTCGAAATGAATTACATTAGATATGACTTTAAAATAACTAGAATGATTTAAGTTATAACTAGAATTTAAGTATCTTTAGATAATTAGTCAAAAACAAAACTTTTTCTAGATAATTTATTTCACTGTTATTTCTACTTAGAATTGAACATTGATCTATTTTCAACTAGAATTATCTAGTCAAATATTTTAACTTTATTTTTAACTAGAAATCTAGGAGTTCTGCTTCTAGTTAAATTTGAGCTAAATCTAGTTTTAAAAAAAATAAGAGTGTATTGAAATTCTGTGGTGTTGGCTGTTAATATTCAATATTGTTCAATTTCGACAGTAGTTTTTTTTTCTTGACTGTTACGACAAGCATTGCGATTGCTATCATTGATTTCCATTATGCATTTACGCTCACTAAACGCTCACATTACAATTATAATTAATATTATTAATATCCCAAACTTACTGCAGCAGGTGATCAGTTTTTTTTTTCTTTTGTCTTTATTTCGATCTCCGCGGTATTTTCTAACCTGACAAACTACTGTGCGTGACCTTAATTTTTTTACTTTAATCTCAAATTCTTCACTTGGGCCTGCTATGGCCTATTTTTATAATACCAGCAAAAAATGTAGTTTAGTTTATACATGAACCAAATATGAGTTCAATAAATAAATTCACCTTTTGGTAAAATTAACCTAATCAACAGAGACTAAATATTTAAAATCACTACACCTCAGAGAGGCGGCAGTTAAATCCTTAATAATAAAACAACATTTATTACTTTATTATTAGAAAAAAAAAAAAAAAAAAAAAAAAAAAAATATGGAAAGTCAAATAAAAGATTTAAAAGCGGTAGGGATATCTACCAAAGTGTCATCAGTAACCACGGCTAACGGCGAGGGCTTCGCTGATCTTAGATCCGTGCAGTCGCCAGTGGTTCATCAACATCAAAATCAACATCAACATCAAGAACAAAACACGGTAAATGAATATAATACATTCAGAAATGATCCGTTTCAAAGTAATAGTATAATCAGGAGAACTCCGACCAAAAATATATCGTTAAAAGAAAAATACAAATCGATAACAGATAACAACAGCACTGCTGTTCGCAATTTAAATAATAATGCTAATTTAATTAGTAAAGAAAATAAAACTAAAACAATAAAAGATCCTGAAGTATATAGTGAATTACAAAAGGTTACAAAGGAAAATACGCAATTACGCAATTACATCGAGAGAATGGAAAATAATTGCAAAATCGAACTGGAAAAAATTTCGAAAGAAAATGCATATTTACGTCAACAAATGCTCAACATGGAAATTAAAATGCAAGAGTTAATAAATATAGCTGCGGAACATAATAAAGATAATAAAGCAGAAAACATAGAAAACAAAGAATATGATAATCAAATGTAGTATAATACAGATGAGGAAGAACTAGCAGAAGAGACTGAATGGATTAGAGTAAAACACAATAATAAAAATAAAAAAATAAAAATAAGCGAAGTAAATACTCCGCCAAGACAGAATCTGCCAAAGAACAAAACTCAACATCAGTCAGTACAAAAATCTATTTCGCCAAAATCTATATTGGTAAAAGATAAGAAAATACCAGCACCTCCACCAATAATAATAGAGAATTTTAAAAATTTCGATGAAATTCTAGAAAAAGTAAAAGCCGAAATAGCTGTAGAACTATTCAATATAATATTAATTCATAAGAACTGTATAAAAATAAACGTAATAGATAGTGAAGCATATAGAAATCTAACAAAGATGCTAAAAAAAGAAGGCTACAGTTGGCACTCTTATGAAAATAAACAAATACGTCCAATAAGGGTTATGGCCAAAAATCTGCACTGTTCTTGCAAACCAGAAGCAATCATAGAAGATCTGAAAAATCAAGATATTAAAATTATTGATGCAGTAAATAAATTAAGCTGGAAAAATAAAGAACCGATGAACATGTTTATGCTTTCATTTAGTGCAGATGAAAGCATCAAAAAAGTCTATGAGATAAATAATATACTGAGATGTAGAGTGAAAATAGAACCAGTCAGGAAAAATAAACTAACTCCACAATGCAAAATTTGTCAAGCGTATGGGCGCACGCAAAAATATTGTGGAAAAGCGCCAAGATGTGTCAAGTGCGCAGGTAAACATCATACGAAAGACTGTCAGAAACCCAAAACTGAACCAGCAAAATGCATTCATTGTGGTGAACCAAACCCAGCAAGCTATAGAGGTTGTATAATTGCCAAAGAAATGCAAAAATTAAAAATTAAAAAGAGAAATAAAACAAGTTTTGATAATCAGAGAAAGAACTATAATGGTAATGAAATTAAACAGAAGCAAAATTCCAATGAGCAAAGTATTAACATACCACAACAAAAAGTTCCTAATAAAACCTATGCAGGAGTATCAGCCTCAGCTAATGCGGAACATACTATTGATATGAAGGGAACACTAGAAACTATTTTTAAAAAATTAGATAATGTAGAAAACTCAGTCAGCACCTTAAGTAGCAGAGTGCAAAAAATAGAGGGCAGCACCAGAAAAGCTGTTCCGAAGACAAAAAAAAAATAAGTAATGAACACAAAAATATTATCATGAAATGCCAACGAAGGACTGCAACATAAACAAGAACTACAAGCAGTACTAGACACGAATAGAATAGACGTGTGTTTAGTGTCCGAAACGCACTTCACAAAACAATCGTCAATAGAAATTAGAGGCTACAAGGTATACAATTCTATACACCCAGATAACACTGCCAGAGGGGGTAGTGCTGTGATAATAAAAGAAAACATTCAACACTACGAAGTATATAAAGTTGAAACAAAAGAATTACAAGCAGCAGCAGTTAACATTAAAACTAAAAACAACACATTTGTAGTTCATTGAATTCTTCAAAAAAAACGGAAATAATTCATCATTTGTGGCGACTATAATGCAAAAAATATTAACTGGGGATCAAGAATGACAACAACTAGAGGAAGACATCTGTACAATGCAATTAAAGAACATAACTGTGAAGCAGTAACAACAGGTAAGCCCACATATTGGCCAACTGATACACGAAAAATACCAGATCTCATCGACTTTTTCGTAATCAAAACTATATGTAGTACACATTTACAAATAGAAGAGAGACATGATTTCAATTCTGATCATTCACCAATATTACTAACATTGAGTAAAGCTGTCATACTGAAAGAAGGTAATCCGCATCTTTCTAACAAATGGACAGACTGGGAAATGGATTTTGCAATTGTTCATCAAAATATTCGCAGTTTGAGAAAAAACTTTGATTTATTTGTATCACATTTGGCTTCATTAGATCATTTGCCTGATCTTATATTTATTTCTGAAATTTGGATTTTCGAATTTGAAATTTCTTGTTTTAGTATTCCAAATTACACATTTGCGGCAAATTGTAATAATTCTTACGCTGCTGGTGGAGTTGCTGTTTTTTATCGAAATAATTTAAAGTGCGATATAAAAATTTTTAATCTAAATAGTGCTGATGTTATGAGTTTAAATTGCGAAATTGCTGGTATTCAATACTGTTTTGTAGGCGTTTATAGATTACATAAGTATAATGCTAGTGTGTTTTTGGAGGAGTTTGCTAAACTTATGGAAAATCTAACAAGTAAAAATTTAATTATAATAGGTGATTTTAATATAAATCTTTTGTCTAATTCTACTGATGTTGATAACTTTCTTTCAATACTATCTTCTTTCGGTTGTAGTTCGCTAATAGATCAGCCAACACGTGAATCTCATAATTCAAGTTCTTGCTTAGATCATATATTTTTAAGGTTACACAGGAACAATAATGTAAATTATAAGACCGCAGTTTATAATATAAAAATAACAGATCATAGTTTAATTAGTATTCAACTTGATCACAATATTTCTAGAAAAAATCAATGTAATAATTATGAATCTCGACGAATTAATTACTCTGAGTTGAAAAATGCTTTAACTTTTGAACACTGGGAAGAAGTTTATAGTTCTAATGATCCGTCAATTGCTTTTAATCTATTTCTTGCTAAGTTGCAAACTCATATTTTAGATTGTAGTCAAATTTTGAATCAAAATAATAATAAGAATAAATCACTTAAACCGTGGATATCTTTATCATTATTAAGGAAAATTAAAAAAAATAATAAACTTTATATGTGTATTAAAAATCATCCTAATAATTTACGACTCAAAAGTTACTATAGTAAATTATGTAGTGAGTTGAAAAATGATATTCCTAAGTGTAAAGATGATTATTTTTGTAAAAAATTATCGGAAGAAAAAGGCAATTCTAAAAAAGAATGGGAAGTTGTTAATGAAATTTTAAATAGAAATGTACCTAAGCAAGATATTAAGTTAAATATTAATAATACAATTACTTCTTCTCCCACAGATGTTGCTAATGTATTTAATGATTATTTTTCTAATATTTCGAGTTCATTAACAGGATTTAATAATTGCAACAATGACATTTTACCAGATACCACCATTCGTCATGATTCTTCTCAATCTCAAAGTTTTTACTGTGCAAATTTTAGCTCCTCTGAAATTTATAAAATTATAATATCACTAAAAAGCTCAACAGTTTCTTCATGTGATAAAATTACTAGTGTTGTTCTTAAAAATATTGCTCTTCAGATCATTGATGTTCTTTGTTTTATTTTTAACCTAAGTATTCAAAAAGGGATCTTTCCTGAATCTCTTAAAACTGCTATAGTTATACCTTTATATAAAAAAGGAGATAATACAATTATAAATAATTACAGGCCTATTGCTCTTTTATCGGTTTTTTCTAAAATTTTTGAAAAAGGTATGAAGAATAGAATGTTATCATTCCTAAATAAAAATAAATTCTTTAGTGATTTCCAGTTTGGTTTCAGGAGTGGGAAATCTATAGAAGATGCTCTAATAAAATTATGTAGTGAATTATATAAATCCATAAATGAATCTGAAATTCCTGCAGCATTATTTATTGACATTACAAAGGCCTTTGATATGGTTGATCATGAAATATTATTAAAAAAACTGGAAAATGCAGGGTTTAGAGGATCGATAATGTCCTCATAGTTCCTCAATAATGTCCTCATAGCTGCGTTGCAAGAGACCAAAATTCCAAATACATACCCATTAACCTCATACGATGGATATAACATCGTACGTCGTGATAGAACAGATCGAGGTGGAGGCATTTTGTTACGATAAATGAAGATTTTCCGACACGTATAACACCCACATGCTCCAGCTCGCCGGATATTACTCTTATCAGTAATTCGTTACTAAGTCTAGTATCATGGCAAGCCGTACCTGCCCTTAGCTCAGATCACATACCCATCTCAGTGGAAGAACCACATAGCTTTATCCAGTCTGAACGACGAACCTATCTGAATCACAATAAAGCTGATTGGATAGGTTTCGCTAACTTCATGGACGAGGCTATCCTTCCGCTCCCTGAACCAACTTCAGCTACGGCAGGAGAAAAAATCTTTCGTGACATTATGGTCCGTGCTTCTAAAATGTTCATACCAATGGGAAGAATCAAAAAACTTATACCTCACTTCCCTCAAGAAGCAGCTCGGCTTGCTGAACAACGTGACCGACTTCGATCCACAGACCCAGGACACACCCAAATAGCACAGCTCACTCGTGACATTCACCACCTAGTCAATGAGTTTAGAAGATCCTAATAGATCAGCTATCTCGAGCAGTGTGCACCTGGCTCCAAAAAACTATGGTCTACCATCAAAAGTCTGCAGGTAAGCGTCAAGCACAACACAAGTCAGCAATCACTTTTAACAACATCCAATGTAGTGATAGTAAAAATGTGCTTCTGTTGTCAATTCTTTGAACACCCTCTAGAACAGGACAAAACCATCCGTTCTGTTTGTCGCAAACTTAAAGCACTGGATTCGAGAAGCAACGCAACACCCTTCATTGTCCAAGAGGTCCTCGAGGCGATAAAAGCACTCGGACCAGATGGTATCTCCATGGTCATGCTCAAGAAACTCGGCCCTACCAGCCTTGAGTACTTGACAAAAATTTTCAATAGAACCACGGAAGATCTCTCCATTTCCAACATATGGAAAGTTGCCAGAGTTGTTCCCATCCCAAAACCTGGCAAACCATCTCATGAAGGAACATCATACAGGCCTATTTCGTTGCTCTCTCCAATTGCTAAAACGTTAGAGTCTCTACTCTTAAGTCAGTTACAACAACACCTTAGCCTTGCGAATCACCAACACGGCTTCAGAAAACACCGAAGCACGGTTACGGCGCTCACAGAATTGACGACCACTATAGCCGACGCTATCAATCACAGTCGGCCACACAAGCGTACCATAGTGGTGGCACTTGACCTCTCCAAGGCTTTTGACACAGTATCTATTCCTATCCTCCTTTCCGACATCCTTAACTCCACACTCCCCAATCCAACCAAAAGATTCCTTTCTTACTACCTACACGGCAGACACGCTTATGTAGAATTCATAAATTCCAAATCCTCGCATCGAAAGCTAAAAATGGGGGTACCCCAAGGGGGAGTAATATCACCTATTCTTTTTAACCTATATCTTTCAATGCTTCCTATCCCTCCTCCCGGCGTAAAGTTGATTTCATACGCAGACGATTGCACGATTGTCGCAACTGGGACTGACATAAATGATGCTGCGAATAAGATCAATCCCTATTTAGCGGAACTAGCTTCATTCTTCAGCAGGCGCAAATTACACCTTGCCACCCAGAAATCAACTGCAACCTTGTTTACATCATGGACAAAGGAAGTCAGAATACCACTGGGTATACACATTAATGGTGAGACCATTCCCACTATTAATAACCCAACTATACTTGGTGTGACTTTTGATAACCTCTTGACCTTTTGTAAACACGCCAAATCCATCTGTCAAAAACTAAACAGTAGAAACAGAGTTCTCAGAGCACTCTCAGGTACCACCTGGGGTAAAGATAAAGAGATCATTATTACCACCTACAAGGCTATTGGTCGCTCCATAGTCAACTATGCTGCTCCCGTCTGGTCCACATTCCTAAGCACCACCCAATGGAACAACATTCAGACCAGGCAGAATACTGCACTGCGTATCGCCAGAGGGTGTCACTCCATTACTAATCCTGATCACCTACATGATGAAGCATCACTTTTCAATGTCAAGCAACACAATGAACTGCTCACAAAGCAATTCTTGTTTGCTTGTCATAATCCACAACATCCTATCCATGATGTTACATCACGTCCTTTGCCTCATCGCAGTATTAGGTCCAATTTCCGAACCCACAAAAACAGCATAGCGACACTTATCCCAAATTCCTGGAATACCTCAACGGTACGTACATCCCTAAATATCCTTCACCAGCAAGCAGTGTCACAACATATATATATATGCATTTGTGTCACACATATATATATATATATATATATATATATATATAAATATATATATAATTTATATAAATATTATATATAGTACAAAAAAAAAAAAAAATTATTTTGTTGGTTATTTATATAAATTTTAATTAAAAATTATTATATACTAATTAAAATTATCTAATTAATATTAATTAAATAATTTAATTAAATATTATAATTTATAGTTTAATTTATAAATATATGAATATGTTTATAAATTAAAGTTAATAGATTAGTTATTTAATATTGATTATTAAATAGTTTATTTATTAAAATTACATGTATATTTTAATGATTTAGGGGGTCATTAAAATGAATGTATAGGGAGGAATTACCAATTGTTGGTTATTTATATAAATTTTAATTAAAAATTATTATATACTAATTAAAATTATCTAATTAATATTAATTAAATAATTTAATTAAATATTATAATTTATAGTTTAATTTATAAATATATGAATATGTTTATAAATTAAAGTTAATAGATTAGTTATTTAATATTGATTATTAAATAGTTGCACAAATGCAAAAAAAAAGTGTCCGGGGGACGCGTACGCTTTTTATGTGCGCAGCAACATCTCCTAGAACCGCACGTCCGATTTTAATGAAATTTGGCACACATGCTCTAACAGACTTCACCCTGGTGCCGGTACAAGATGATATCGATCCTTTCAGTGGAAACATGTCAGATTTCCCCATTTATGTGCGAACCTATGTGTTTTTGTTCTACGGAAAAATGTAAAAAAAAAATTCATGTCTTCATGGATGAAATTTAAAACATAGGTTGGTATCATGATTGTCCACAAGACTACCTAGATACAGATCTGTAACTTTAGGGGGTCCATGGTAAAATTTCCGATTAAAATTTCGTATGCTCTAGAGAGCATATAGTAATTATTATCTAATTAGCATAAATTTTGGTACATATGATAGTTTCCGTATGTACTTACCGATTGCAAAATTTAAAGTCGATACTTCAGTGGGTCCATGTAAAAATTCGTAATTACTTTTCATGAGTTCAACTCTATATATACAATAACTTTCACCCAATTGCAATAATATTCCATACACAGTTTCATTTAGTTATCTATAGTTGATACTCCACAAATTTGTAGCTGGTAGGTATAGTACGTTCATGGGAAACTAATATATGAGCAACATAGTTTTTCCGAACAATATTTGTTTTATGTTCTACAGCGTGTAATTATTATCCAATTTCAATGAAATTTGGCACACAAGTTGAGTTCGTGATTATGCATAGGTTGACTAAATTACAGGTAAGTAGGATTAGGGTGCCCATGTTAAATTATTATCCAATTTCAATGAAATTTGGTACACAAGTTGAGTTCGTGATTATGCATAGGTTGACTAAATTACAGGTAAGTAGGATTAGGGTGTCCATGTTAAATTTCCGATTTAATTTTTAATTTTTTTTTCATATGTTCTACAGCATATAGTAATTGTTAACCGATTTCAAAGATATTTTATATATAAGCTAATTTTGTGATCTAGTTGGCTCTCTTGAAATTTGGAGACCTTCAGGGGGTTCCTAGAAAACAGTTTTAGTTTCCGAATTTTATATAATTCCGTGTTTTATAGTATGTAATTATTATCTGATTTTAATGAAATTTGGTACAAAGGTAGACCTTCTGATTATGCATGTGTTAATACCTTCAGGGGGTCCATACTAAAATTTCCGATTAAAATTTCATATGCTCTAGATCTAGAGCATATGGAATTTATTATCTGATTTGAATGAAATTTGACACACATAGTAGCTTCCTTATGTACTTACTTTTTACAAAGTTTAAAGTCGTCAATTCAGTGGGTCTATGTTAAAATGTCCAATTATATTTCATAAGTTCAATACTCTACAATCTACATCATACAGTAATTGGCACCCAATTACAATTATATTTCAAACACAGGTTTACTTTGTGACCTACTTATTGCTCCAAAAATTTGTGTTCATGGGAAACTAATATATGAGCAACATTGTGTTCATGGGAAACTAATATATGAGCAACTTAGTTTCCAAAGAATATTTCATATACATATACAAAATATATGCAAATTAAAAAAAAAAAAACCTATATAAAATTTTTAATTCTGGCCTACTATATAAAAATTCTTTATATATGTATGTGGGATGGTTCAACAGATTCTTAATAAAAGCAATATTTATTATTTAAAGATTTTAGTTTTATTGCTTATTCCTATTTTGCTAATTACAGGCTTATTTAATTTTTAATTTTACTACTATTCTAGGAGTTGGCAACAAACGAAAAAGAGCAACAAGTCTACACAGCAACAAGTTCTAAAAACGATTGATCGTAATTGTCTTTTTTCTCGTGGTCGTCTCCTCTACCGACTGAGTTGCCATCCTTCGATACTCGGCATCGGCAGAGTTTCCAGCTTTCGATTATCGTATACGATGGCCGTGTCCACACTATCGTGCAGACTGCGTTACGATTCCTACAATCGGCCGTCCTGACCCTATTTACGACCTCGTAAATGTGTGATAAGCTATTTTTTTTCATTGTCAACGCATAGTTAATTCGATTTAATTACATTATTTTTACTTTCATTATTACTACGGTTTAATTACATTATTACTATTAAAAATTCAATTTCTATTCTTATTTACGTTTTAAATTTAAGCTGTATTGTGCTTAAATTTTAAGTTTAATTTATGATCTTAACGTAATTGTATGTACCTTTTACTTTACATTATAATAGTTACTTTTGGGATTTTAATTCATTTTTGCATTTACATTTAATTCATGCTTTTTTATTCGACTAATAAATTTCTTATTTAATTTATCTTTTGCACATACTTTATATTTCATAATTTCCTTTTAATCCTTACTTATTACTATCTTTTAACTTAAAATATCAATTTTGGTGTTATTTTATAAATTTGTATATTCTAGTTTTATAAGTTCTCTTTAAGATTTTCATTTAATCGTTACTTTCCTTTTTTTTTTTTTTTTCAAAAAAAAACAAATTCATATTAAATTTACATTTCATCTTTTTGTAACCTTAGAATTTACTTTGTTAAACATTATTTTTTCGTTACAGCCGTAGAAAATTTTCATAATTTTATATATGTACCACCAAAATTTATATTTTATTTTAAACTTTAAATTTTAGCTGTATAAATCCTATAAATTTATTATAAATAAATTTATTTATTTTATAAATTTTTATAAATTTTCTTATAATGTATAATCTTATTTTTTATTTTTATGTTCATAGAATATTTACAAATTCATCTATTATTTTAAATTTTAACATTGTGATCTAAAATATCGTTTTTGATCATTAAATATGATCCTCATCTTCATATTTTTATTAAAATTTACATTTTCATCTTTTATTTTTCATTTTCAACTTTACATTTTACATATCGTTTTAAATATATTTATATTTGTAAATTTACGTTTTAAATATCATCTTTTTGCATCTATTAATTTAATAAAATTTACATTTACGTCTTTTATTTTTAAATTTTTAATTTACGTTTTAAATATCATTTTACATATATTTATATTTTCATCTTTTATTTTTAGATTTACATCTTAAATATGATATTTTGATAATTAAATATGATCTTTCATCATTATGTATTTTTTTTTTTAATTTATATTTTAAATATCATATTTTTTCATCTTTTAATTTAATAAAATTTACATTTTCGTCTTTTATTTTTTAGATTTACATCTTACATATCATCTTTTGATCATTAATCTTTCATCTTTAGTTTTCTTAATTTAAAATTTTCATCTTTTTTTTTAAAAATTTTAAAATTTACGTTTTAAATATCATCTTTTGTCATCTTTTAATTTATTAAAATTTACATTTACGTCTTTTATTTTTAAATTTTAAGTTTACGTTTTAAATATCATCTTTTGTCATCTTTTAATTTATTAAAATTTACATTTACGCCTTTTATTTTTAAATTTTAAGTTTACGTTTTAAATATCATTTTAAATATATTTATATTTTCATCTTTTAATTTACTTCTTTAAATATTTCAAAATTTACGTTATTTTATTTATTCATCTTATTTAAACTATTAAAATATTACTAAATTTATATGTTCGTCTTTTACATTGTTTTATTTGTTACTTTTTTGTTGGTTGTCATCATGCAGTTCTTCCTCTGTGAATTCTAGGAAATCTTCTTCTTCACTACTTTCTTCTTCCCAATTACGCCATTTTTTCATATTGTCAGCTGTGCTTATTGTAATCTTGGGACCTTCATGATTACCTATTTTCTCCACTTGGTAGCGATCATGTGCTGTTGCCCTTGTTACTTTATATGGACCTAAAAATTTAGAAAAAAGTTTTAATTGGTTACCAAATTGTGTACGTTTAATAGCCACGATTTCCCCGATTTCGTATTTAATATGTTGTTTTCGATTTTTATCGTATGTTTTACGGGTTTCGTTTTGGACTTTAACAATGTTTTCGCGCACCGATTTCCGCATATCACTACGCATTTCGTCTAAGACGTTCATAAACTCTTGTTCTAACGTTTGTGTTAATTCCATATCCGATTTTAATCTCATCCTGGTACCTATCAAAACTTGAAATGGCGATCTACCAATACTTCTTTGAAATGTTGAGTTAATGTTTTGTTGTAACGCATTTGTATAGGTATACCTATACCTATAGGTATAGGTATAGGTAATGTTTGTTGTAACGCATTTGTATAGGTATACCACTTTGCTGGGTCTTCTGTTGTTAATTTTGTTAATACCGGTATTATTATTCTGTTCAATCTTTCCACTTGACCGTTGCCTCTCGGTGTACCCGTTGATATTAGCAGGTGAATAATATTTTCGTTTTCGCAATATTTTTTAAAAAGTTGGAAGTACATGCCGATCCTCGGTCAGTTATTATTCTTCGTGGGTTACCGAATACGGCTTGTTGCACATTCAACTTTTGAAGTACTTCTACAGCATTTGTTGTCTTAACTGGATATAACCAACAATATTTAGAGAATGCATTTATTACACTTAATATGTATGTCTATTTTTTGGTGGTACTTGTCATAGGACCCAGATGGTCTATGTGGTATGTATCTAGTGGGTATTCATCTTTGTGGATTGGATTTAGGTATCCTTCCTGTTTACCATGTTTTTTCTCTCCCAGAATGCACTGAATGCAATTTTTTCTACATTTGTCGATCTTTTCTTTTAGTTTCGGTATATCATATTCTTGTTTATTCAAATCTTCCATTTTTCTACTTGCGAAATGTCCTTTTTCGTGAATATTTTTGATGATTTCTTCTTGCATATTTTTTGGTATGCAAATTTTCTTTCCATCTTCCTCATTTTTGTAGATTATTCCGTGTTCTATTATATAATTTTCGTATGTTTTACATTCTTCTACTAATTTTCTTATTAATTTCAGATGTTCATCGTTTTTCTGTGCCCATTTAATTCTTTCAATAAATTCGCTTGTAACCATTAACACGATCGGGTTTCTACTTAGAGCGTCTGCATGCTTCATTATGTTTCCTGGTCTGTGCTCTAATACGTAGTTAAATTCCTGTAGTGCCAATGCCCAACCAGCAATCCTAGGTAGGATGTTCTGTTTTTCCATCGTTTATTTAAATGCTGCACAATCTGTTACGATTTTGAATTGTATTCCTAGCAGATATACTCTCAATTTCTTCAATGCTGCGATTATAGCTAATACTTCTAGCTCATAGCTACTGTAACGTTCTTGCGCTGGTGTTGTTTTTTTACTATAATAGTATACCGGATGCAATATGTTATTATCATCTTTTTGCATTAATACCGCTCCGAATCCCCATTTCGATGCATCGGTGTGTAATTCGGTATCGGTGTTGTGTCTATACAGGGTAAGTACTGGGTTATCTATTAATTTCTTTTTTAATTCTTGAAACGCATGTTTTTCTGATGGTCCGAAGATGAATGATGTGTTTTTTTTCAACAACTCCGTTAATGGCCTAGCTATCAATGAATAATTATTGATAAATTTTCTAAAAAATCCGGTAAGTCCTAAAAATCCTTGTAGTTTTTTTTAATTTGTTGGTTCTGGAAACTTTTTTACTGCTGCTGTTTTAAAATCTGACGGGGCGACTTTTCCTTTCGATATTTTAAACCCCAGATATTCTATTTCCTCGCAGAGAAACTGACATTTTGACCACTTTATTTGTAATCCGAACTTTTCTGCTACGTTTAATACTTCCTTTAAATGTTCAAGTGTTTTCTGGCAGTTTTCCGCTAACACCACTATGTCATCCATATGTAATAGTACGTATTTCTTTTCTATTAGTGGTTTGAAAATTATATTGATGTATTTCTGGAAGACCGTAGGTGACGTACACAATCCAAATGGTGCTTTGTTGAATTCATATTGTCCAGAAGGTGTTACACCTTCTATTTTTCAGAGTATTTTTTGCTGTTTTCGTCTATGTTCACGTGGAAGAAGCCGTTCTTCAGATCTAAAGTGGAAAATATTTTCAACCCACTAAGCGCGTCTATCTGGTCTTCGATCAGTGGTAACGGATACCTTTCCCTTATAATCTTGCTGTTTAATTTTCTGTAATCAATACATAGACGTTTCGTACCATCTTTCTTATTCACCAATTGTATTGGACTTGCGTAATCCGACGTGCTCGGACATATTATCTCATCTTTTAGCCATTCTTTGATCTGTTCGTCAACTAAATCGTTTTCTAGTGGTGCCAAACGTCTTGGATGTTGTGCAATAGGTATCTCATCGGATAAGATAATTTTTAGCTTTACACCTGTGTCTGTTACTTCTTGTTTTGGTTTATAAGTTTTTACCATAATTTCTATATTATCTTTGTATTTCGTATTACCAATATTTAATTCCGAATTCGTCTGTGTAACATTATAACATGTCTTTAGTGATTCTTCCAGCTTGCTCACGTGAATACCATCAGCTGTTATTATTATGTTAGTATTATTTTCTGATTATCATTGGTATTTTCAACGATGTATTAGCCACTACGTGAACTTGTGCGTTGAACTTGTTGTTATCCAATTCAATTTCGCTTTCGAAATATCCCTGTGTTGTTATGAAATTTGTAGACAGTCCTTGCACTCTTGTTGTATTTTCGTGCAATTGGGGTGATCCTATCATTGTATAGTATTCAGCTCTAATTAAATATATTTCACTCCCTGTATCTATTAACGCTGTTGTATGAACTCCATTGATTTTAACTAACTTTCCTTCATTATTGTTATCTTGTAAGATGCATTTCACCGACCTTGTTTTACAATCTTTTGCAATATGCCCCATTTCATTGCAACTAAAACATTTCGGTAGCTTTTCTTTACATTCGGCTTTTTTGTGGCCTCTTTTACCGCAATTATAACATCTGATATCGTTGTTTTTATTGTTTGTTGGTTCTACGAATTTTTCAACTTTTTTCGTTTATCGTTCTTTATATTTTTTCTCGTTATTATAGATGCTAGCTTTGAATTTCGTGTATTGTACTAGGACTTCTCTAAATTGGCTGAACGTTGTTGCAACGAAAAGACTGCTCTTATTTTTTGGATCATCACGAATTCCATGTATAACGTACTGAATGATTGCTGCTTCGTCTTTGAGATGTCCTTTTGTTGCTATTTCTCTCATACTAAGAAAATATTCGTAAATTGTCTCATGTATCCTTTGTCTTCGACTTTCCAATTTTCTATGTAAATCGGCTGCATTCATCTTGATACTGAACTCTTCTTGTAGAAATGCCTTCAGTTCATGCCAGCTGTTCAGGTTTGGGTTTGTACGTAATGCCAATTTTGCTGCTCCTGTTAGTAGCCTTTTTGGAAATATTACATGGTGCAGATTTGTCCACTTCATTTCTTTTGCTACACTTTTAACATCTGTAATCCATGAATTTACGTCAAAATTGTCCGTTCCATTAAACTCTGACAGAATGTTCAATACGTCTTTGAACTGTATCGTTTCTCTGACTGATGAATTAGATTCCATGCTGGCTAGCATCTCTTTATTTTCTTCTTTTAATCTGTTAATTTCTTCTTGCTTTTTTGTCTCTCTTCTCTTTCTAGTAGCTCTTTCTCTATCAAATCTTGTTCCAACTTAATACTTGTGTCGTCATCTCGTTTGAGTTGGTTACTCTTAGCTTGTTCTTTTAGTCTATCATTCTCCTTTTTCAATAGTGCCAGCTCCAATTCTACGCTATTTTATTTCAATTGATGCTTTTTTATCAATCTTTGCTCTGCTGTACTCACCCCACTGCTACCATCTTCATTTTGTGGATCCATTTTTATTTTATTTTTTATTTTAGGAAAATTTTGTTTACTTATTACCTACAAAATTTTTATTTTTATCTTATTTATTGATATGTTAGAATAAAACAACAAATTTTATTAATTTATTTTATCTAAAAGTATATTGATTTTATCAATTTAATCCAATATTTAATTTATTTATATTTTATGAAAAGTAAATTTTTGTATCTATAGTTGCCCTGTACTAAAAGTGTTTGTAACTATTGCAATTAGATTATTTAATTGAAATATTACAAAAAATAAATTTTAGAGTTATTTGTTTTATTTAATATTGTCCACGCCTTTAATCTTCTAATTGATTATTATGCTATAATAATTTTTAGCGTAATTTGCTTTTTATATGTTAAAATTAATTAATTTTATTAATGCTTTACTTTCAGGTTGTAAATTTTTATGTATTCAGGATAAATTGATAGAATTATAATTTTATTTGTTTAATTTTTATTTATTTAGAAAAACAATAAATTTGTTTAATTTTTAGGCTAAATTAATTAATGTTACAATATAAAATCGTTTTGTTGAAGTTTAAAAAAATTGATGAACGGTTTTCTTGAAATAAAAAAATTATTGAAATGATTTCGTAAAAAATTGATGAATTTTGATAAAATTATAACACGCGGGAAAAATATATACTGTTGCCATGTGTTGAATAATTATTTCCACTTCGTACAGTTATTGTTGAAACGCTGCTATACTAAATTTCTTTATTTTCGAAGTTTCTGGAAATTTGCAAGTAAAAAAACGTGATTTGATTTTTGTCGATTTCTGTATTGGATTGAACAGAACAATTCCTTATCTGGAATATGTGACCATGATATTCCTTTTATATATCTTAATATAATTTTAAATGTAGTGGATATTTTACATTTACTTTTTTAATAATTTAAAACAATATAACTCACCCCCAACTTTTATATATAATATAATATGTAATTTTAAATTATGGTTTCCACAATACCACCATTTTGATTTTGAGAGATTCCGGCAAATTCTTTTTCAGGTTTTTCTTTGTACTGCTTTTTTGGTTGAGCCCCCAAATTTGTGGGATGGTTCAACAGATTGTTAATAAAAGCAATATTTATTATTTAAAGATTTTAGTTTTATTGCTTATTCCTATTTTGCTAATTACAGGCTTATTTAATTTTTAATTTTACTACTATTCTAGGAGTTGGCAACAAAAGAAAAAGAGCAACAAGTCTACACAGCAACAAGTTCTAAAAACGAATGATCGTAATTGTCTTTTTTCTCGTGGTCGTCTCCTCTACCGACTGAGTTGCCATACTTCGATACTCGGCATCGGCAGAGTTTCCAGCTTTCGATTATCGTATACGATGGCCGTGTCCACACTATCGTGCAGACTGCGTTACGATTCCTACATGTATACACAAGTAGTTTTGAATATGTATGTTATGCATATTCAAAAATATTTGTGTATATACCTATAAAGAATTTTTATATAGTAGAGTAGGCCAGAATTAAAAATACATATAGAGAAATATTCTCTTCCATTCTTTTTTCTATTTCTATCCTATCCTACTCTACTTTTATAAATAATTTCTTCGTTGGTTCATATTTTAAACTGAACACTATAGAACTTATAAAAAACTCTCAATTTTTCAAAAATATTCTCTGGGAATACGAAATTTTCTAACAAAAGCTTTGTTCATATTTTTAAATGAACATTTGAAAAATATAAGAAAAATTGTTGTTGGTTGTTGGTGGTTCGCTGTGAATTTACTATATAGAGGCAGAGAATTTTATTTTTGTTGGTATTGGGATATATTACTATCGATGTTCATAATTTTAAATGAACATTTGAAAAATATATGAAAAATTGTTGTTGGTTGTGGTTCGCTGTGAATTTACTATATAGAGGCAGAGAATATTTTTTTTGTTGGTATTGGGATATATTACTGTCGATGTTCATAATTTTAAATGAACATTTGAAAAATATAATATGAAAAATTATATGTTGGTTTGTTGTTACTGTTGTGATTTTAAATATAGAGGCAGAGAATATTTTTTTTGTTGGTATTGGGATATATTACTGTCGATGATCATAATTTTAAATGAACATTTGAAAAATATAATATGAAAAATTATATGTTGGTTTGTTGTTACTGTTGTGATTTTAAATATAGAGGCAGAGAATATTTTTTTTGTTGGTATTGGGATATATTACTGTCGATGTTCATAATTTTAAATGAACATTTGAAAAATATAATATGAAAAATTATATGTTGGTTTGTTGTTACTGTTGTGATTTTAAATATTGAGGCAGAGAATTTTTTTTTTGTTGGTATTGGGATATATCAGGTTAATCTAAAAGGAGTAGAGGATGGGATACATTTGGAAGGATAACATTATTATTATTTATTATTCTTATTTTTTTATTTTATTATTATTTTTTTGTTATCATTTATTTGTTTTTATTTTTTGTTATTATTTATTATTATTTATTATTTAAACATCAGAGCCTAATTTCCATAATTTTTATGTTAATGGGATAGGTGAATATTCATCAGCACTATTGTTGTTAAATTCTGTAATAATTTTATTTATTTATTTATTATTAATATTTATTAGTTTTATTTATTATTTTTTATTATTATTAATTTGTTATTCTTATTATTTATTATTATTATTTTTTTTATTATATTTCAACTTATGATTTTGGAATCATCAAATTTTCCCCAATTTTGTAGTATAATTTTAAAATTCATATATGTAAATAGTATATAGTACATCATATATAATTTTTTGCGATACAATAAAATTAAAAATAATTTGGATTTGGGGACTAAGTGTTAAAGATTTATCTTTTTTAGACCACCACAATCAAAAACAAATTTTTACGTCTATAGGTTTTTTATTATACATGCAATATTTTGGTAATGAATTTAGATACTCCGGTATGGCAAACCATCATATATTTTTTTGTTTTGAATTTATTAAACTGAACACCCGGTGCAAAACCATTAGCTTCGCCACTGGTTGTACACCATATAGTAATTATTATCAGTTTTCAATGAAAATTGGTACATAAGTTGGATTCGTGATTACGGAGTTAACTCCAACAAGATTAAGAGTATGATTTCTATAATACAATTCAGTATACGCTCAAGCTGCAGTGCTTGCAAACCGTTATATTGTCCTGCCATATTAGCACCGTTATCATATGCTTGGCCAAAGCATAAATTGAAATCAAGGACAAGATTTTCAATAATTTCAATAATTCATTTTGTGTAAATGAATCAAATGTAATAAGTCTTTCCTCAATTGAATACGATACATTATTCATAATTTTTACATAACGAATAACGAGACACGTTTGTTCTTGGTATCAGCAGTCTGGTGTCGCATCCACAATAATGTAAAAATATTAAAAATCAAAAATTTCTTCAAGAATTTTTCTTTGTACAAATTTTCTGCAAATCTCAATAATTAATTTTGAAATCTTGATAATAAATAATGAACTTCAAGACGTTTCTGCTTGTCTTATGCTCGTAAAAAACTAGATTATATTTACTGAGCAATTCTATGATACCTAGAAAGTTTCCATTCCGAAAATTTCCAATATTAAAATAATTAAATAATGCCAAGTCAATTACTTGGGAAAAATATAACATCCAAAATTCTGTGACGAACTTTTTGCCAATTACTTGAAGAGTTTGCCACACAGTTTATTTGCTTCATCCTAATGAGCACTTTAATAATGCAGATCTACTTGCTTATTTGCAATTGACATAATTTTTTTATGAATAATTGAATTCTTATGAGCGGGTACATGATCTTTCAATTTCTTCTATCTTCTTAAAATATTCCATCCTGATTGGAATTTGATGCATCAAATTTCGTATGCTGAAGGAAGCAAGGAAAACAAAACAATGACTTTTTTGAATTGCTCCAACATAACCAATCTCTGTTGCAAATTTCTTCATTCGCTAAAACTTTCTTTGTCAGACGACATTAAAATTTATTGTTTTCAGCATCATTTGGGATGTTTTGACGTATTTTTAAAATGTTCAATTTTCCAAAACTCTTCATTTGCATTATATTTTTCTTGTTAAGTACGGTGACGTCATCGTTGAAAACAGGTATTGAAGTTGTTGCTTCAATTCTTTGAATATTTGGTGGATTAGATGACATATAATTTTTTTCCACATTTGCATCATCAAATTATCTGTAATGGTGACAAAGATTTCTTCTGATGTCATATTTTTAACTTCTTGACTTGCAGAATCTTAATTTCAGAATCTTATTTGTAACTATCTTTAATTAAATATACATATCCAACAAATTATTTGACATATGCGTAATCTTGTCGCGTCGAAAAATTGACGTGCAGGGAAAATATGCGTTCACATTTGCCCTTTAAGCTTTAATAATATTTATGACACTCTACTGCAAAGTTTATATCAGATTTAATTTAAAAATCTTGTTTGAAGGTTGAAGGTTGGAATCTTTTTAATCTTCTTGGTGAATTGTTTGTGTGTAAGAATCTGGCAAGTTCATTAAGATGAATTAATAGTCTGTTGTGGTATTTAGTGCTGATATTGTTGATTTGTTCTTTGACATATTTTAACTTTATATCGTTACGTATTGTGTTGTTTTTTTACATACCAAGGTGCGTTTACTATGTTTCTTAATGTTTTTGATTGAAAGCGTTCGATTATGTAAACGTTCGATTTGCTGGCTGTACCCCATAGTTCGATCCCGTAGGTCCAGACAAGCTTGATAATACATTTGTAGACAATAACTTTGTTTTCTAATGACAATTATTATGATTTTTTTCCTAGAAGCCAGTATAAGGAGGTTGTTTTAAATCTTAGCTGTTTAGTTTTATTGAAAATATGTGTTCGCACATAGAAGTCTTTCTTCTAGGAAGTAAATGTAACGTGTACTGATTTGCTTTCGTCAGTTTTTATGCGCCAAAACTTTAAGCAGTTTTCGATTTTGCTGAGAGCGTTTGCCAGGTGTAGCGAGGCCACTTCTGCGCTGTGGTTGGAGGACATAATTACAGTGTCATCCGCAAATGTGGCTGTGGTGGTGTGATCATCAGTCGGTAAGTGTGCGGAGAATAAAAGGTAAAGTACCGGTCCTAGTACGCTACCTTGCGGAATACCAGATTTAATGTCGTAAAACTTAGTATTTACTTCGTTATGTTTCACCATAATATTCCTGTTGTTTAGATACGATTCTAAAATTTGGTACATATGATGTAAAGTTTTTTTTTTATTTTTACAGTAAACCGGTGTGGCAGACCTAATCGAATGCTTGCGTGATATCCAAAAACGCTGCTGAACAATATTTTTTTTTGTTGGAGTGCGGAGTTGATTGGACCACTCTGTGGATCTGTTCAATTGTGGCGTGCTTGTTTCTGAAGCCGAATTGATGGCTCGGAATAAGGTGATTCGCAATTAACATACTCAAGAAGTCGCTTCAATAGTAATTTTTCCATGATTTTTGATAGAATTGGAAGTACGCTTATAGGTTTATTTATACGAACCAATTAGATGAGGATCTTTGCCTGGTTTCGAAATTCGTATTATTTGTGCGATTTTCCATGGGAAAATAATTTGTTCTCAAAACACCGTTAAAAATAGATGTTAAAAATCTTACCGCAGTATTAGGTAGTTTCAGCATATTACCGTCTATACGATCAAAGCCTGCCGATTTTGTACAATTTATGTTTTTCATGATTTCTATTACTTCTGTAATGTTAAAGTTTTTTTATCTGTGGACTGATTTGAAATGGAGCCGACAAGAGTTCGTTAATTTCGCTGTAATCAGGAATAGGATTTCCAGCCGGATATGGCGTAAATGTTGTCTGAAGATGTTCAGCAAATGTAAGTGATGCAAAAATCTATTAAATCTGGAATCTTACACTTATCAGCCGGCCAATACGTGTCCGGGGGACGCGTACGCTTTTTATGTGCGCAGCAACATCTCCTAGAACCGCACGTCCGATTTTAATGAAATTTGGCACACATGCTCTAACAGACTTCACCCCGGTGCCGGTACAAGATGATATCGATCCTTTCAGTGGGAACCTGTCAGATTTCCCCATTTATGTGGGAACCTATGTGTTTTTGTTCTACGGAAAAATGTAAAAAAAAATTCATGTCTTCATGGATGAAATTTAAAACATAGGTTGGTATCATGACTGTCCTAGACTACCTAGATACAAGTCTGTAACTTTAGGGGGTCCATGGTAAAATTTCCGATTAAAATTTCGTATGCTCTAGAGAGCATATAGTAATTATTATCTAATTAGAATAAATTTTGGCACATATGATAGTTTCCGTATGTACTTGGCGCTTGCAAAATTTAAAGTCGATACTGTCCATTCAAAAATTCGTAATTACTTTTCATGAGTTCTACTCTCTATATATACAATAACTTTCACCCAATTTCAATAATATTGCATACACAGTTTCATTTAGTTATCTATAGTTGATACTCCACAAATTTGTAGCTGGTAGGTATAGTACGTTCATGGGAAACTAATATATGAGCAACTTAGTTTCCGAAGAATATTTGCTTTATGTTCTACAGCGTGTAATTATTATCCAATTTCAATGAAATTTGGTACACAAGTTGAGTTCGTGATTATGCATAGGTTGACTAAATTACAGGTAAGTGGGAGTCCATGTTAAATTTCCGATTTAATTTTTAATTTTTTTTTTCATATGTTCTACAGCATATAGTAATTGTTAACCGATTTCAAAGATATTTTATATATAGGCTAATTTTGTGATCTAGTTGGCTCTCTTGAAATTTGGAGACCTTCAGGGGGTTCCTAGAAAACAGTTTTAGTTTCCGAATTTTATATAATTACGTGTTTTATAGTATGTAATTATTATCTGATTTTAATGAAATTTGGTACAAAGGTAGACCTTCTGATTATGCATGTGGTAATACCTTCAGGGGGTCCATACTAAAATTTCCGATTAAAATTTCATATGCTCTAGATCTAGAGCATATGGAATTTATTATCTGATTTGAATGAAATTTGACACACATAGTAGCTTCGTTATGTACTTACTTTTTGCAAAGTTTAAAGTCGTCAATTTAGTGGGTCTATGTTAAAATGTCCAATTATATTTCATAAGTTCAATACTCTACACATCATACAGTACAATTATATTTCAAACACAGGTTTACTTTGTGACCTACTTATTGCTCCAAAAATTTGTATCGGGTAGCTTCATTGTGTTCATGGGAAACTAATATATGAGCAACTTAGTTTCCAAAGAATATTTCATATGTTGTACACCATATAGTAATTATTATCAGTTTTCAATGAAAATTGGTACATAAGTTGGATTCGTGATTACACATGTGTAGCCGAATTTAGATGTTAGTAGCTCTAGGGGGTCCATGCTAAAATTTCCGATTAATATTTCATATGTTCTAGAACATATGATAAATATTATTCAATTTCAATGAAATTTTGTACACATGTTGGATTCGTGATTACGCATATTTATATTTATTACAAGTTATTTTAATGATATTATTTATTATTAAAGAAATAAAAATATAAAATTATTAACTTTTAAATCAATAAATAATAAAGATGAGCAATTTTGAGCATAGCACTGTTTGTTACAAATATAATGTTAATTACAAAAAACTTTTGGACATAAATCGCTGCTAAACATACTACGAGTTATCTGCTCCCCCTAGTTAGCAGTTTTTTTAACTATGATGGCTGACCCTCCGTGTCCTATTCTGTCCGAATGTTGTGTATCGTAAATCTTGTAGTTTTTTATTTTAAAATAGCTCTTGTTTGTAAAATTTGTTTCAGAGATAAATAGAATATCGATTTTATGAATATTTAAAAATGTAAAAATTTCAGGTGCATGTTGTGACAGACAGTCTATTGGCGTTCCAGATGGCAATTTTAAACTGTTGAGCCATTTTTGTTATTGACGATGGTAGTGAAAGTTGGATGACTATGATCTATTCATGACTAGTAGTTGCGGATGAGTAGGATCTATATGGTGGAGTGAAGAACTATTTGACGGAGGTAGTTCGTGATTGTGTAGTAGGCTAGCAAAAGTAACATCTCGAAGAACAGTCTGGCGTTTGTATGGGTTTTCGCTATTTATTGTATTTTATCGTTGTGTCTTGATTAGGTTCTGAGTTTCGCCATGAGGGGAACGCTTTTTTCTGTAGTTTTTTATAGTATTCACATAGTAGTTTGCTGGGTGGTTCTCTGAACAATCGACCCATTTCACTGCGCCATCTCTGGTTTTTCTAGGGCAGTCTGCGGTGTGGTGTTCTTCAGCGCATTTCTGTTGGAATAGTGATTTTAGGTGAAGGTTTTCTGTTTTCAGTTTTTTTAATTCATTACTTAAAAATGTAATTTATAACTTTTATGCCAATGGCAGCCCGGAGTCAAAATAAGTTGGCAACGTTGCTATAATCCAAATTGGCACCTTTGCTATTACTGGTTACTAGCAATGGCAGCACTGGCAGTGACAATCTTGACAGAGTTTGTAGCTGTCAATCTAAAATTTCGCGCACGCACCTTTTATAATAGTTTTACACCTGTACAAACGATTGTTTTTAACAATTAAAATAGTTAACTTATTCTGCTCTAAATTACTGTACAAAATACCAAAAATAATAATAATAATTTGCAAATAACGGAAAAACACAACCGAACAAGTTGAAAGTCCATTAAGAACTTTTACTGCCATTTAATTGCGAATTTGAACTAGATGTATGCGAGAGGAGCTAGTTGTTGAATTGGCGACGGTATTTGTTGAAGTCGTATTTTTTTGTGGTGCATGCATTTTCCATAGCACGTATTGCACAACGTGTTTATATTTCTTTAAAATCTGCCACTTTCTAGGACTGCTGCTAAAAAAAAAATATACATCTGCTGAATTATCCCAAAATATGTAACTGTCTTTACATGATGCAGCAAAGTTAACTCCAATAAGATTAAGAGTATGATTTCTATAATACAATTCAGTATACGCTCAAGCTGCAGTGCTTGCAAACCGTTATACTGTCCTGCCATATTAGCACCATTATCATATACTTGGCCAAAGCATAAATTGAAATCACGTACAAGATTTTCAATAATTTCAATAATTCATTTTGTGTAAATGAATCAAATGTAATACGTCTTTCCTCAATTGAATAAGATACATTATTCATTATTTTTACATAACGAATAACAAGATACTTTTGTTCTTGGTGTCAGCAGTCTGGTGTCGCATCCACATTAATGTAAAAATATTAAGAATCAAGATTTTCTTCAAGAATTTTTCTTTGTACAAATTTTCTGGAAATCTCAATAAATTAATTTTGAAATCTTGATAATAAATAATGAACTTTAAGACGTTTCTGCTTGTCTTATGCTCGTAAAAAACTAGATTATATTTACTGAGCAATTCTATGATACCTAGAAAGTTTCCATTCCGAAAATTTCCAATATTAAAATAATAAAATAATAAAAAAACAAAAATAAACTTAACATTTTTTAGTCCATTTATATAGAAAATTATTAATACAAATTAGCTGAACAATTCAGTCTTTGTGATACTTAGTATTTTATTATAGCATAATATAGCATAATTATTTATATATTATTTGAATGATAATTTAAATTTACTTTATTTTTTTGTTTTTAAATAAAATTAATGTATCAAAAAGTCTTTGAATTAGAAAATACATTGTATTAAGTATGCTATATTAAAAGAACAGGTAGAAACTTAACTTTACATTTTTTATTTACGATAATTTCTACACACTAAAAAATTTTAGAAAAAGAATTAAAAAATTTATGGAATAACTATTTTTAGAATTATATATTTTCTTTTTTTAGAATGAATAAGTAATACTTTAAAAGAGTTAATTTAATTTAATTCTTAGAAGAATAGATTATTTTCGATTTTGGAGTATTTAACCAAGTATATTCTAAAAAAGAATTAAATTTAATTTATAACGGAATATATTTTCTAAAAACTACGTTTTCTTCTTTTAAAATAATAAAATGCACATACATTTAATTCTTTTTTAGAATATATTTGGTTAAATACTCCAAAATCGAAAATAATCTATTCTTCTAAGAATTAAATTAGCATTTCGAATTTTCAAGAACGTCGATGTACTGTACATAACTAATTGTAATTATCCATCTCAGTCTGTTCGCGACGTCGACGGTTAATGTTCTAAAAAGTTAAAACTAAATTCGTAAAGTAAATTTTATAAAAAAAAATCAAGTGTTTTTCATTTCTATTTTGTGCATTTTTAATTTAATAGTGGTTACTAAAAATTTAATATAATATATAGTTTAAAAAAGTGGAAAAATTAAATAAGTGAAAAATTATAAAATTTAAAAAAGTAGAAAACTAAAAATTTATATAAAAAATTAAAAAATATTGTGTGGTTAAAAACTAATATGGATGGATTATTAATTCAAGTTTATTACCCAAATGAACAAGAACTAAAATGGGTATTATTAATAAAATACAACGCTTCAGTAGATGAACTTTTTATTAAGGACTTTATTTTTTCAGGTAAGTTCTGGAAATTGTTATTATTTGTCTTATTTGTAAACAAGTGCAAATTTTAATTTTTTTAAAAAGTTTTCTTTTAAAGAATATAACCTATTACTATAAAGAGTGAAATCAATTCTACTATAATAATTGACTTTAACTTAAATCCGAAAATTATTGCAGGTTGATTGCAATGCTTTTCCTATCAATAATATAAAATCAAGAATAAATTAATCGTTTTGAGGGTTTCTTTTTTATAAAACATTTTTTTTTTTGTTATTATAGTTGTTATTTTAGTTCCATAAATTTATTCTTTGATAAAAATTACTGTCGGTTTATCACAAGATTTGTTGTTTCTTTCATTTTTCAGTGTGCTATAATTCAACAAATTTAGAAATTTCTGATATTATTGGGTTTATGGATTCAAGCAATAACATAATTGAAAATGAAAATTTATGTAAATTTGTATTAAGTCCAGAATATGGAAGCATTGAAAATAATTTTATACAAGTTATTTGTAAAACCACTAATGATAAAGAAATCCAAACAGACAAAGTAGAATCAACAAATTCAAACTGTCAAACTGATATATCAAGTAATGATTATATTATTTCTGTTAAAGAAAAAGGTTTATTAAAAAGGTGCACTGCAATAATGGGAAACATAATGGTTGTTAATAGTGAGGTATGTTTAATAAAAAATGATTTATTATAAATTGGGGCAGTATCATTTACATTACGATTTTAATTTTTAATATATTGTTATATTATTATGTTTGATTTGTTATTATTTTCTAAGAAATACCCCTATATATTTATATTCAATAATTTTTTTATATATGGTACATTATTATTTAAGTGTTATTTGAATTCTCTTTCAAGGATTTTAAATCGTATATAACAAACCACAGAGGTCTTAAATATTTGCAAGAATATCAAGAAACCCGAACACTGAAAGAAAAATCAAGGAGAGCAGTGATAGACTTATTAGGCTCATACTCAGAAGATAATTTTGGACTATATCCTTCTAAAAATGAAAAAGTTGCAGTATGCCACGCATGTGTCGAGCTGTTTCCTATTTTAAAAACAAATAATATAGATTTAGAAGGAATTGTAAACAATTTTAATTGGTTTGCTGAAGTAGATCGCCTCCACGTGGTGCAAACTGGGTAATGCCAAAAGATCTGCAGGTAGGGGGGACAAAGTCGAACAGCTAGCTGTCGGCTCCGTATCCTACCTATGGTCTTGGCGGATATGATAGGGGGGATTCAAACCGTACAGCTAGCTGTTGGTTCCGTATCCTATCATAGCATTGTTATTTCAAAGATCTGGTCTAGTCATGTTTTAGGCAGATTTTTGAATTGGCAATGGTTACTAAAGGGATCCCTCCCTGTAGTGATTCGCAAGTGTACATACTACCTATATGGTGACCTTAAAAAAGTATGACACTAGAGGAGTAAACCTTGGAAATAAAAATCCCCTATTCTGCGGTGAAAAAAAAGGAGAAGATGCTCTCCCTAAAGCATCAACATCAGCGGACATAACCGCACAAGAGGTGAAAAAGGTCACAGACATCGTGATCCCTCAAAATAAAGTGAGCTCAAACACTGCTAAGGAAACTCCTTCAGTGACCGCCACACCTAATTTCAAAAAACCGGTGAAACCGCTATTGAAAAAAACCAAATTACCATCCAGTTCCAGAGGCATAAATGAACAACAACTCGCAGCTGAGCTGAAACAGTTGAGCCTCACTGAAGACAAGAAACGGCTTAGCGGAGCTGGTCGGCGTAGATATACTTACCACCGAAATCAAGGTAAATCTATTGTCGAAGCATATAATCTTGCGTGCCTACCAATGCAAGATACGCTTTCACCAAGGCAGAAAGTGGCATCGAAAAGGTCCAGATCTTCATCAACAACTCCACCATCTGACAGAAGTGAAAGTAAAAAGCCTAAGCCCATAAGCACACCAAACGTCAAGCCAAACCCTGCAGCAGAGGCCCAGCCCTCCACGTCAGGGATTAGCTACAAAGACGTTGTAAAGGGGATCAGGATTGGTATCATCAACACTGAACATCCCCACAGAATACTTTCTTCTGAGCAGCTAGCTGCAATACAAAAATCCATCCTGGCTGAAATACCAAAAGCGGCTAAAGAGGGTACCAATCCACAATTTGGTGGACTTAGCCTCAAACCAGGATGGATGCTAATAATATGCCTTGACGACAAGACCGCGGCTTGGCTTGAGCAGGTAACTGCGAAAATTAAACTTGACGAGTCTACCAACATCAAGGCCGTCAGGGAGGAAAATATTCCGCGATTAGAGATAATCACGGGATATTTTCCTCACGAAGAGGATGCAACAGAGGAGATTACCACCCTCATTGATGCCCAAAACGCTAACCTCAATGCCGTTAATTGGAAGGTACTTAATAGAAGAAAGGAAGGTTCCAATACGGTTATAACCTTCTCTATAGATAGCCAATCCATGGAGAACATCAAGCAGAATGGTTATAGAATCTGCTATAAGTTTTCGGGCATTACACTCCGCCCGAAGATAAAGGAGGTCAGCGGCCAGCCGCAGACTACCAAAGATGACCAATAACCTTAAGGTCATCCAAGCAAATCTCCACCGTGCAGCAGCGGCTATGGACGTACTTACGTGGAGGTTTGCTAAAGAGGAATTCCACGTGGCTCTTTTACAAGAACCAAGGGCCATAAAAGGAAAAATATTAGGTATTCCTCGTAAAATGGGTAAGTTAATTTTCGATAAAAATAGTGACAGGCCTAGAACTGCACTCCTTATATCACATGAAATTAATTATCTTAATATGCCTCTTTTCATTCAAACAGATTTGGTTGCAGTATTGGTTAAAATACCAAACAGGATATCAAGAGGTGATACTTGCCTCAGCTTACTTTCCTGGTGAGGAGCTTGATGCTCCACCTCAATGTGTCACAGAACTAGTGGAGTACAGCAAAAGCCACAACATACCAGTCATCCTGGGCTGTGATGCGAATGCTCACCATATAATATGGGGTAGCAGCAACAACAATAAAAGAGGTGAGTCACTTTTAAATTTTCTTGCTGCAAATAATTTAGAAATATTAAATAAAGGTAATTCACCAACCTTCGAAAATATAGTTAGGCAGGAAGTACTTGATCTAACCCTTTCAAGCCCCTGTCTAGTGGATAAATGTGCCAATTGGCATGTATCCAAAGAGGCGTCTCTTTCAGACCACAAACACATCTGTTTTGATATTAAGACCTCATTAATTTCTACTTTTCACTACAGAAACCCAAGGCGTACTAACTGGACCCAATACCAGTCAATTCTAAAGTACGAACTTTGTAGTTCAGAAGCTTCTATAAGCAGCCCAGACTGCATTGATCTTCAAGCTAACCAACTCGTAGAAAATATCTTATACGCATACGAACAAAGTTGTCCTATTTCTCAAAAGAAAAGGGTCAAACTAGTACCCTGGTGGAACGAAGAACTTACGAAAAAACGTAAACTCACCAGGAAGCTATTTAACAGAGCAAAAACTGTCGGTTGTTGGGATGATTACAAAATTGCCCTCACTGACTATAATAATCTGATAAAGAAATCAAAAAAAGAGTCATGGAAAAAACTATGCGAAGAGATCAATGAACTCCCAGTAGCCTCCAGACTCCAAAAAGTGTTAGCAAAAGACACTCCGATAGATATCGGTCTTCTAGAGAGACCCAACGGGTCCTCCACTAACAGCAGCCTAGAAACACTGGAACTACTGTTGGCAACACATTTTCCAGGCTGCAAAATATTACAAAATGAAGAAGATTCAAGAGCAGAGGAAAGGATACTTCGTCCTACTCCCCATTGCAGGAAAACTGCAAATGAAATCTTCACTTCGGAAAAGATTAAATGGGCCATTAACAATTTCAAGCCCTATAAATCGGCCGGAGTAGATAATATATTCCCCGCTTTATTGCAACAGGGATTGGAGATTCTTATGCCAACCATGTTAAGAATCTTCAAAGGTAGTTTTATATGGGGATACATCCCAAAAATATGGAGGAAAGCAAGGGTGGTTTTTATTCCAAAGGCAGGGAACCGTCCTATTGAAAAGCCCAAGTCTTACCGCCCAATAAGTCTTACATCCTTTTTTGTTAAAACGATGGAGAAATTAGTGGATCACCACATCAGAACGGGACCTAACAAAGTCCGCCTTCATCGTAAACAACACGCTTACCAAAAAGGTAAATCAACAGAGTCCGCCCTTCACGACCTCGTAAGGTATATTGAAAAGGCACTGGACTATAAGGAAGTTGCCCTATGCGCATTCATCGATATAGAAGGAGCTTTTGATAATACTCCCCACGATGCTATAATAGCAGCAGCTAGGAAGAAAGGCCTAGGAGAGGTAACTATTAGATGGATACACGCCATGCTCAGAAGCCGTTTAACAACAGCTAATCTGGGTAACAGCACATTAACGGCACAGACCTATAGGGGTTGCCCCCAAGGAGGAGTATTATCTCCACTGTTATGGTCAATGGTTGTTGATGAGCTTCTAGAATACTTAAACGAGCAAGGCTTTGATGTAATAGGCTATGCCGACGACCTGGTCATCATTATCAGAGGAAAACACGATCAAATCGTTTCACAAAGGCTACAATCTGCCTTAGAACTCATACTTAACTGGTGTAAATCAAAAAATCTCAGTATTAATCCAAGCAAAACTGAAATAGTACCATTTACAAATAGGAGAAAACTATCTCTAACCCCACCTGTTCTAGATGGTACAACTATTCCATTTTCTAAAGAGGTCAAATACCTGGGTGTAATACTGGACGGTAAACTCAATTGGAATAGTCAAATTGAAATGACTCATGCCAAAGCTATCAGAGCAATGTGGGCTTGCAAAAGCTTATTTGGCAGAAAATGGGGACTCAATCCCAAGATGATATACTGGTGCTACAGAACGATCATCCTACCAATAGTCACATACGGATCTACAGTATGGTGGACTAAAACCTTACAAAAGAAAGCACAAATCCTGCTACAGAAAATACAGAGATTTGCGTGTCTTAGTATTACAGGCGCTATGTCAACCTGCCCAACGGCTGCAATGGAATTGCTCCTAAATCTCCCTCCGCTCCATCTCCATATTAAAAAGGAGGCGGTCAAGGGTGTTATCCGTATACAAAAAGTTAAGAAGTACACTTCAGGTGATTTTAGGGGACACCTAAAAATTCTAAACAACCCCAAAATAGAGGTGTTAACCTCAATCCTATCGGACACTATGCCGACCAAATATAATTTTGAATTTCCTTTCAAGGTTATAATCAGAGATCGTAAGGACTGGCAATCCTCACTACCTGAATTTGAAGAGGGAGCAACCGTCTGGTTTACGGATGGTTCTCGTACCTCGGAAGGTACCGGAGCCGGTGTAATAGGCCCAAACTTCTCGGTATCAAAACCACTCGGCACAGAAGCAACAGTCTTCCAAGCTGAGATGGTGGCTCTGGAGCTTTGTATTCAAGAAAATCTAAGAAGATCTCATCGCAACACCATCATCTACATCCTATCAGATAGTCAGGCAGTCCTTAAGGCTATATCCTCACACACACAGAGGTCAAAATTAGTTTGGGACTGTCTGACAAACCTCAAAATCCTGGCCAAAAGGAACAAAGTAACCTTAATGTGGGTGCCAGGACATACAGGGATTGAAGGAAACGAAGAGGCAGACTGCCTTGCGAAAACTGGCTCAAGCACGAAACTTATCGGACCAGAGCCATTTTGCGGAAAACCAAGAGGACACCATAACCTCGCTTTACGAAGATGGATTGAACAAGAGCATAAAACCTACTGGCATAAACTACCAGGGCTCTCTACATCAAAAAAATTCATTACACCAAATAAAATAAAAGTGGACGTCTTAATAACACTCAGCAAAAGGGATATAAGAACCCTGACAGGCCTTCTAACAGGACATAGTCCCTTGAATTACCACCTCAATAAACTAGGCCTGGCTGACACAGACATCTGTCGCCTCTGCCTCAACGACAAAGAGACGACGGAACACATCCTCTGCCACTGCGAGGCACTCGCAAGAGGCAGACTTAATATCTTAGGCAAAGGTTTCCTTACTCCTGAAGAATTGGGCAATATCGCTCCCTCAAACATACTAGGTTTCTTTAAATCTATTAAATGGTAGGAGGAATAGGGGCTTTAATCGCACAATAGATCGCTGAGGTCGTAGTGCTCTCTCGCGTTCCCCTTCTCAAAAAAAAAAAAAAAAAAAAAAAAATTTAAAAAATTCCTTCATTATTCATTTTCTAATTTTTATTTTTATAGGACTTGCTATATAATATAAAAAATGGTACTGGTTACTATATTGCAAAAATTAAAAATATGCGAAAGTTATCAAAGTTAGATTATTCTGAAAATAATGACCCCAATAAACCGGTTAAAGCTGTAATACCTGAAATTAATATTGAGAAGTTTAGAGATGATCTTACATTTATGCAAAATGCAATTATACCAAAACAATTAGAGGAAATAAAATCTAAATTGATAACTACATTTGCTGCTAGACAGCATATTATAAAATCAAAGGATAACAAAATTAATTTAAAGGATGAATTCCCCTATTTTTTTGTTCAACCAGATTTGGTAAATATGTCATAAAATATATCTATAATTATTATAATTTATTGATACATTTTTATTAATTGTAGATAACTTTTGATTTTCAACAATTTTCAAAAGAAAATAATTTTATTAAGAAGTGGCAAAGAATAGAGCAAGATATTATTCATGTTGTCAAATTATCTGGAAAAGAGACGATACATACGGAAGAAAATAATTCCGATGAGTGGAATTCTGCTACATTAGCTTTCATCAACTTTATTAATTTGCTGCCACCACTGCCACTGGGGCGAAAATCAAGCCCAAGAGACACGCAACTAAAAGCCATTGATAAGCTAATATTATTTAAAAGTGTAAATTAAAATATTGTTTATTAATACAAAATAAATAATTTAACTAAAAAAAATAATTTCAGATTGGATTAGCAGAAAAAGAATACAGTGGTGTACCATCAGATGCTCCATATTTGATTGCTATTGGACCTAAAAAATCAGCAATAAGTCAATATTTAATTAGCATTGATGGGCATATTGTTCCACTGGCTAAAAATTTATCCATCGCAGGTGCTGTAGAAAAGCTGTATGAGGCGCATTTTGTTTTCAATATCAGTTATGATCCAAATTTAAAATCATTTTGGACATATATACAAAACTACCTTTTTGATATGGGTGGAGAATTATCACCAAGCATCCTTAACGTGTATTTGAAAATTGAAGGCTACATAAAAGAAAAAACTGAAAAAGAACTGTAATTATAAAAAAAAAAAAATTCTATTACTATAATTAATTTTAGTTATTTCATATAAATATTACAATATTTTATAATATTTACATAATATTATAATACAAATGATTCTATTTTTATTAATATGTATTAATTTTTATATTAAATATAACAACTTTTGCATTCATTTTATAAAATAAAATAATTGATTAAATATTTTAAAGTAATCCATTTTTAAACAAAGTATAATTTTGTTATACTTAGATTAGTATATTAAGATGACATTATATTGCTTTATGTGTGATAAAACTTTTCAATCATTTTCTGAAATATCATAACATATTTTTATTGACTATGAAATAGATTTTCAAATAAAATTAATAACATTTTTTGAATGTGGAATACACTATAGAAGTAGTTTATTCATTTGTGAAAAAATAGTCAATTGTATCCCAATATTTTTAAAAATTTCATATGTAGCAATAAATTTAGCAAATTAAATTATATTTTTATGTAATTGTTATGAAACAGAATATTTTGATTCATTTCACAATAGCTACAAAATTGCTGCAATTAATACATGTAAATATATATATTATAAAGAAATAAATTTTAAATATACTTATGAAAGTGTTCTTTCTAGAAATAATATACTTTATATATTATCGAAACATATAATTAAATAAGAAAACTATGTAAAAAAATAATCTAAAAATTAAGCTTTTATGTATTATCAAAACATGTATTCATATTTGAATTAATTAAGAATAAAGTGTAAAATGTGAATTACTTTTCATTTATTTATTGTTAATTTTCAGATTTATTAGGAAACATCAAATTAATTCAATTTTGGAATTAAATCAAATTGATATACTGGAATTAAATTAATTAAATTTTTGAATAAAATATACTCGCTGAAAAGTAATAAAATTTATTCATTTATGAAATCAAATGTATTTCGAATTAAAGAATACCATTAATTCACTTAAAGTATAGAATTATATCCTGAAAAAGAATAATTTTAATTTCATTTTGTATTAAAATAATTCTAAATTATGAACTATTTTCATTCTTTTGGAAAAATAAATATTATTCTATGATGATTAATTATTATTCCACAAATAATTGATTTAATTAACTTTTGGAATTAAAATATTTAATGCCAAAACAGAATTAAGGGATCCCCCAAACCAACGCGTTTTTTCCGCAGCGGAAACGAATTATTCGCGAATGTGGCGGAATTCGCGCGAAATTCGTATGCATGCTCACACCAGAACGAAAAATTCGCTCATACACTTCATTCAATTTTGACAGTTTTTTGACTCAAAAAAAAAATTTGTGTTAAAAACGTAAATATTAAATATTTTTATAAAAATTTACTAATTGTTTCAATTTAAAAATATAATTTATTTAAAATATAAATAATAATATTTGTGTTGAAATTAAAAAAAAACTATTGTGGTTAAAAATTATTTTTTGGGTAAAAGGTAGGAAGCTTAATTACCATATATATAAAAATATATCCTTCATCATATATTTTTATACTTTTAGTGGTGAAACCTAAAAAAAAAATTAATTACTTTAGATCACATTATTTAAAGTATTGAAAACAAAAAATAATAAAAAAAAGTTTCAACAAATATTATTACCATGGCCACATCATCTGATGAAGAAGAGGCACTTTTATTACTTGCCTTGGTAGAGGAAGAAAATACCAGGTTTGTATTACGTGATGGTTTGTTATTGAAATTATAAATTTATTATTTTTTGTAGAAAAAAAAGGAAGTGGGTACATGAAATTAATATGGAAAGATTGAGATATGGAGAATTTCATACACTAATGCCTCAACTTCGTAAAGATCCAAAACGATTTTATATATACTTTAGAATGCCAATGGAACGTTTTGATGAAATTCTCAATTTAATTACATCAGATATTAAAAAAGCTGATACAAATTATCGTGAAGCTATATCACCTGAAGAAAGACTTGCCATTGCATTAAGGTTAGAAAATATAATAATTATGTTTTTTTTTTTTACAATTTATTAAATTTGACAGATTTCTTGCCACTGGTGATACTTACTACACAATTGGGCATAGTTTTATGATTGGATTTAGTACAGTTGGTGCAATAGTGACAGAAGTTTGTGAGGCTATATGGAAAAAACTCCAAAATACATATTTACCAGAACCAATAACTGATATGTGGAAAGAATCTGCAGAAGGATTTGAAAAGTTATGGCAGTTCCCCAATTGTATTGGAAGCGTGGATGATAAGCATGTTACCATAAAATGCCCTGACAAAAGTGGATCGAATTACTGGTGTTATTTGCATAAATTCTCCATAGTACTAATGGCTATTGTTGGTCCGGATTATAAATTTTTATGCATTGATATTGGTGGATATGGTAAAAACAGTGATGGTGGTATTTTTGAGGTCTCCAATATGGGTAAAAAATTTGAACAAAATTTAATGAATGTTCCTAATCCCAAAAATTTGCCACTACAAAACGAACCCTGTCCTCATGTTTTAATTGGAGATGAAGCTTTTGCGCTTAAACCATATTTTATGCGACCGTATCCTTATCGCCAATCAAGAAATGATATAAGGAAAGAAAAATACAATAAAAGACTTTGTACTGCTAGAAGAGTAGTAGAAAATGCTTTTGGAATAATGGCTCAAAAATGGCGAATTTTTTATAGACCAATAGAGACAAAACCAGAAACTACCATTTTGATTATAAAAGCAGTATGTATCCTGCACAATTTTTTACGCACAACAAACAGTGATGATCAGTTCTTTGAGTTTTTGGATCCACCAGAACCTCAACTTAGAGCCTTTTCTAATTTTGACAATAATCCAAGACGTGCAACAGCCGCAGCATTTGATACTAGGCAAAAATTTGAAAATTACTTCAATTCGTAAACATATTTACGAAGTGAGTATTACATATAACAAATATTACATATAACAAATTTTCATTGTATATAAATGTATTTTTATTTTAGATATTCCTTGGAAAATATTTGATGAACAAAATATTTAAAAAAATATTCCTTTATAAAAGACATGTTATTTTCCAAGAAACAATGTAATAGTTATAAAGTATACTACAGAATTCAAAACATATAATTAGATTAAATTTAATGAATTGGTTAAAAATCTCTGTCCATAAAATTTTACTTTTCAAATACAAAATAAAATTAAAATTGTAAATAAAAAACACAATAACTGTTATAGAAGAATGAAAAAAAAAAAACGTTTGACTAAATAAATAAATGTCCAAGATAATATCAGTAATTTATTATCGATAGTAAAATTATAATTTATTTAACGATTGCATATTTCATGTACATATAATCAAAATATTAATACACATGTAAAATGTATAATACTTACTGATGAAACAATTAAAATATATAATACTTAATGATGAAACAATTAATTTTATTTAAATTGATGAAAAATAAATATACTAACATGTTATCGTATATTTTAAATTAAATTAATAAAAGTTCTAAAATAATTATAATGAATGTTTTATTTTATTTTCTCGTTATTTAAACACCACATTTTTTATTCCACATTTTTTTAAAATTTAAGAAAATATAATTAAATAAATTAATTATTAAAAAATTTTTTTTAAATCTAAATTAAATTATTTAGTTGAAGAATTTAAATTTTAGAAATCTCATTTTCGTCATCTGGGTTAAATGATTCAAAAAACTGCGACGTAGAAGTTTCTTCAAAGGTGCGTACTGGCATGGATGAATGTTGATTGCTGTACGATGAGCTCAGATCAGGTGACCAGTTAATATTACAAACTTCTGTAGATTTCTCATTTTCCTCAATTTGCAATAGTTCTTGCTGCATGATAACTTGAGCAATTTTCATTTTTGTTATCGCTTGCCTTTTAGGATTCTTCTTCTTCTTCTTATTGTGCCGCTCCGTTCCGGAGGTTGGCCATCATTGATTGAATTTGGTTTTTAGATGTTACCCTTCTCAACAGTTCTATTGTAGTTACTTCAAACCATTCTGTTAAATTGTTCAACCACAAAATCCGTTTTCTTCCTCTGCTCCTTTTACCTAATATTTTACCCTGAATCACTAATTGAGGTAGTCGATATTTACTATTTCTCATTATATGTCCGAAATAACTAAGCTTTCTTTCTTTAATACTGGTTAATAAAAATTTTTCAGTTTTAATTCTCCGCATAACTTCATCATTAGTGACATGATCTCTCCAGGATATTTTTAATATTCTCCGGTAGGTCCAAAGTTCGAAGGATTCAATTTTCTTCATTTGATTTTTGTTTAACGTCCAAGCTTCAACGCCATAAAGAAGAATCGGCCAAATATAACACTTCAACAATCGAATTTTTAGTTGTAAATCTATCTCGCTCTTACAAAACAGATTTGACATTCTTTTAAATGCTGATCTAGCATATTCTATTCTACAATTTAATTCTGTTTTATTTGTCGCTTCTTGTTCTATAAATGTTCCTAAGTATTTTGTTTTATACACTCTTTCAATTGTTACATTCATTAGTTTTAATTTGTGTTGTATGCTTGGACTTTTACCAATTACCATGTATTTGGTTTTATTTATGTTAATTTTTAAACCATAGTTTTCGCAGCTTAAATTTAGCTTTTCTAGCATGAAACGTAGATCATCTGCATTTTCGGCTATTAACACAGCATCATCAGCAACTTTTATTACCTTTACCAACTCACCATTGACTCTAATGCCTAGTTCTACTTCATCGATAGATTCTTTGAAAATTTCTTCGGCGTAGGCATTAAAGAGTAACGGTGAAATTATACAGCCCTGCCGTACTCCTCTTTTGATATTGATGCTGTCTGTAGTACCATCTTCAGTTTTGATTTCAGCAACTTGATTCCAATAAAGATTGGTTATAATTCGGATGTCTTTACTGTCTATTCCCTTATCGAATAGAATTTGTACCAGCTTATCGTGATTGACCTTGTCGAATGCTTTCTCAAAGTCTATGAAGCATGCATGAACCTCTACATTCATGTCGCGACATCTTTGAATTAATGAATTGAAAGTGAATAATGCATCTCTGGTTCCTAAAGCTTTACGAAATCCGAATTGAGATTCACTTATATCAATTTCTAGTTTCCTGTACAATCTTTCATGCAGTACTTTTAAAAAGATTTTTAGAGTATGACTCATCAGGCTTATAGTTCTAAAATCACCACAATCAGAAGCATTGTTTTTTTTAGGAAGTAGCGTAAAAGTTGATTTTAGCCAATCGGTAGGAATTACACCAGTATCATATATTTTGTTAAAGACATTGGTGAGTGTCTTGATGCTTTCATCATTTAATAATTTTAATATTTCATTGGAAATATTATCTGGTCCTGTTGCTAAACGATTTTTCGATTTATTAATAGCAGATCTTACTTCCTCTTCTAATATCGGTGGACCATCATAATCATCTAATTCTGTACGTACTAATCTATTATCGTCAAAAAGTTCAGTAACATATTCTTTCCATCTTTCCAATCTAGCTGTAGCATCAAGAATAGTATTTCCATTCTTATCTTTCAGAGCACCGTGACTTTTTCTGTTGTTTTTGTTGGTTGCTAATTTGATTTTTTTATGTAGATCAAAATATTCATGTTTTTTCTCAAGTGATTCTATTTCTTCACACTGTGATTTCCAGAAGTTATTTTTGGCTAATCTAATTTTATTTCTGATTATTTTATTTATTTCTTTATATTTCACCAAATTAGATATTTTATACTTTTGTCTTTCGTTCATTAATAGCATGATCTCGTTTGTCATCCACTCTTTTCTTCTTGTATTTACAACTTTATTTTTATTTAATTCTTCATTAATTTTTAAGAGTGGTTTCTTGAATTCAATCCATTTATTATTTGAATCTTGATCATTTATTATTAATGATTTATTATTTTTTAACAACTCATTCAATTTATTGCTATATAATTCTTTAACTTCCAGATGATCTAAAATAGATAAATTAGTTTTATTTTTAATATATTTCTTACCAATATTCTTCAATGTAATTCTTATTTTAGCAACAACTGGTATATGGTCCGACTGCACGTCTGCACTTGGAAATGTTTTTGCTGATTTTACTACATTTCTAAATCGATTGTTAATTATTATATAATCTATTTGATTCTTTATAATTAAATCATCATTATTCCTTGGTGACGTCCATGTGTACAATCGTCTAATCGGGAGTTTGAACCATGTATTGGCTATGACTAGATCATTATCGATGCAAAAATCTACCAATTTTCTACCTCTACTGTTTATTATTCCGAGTCCGAATTTGCCTACAACATTTTCTATTACGTCACACCCTACTTTTGCGTTGAAATCGCCTAAAATCATGGTTACATCTTCTTTTTTTGTTTGTTTCAACAACTCTTCTAAATCGCCATAAAAATCATCCGATATAGTTTCATCACATTCAGCCGTCGGTGCATACACTTGTATCAAGTTAATTAAATTTTTCCTAGATTTTAGTTGAATTAATATTATTCTATCAGATTTTCTTACAATGCTTGTGATACATTTCTTAAACTTATTTGATATTAGGAAACCAACACCTTTTCTGTGTTCGTCATCAGTTCCGGTATATATAAAATTATTTAATCTTGTTTTGATTTCTCCACTACCTTTCCAATGAGTTTCACTTATACCAAGAATATCTAAATTTAATCTAGATTTTTCTAGTTCTAAGTTTTGAAGTTTACCTGCTTGTAGCAAACTCCTAACATTCCATGTACCAACTTTTATATTCTGTTCGTTTTTATTGATCTTGTTTATGTACTTTTTTTTATTTTGAATTTGTTGGTTTGCAATTATATTCACGTTATTATTGTTATTGTTGTTGAAATTATTATTTATGTTGCTGCTAATATTGATGATGTTGTTTATACTAATATTATTGCTGTTATTGTTATTATTATTTGTGTTGTTTGTGTTTCTATTTTCGTTCAATGACGATATACTAGGGATAGAGTAAATGAGGTGGTTTCCCGTTGCCTTCCTCATTTCAACAATTCAGTTCATTAATCAATCTCTTAGTCCTAATACGGTGCCGGGTCGTGCCAATTATTAAATTAAAATTTTGCGATATTGAAAATGTTAATTCTCTGTCACTACCTGAATATCGTTCTTTGAGGCAGTTGATTTCACATTCGGTTTAGATCCTATTGAAGTTTTTCTAGGACGGCCTACACTGTTTGATCTTTTTTTATCTGTTTTTTGAATTTTATTTTGTTCTGTATCTGATTTTCTTGGAGATCTCTGTCTTTTTGCGTTTTCTTTAGTTGGTTCTTCAATTACGCTTAGTACAGTATTAACATTGAATATTTCACCATCTACATATATATTGTTGTTTTTATATGTCACTTCTTTACCTTGCTTTTTTAAGAATTCTACAGCTTCTTTGCGTTTAGCTTTTTCTTGCCGCTGTTTATAAGTATTGTCTCTTTTCAAATAAAAATTGGTGTTTTCTAAATTTATTTTATTGTTCAATACTTGTTCTTTTTTCTGTGATGAATGCAATACTAATAACACAGGTCTAGCAGAATTTTCTTCTATATTGACTTTGCCAATTCTTTTTGTAAACTTTATTTCATTAACAACTGTGTGAACTTTTACTTTTTCTGATAAAAATTCTGCTACAGATTCCTTTAAGTTCTCTTCTTTACGTTCACTCAAGTTGAAAATAATAATGTTATCTTTTCTGCTGTGTCTATCAAATTTTTCTGATAATTTTCCAATTATCTCCTCTTGCGCAGCTAGTTTATTTTCTAGAAAATCCACTCTATTTCTCAAAATAATCGTTTCTTCAGTTAGATTAGTTTGATTCTGCACTACAATATCTAGTGTATTTTTAATCACTTTATTGCTTTCTTTTGTTTCTTGTGCAAAGTTATTCAAATCTAATTTCACACTGTTAAACTGCTCAGTAAAAGTTTTTAAAATTGATTGTATATCGGCCGCAGTGGCTGGTTTATCCATCTTTTATTTTATGCTGTGATAATTTTTAAATTTTTCTTTACTTAAACGGATACCAACTATTATTTGATGATTTGATACTGTTATAGTATAATTTAAACAATGTAAAAGTGAAACAGCTATTTTTGATGATATTGCAAATAAAATGAAAAAAATAAATTTTCTTTTTAAGCAAGTAAGTAACAACTTATTTCAATATTAATATTGAATCTGCAGGTTGTTCTATATTGTTATAATTATTGCACCAATTATGATAAAATCAATTTTTTTTCATTAACTAATAATTCAAAAAAAAGATATTCCTGATGAATTAAAAACTGTACCAACTTATATTGATAACTGAGTTTTCAGTTGTTTTATTTTTCACTAAAATTTTATAAAAATTAATTTAAAAATTAACTCAAAAACTACTTATCCCTGTATATGACAATTAATTTTATTTAAATTTTTTTAAATTTTTCTCTGCTAATTTTTTTGCTTTTTGACAGTTCGACCAGACTTGCCGTGAGCCGTTAGGATTAAATGTTTTTATTGTTTGCGCATGTGCTAACATAGGAGACTCGGTTTTATCATGTGCAGTGTTCTTTTTTGTTTGTAAATAATTTATAACTTTTGTAATAGGTATGGGCGATGCAGTTCTATTTTTCCTGTATGTTTTTTTAGGTTCAGGTGTGGATTTGTTTGCCGCTGTACCACTGATTGTAACTGTTGGAACTGGTGTAGAGTGAGATGAACTTTCAAATTCAATATCCGAAATTATAGTATTTCCTAAATTTAATTCATCAGCACTACTTTGATGTGTGAAAATATCTTCTACATCACAAATCTCTTCATCTATAAAACCATCACCATTTACATTTGAGCTGGTTGTAGCATATGCTAAAAAAGGGCGAAAACCTTTCATATGTTCTGCCCACACCCATTTTTTGTTGTTATTGACTGCTTGTCCAGTTCTTGTTTTTGTCCCCTTGACAAATTTAGCATATGTATCCCTCAAATTTTTCCATTTCTTCCTTATATCATCAGCTAAAAAAAATTAATAAAATAATTAATAAAATAATTAATAAATTGTAATAATTAATTAAAACCTACCATTTTCATTTAGTTCTTTTCCAATTTCCATCCATATTTTATCTTTTTTACGTATGTTTTTATAATCTTCATGTGATAAATCATATAAAATAGGATATTTGCGAACAATTTCTATCAAACGTTCTGTTTTAGACATTTTAAAAACAAAAGTTTTTTCCGTTTTTTTTTAAATAAATAAATAAATAACAGTTTTTATTTTAGGCCAAATGTTTTTTCCTTCACAATAATCAAAATAAATGTTTGCCAAAAAATATATTTTTATTTCTCACTTTTTTTTATACCAGTTCTTTTTAAAATAAATAAATAATAGTTTTTATTTTACGGCAAATGTTTTTTCCCTAACAATAATCTGAATAAATGTTTGTCAAATAATATATTTTTATTTATATCGACCTTGCACAACTTTACAAAACTTTTTATTTATTTTTTTGACACAAGTAAGCGAAATCCGCAGGTCCTGCGGAAAAAACGCTGTCAACACAATAATAAAATCCGCCGCGAAAAAATCGCTGCAAATCCTTGCGGAATTCGCGTTGGTTTGAGCACTTTCATAAGCCGCCATGTTAATTAATTTCGCGAATAATTCGCTCCGCTTCCGCTGCGAATTATTCGCGCCGGTTTGGGGAAGCCTTAAAGCTTCACTCTCGTACAGGTAATTGTTTTAATTCTTTTTAACTAATTGCTGTATATGTATTCTTGTTTAAGAATTAATTTAGAACAAATATTTTTTGGTGTGTAGCAGCACTTAAAAGATATTTATTGCATTTAATACTTTTATAAAAATCTAGATATTTTTCATTGGAGTTCACTGTAACAATTAATTCTGTTTTTATTAATTCAACTGAACATGTATTTCTTTCGTCACGCCATTTATTGTTCATCCTAGAGAAAATTCGTTCGCAAAATGCAGAAGAAACTGGTAAACTTAACACATACGAAATTACCTTGAAAATATTATCGTTGCTTTCAAAGTTTTTAAATATATAAACCCATTTATCTGGGACTGCAAGATTGTGCCATGATATTAAAATTTTCGGAAACATCTACAAAATTTTGGAAACTTGGAAAATAATCTTTATTATAGATACTTTAGATTTAGACAATCTACTATTTGAAGAAAAATTATATGTTTTCCAAATATTTAAGAGACTCATTTAAAAAATGAATAAAATTATTTTCAATGTATTTTTGTTCTATTCTATCTAAATCTTTTAATTTTTGTTGACATAAATACCCAAACATTTTATCAGAAATTCTACACTGCAATTTAGTTCGAAAATTCGATAATATATCGTAGAGTTCTAAACAAGTAACATTATCACCTTCCAACATAAGCATAGTTTGTTGAAAAAGGGGAAATATATGACTATATAAAACAATAAATACATTTCTATTGCATCCGGTATTATTTCATTTTTCATCAGTAAAACTAAAACATATCTCAAAATTTTGGGTAATGATTCCCCATTGCTTTAATTTCAGGCCAACTTTGTAAAATTCGGTCCACGCATGGTAATAATGACAGCCAACGAGTTGACATGTCGTAATATTTCTTGGAAATTAGTGTCAACAAATTCGTGAAATTCTATTAATTCTGCTCTTCTTTTAGCTGACATTGAGAAATGTTCAAAAACTTTCATTATCAAATTTTCAATATCTATATTTAAAAATGTCATTCCTTTTTTCAAACAATTATTAATAATGTGAGCATGACAATTTGTTTTAATAATATATTTGTTTACAGTTTTCAGTTTTGTAAATAATGAGTCATTATTACCATAATTCGCATTTGCATTATCAGCGCTGAAACCAGAAATATTACAAAAATTAATTTCAAGAATTTTTATCGAATTTGATATTGCTTCGAACATTCCAATAGCTGTGTCGTTTGCATTTTCGAAAAAATCTAATATTTTAAATTGAAGATCTTCAGTTTTTGAAAAGAAAATTGCGCGTAAAGGAAACATTTTTCCATTTTTATGATTGCTGGCGTCTGTTTGATTAGAAAAATATGTATCAGTTTTCAAAATTTGCAGAACATCAAATAAAAAATACGGAGCCAGAACATTTTTGACTATAGCTTCAGATTTTGTGCGTCCACAACAAATTTGATTGGCTATCTTAGAATCTGATATAATATTTGGCAATAATTTTAAAGAGCAGTCTTATTCAGCTGAATCTTTCGATGCCAAAAGAGTCTCAAGAACATTCGTCTCTCTGGCAGAAGATTCTTTGTGTTGGTGATTTCTTGAAAATTTGTAGCAGTTAATGGCAGAAAATCCCTTACTTTCTATTGAAAAATCAATGTTGCAAATACTGCACTTAGCTCTTCCATTGCCACTTTTTTTTAAACATTGGTTACTCGTTTCCCATTGAGTATTGTAAACACAAACACGTCTTAATTTTTTTGGCGCAGTTTTGTATTTTTTGTTAAATACGCTATCAGCCTACTGACACTGAACATCATCTTCATTCGAAATACTTTCTATTTCTGCCATTTCAAACTAGAATTTGAACTTAATTATTTTAAACACAAATATTTAAAACTTAATTTAAACTTACCAAAATCAAAATGTCTTTGTAAACCAATTCATTTATTACAATTCAGTTATTTTGATTTAAATGTCAAATTCAAATATCACCCACCACCACCAGAAAAAATAAACCTAAACAAATACACTCACCCACTAAAAAATTTCAAATTTATTTACCCCAATAAGCACATAAGCGAATATCGGATATTTAAAATCGGATACATATTTGAATAAAAGCTGATTATGAAAAATCGAGCGTGATTAATTTTCAATTTAATTCAAGTAGTATTTCTGAGTTGGAAATTTTTGCAAAGTAGGACATTTTCCATTCTACATGCTAGGTAAATAGGACAGCGGACATATAACTACAAAGTAGTAATGTCCTACTGTTATTTTTTTCTCACGTTTAAAATTTCGCATAAACAATTATTTAATTTTCTATCCGAGCTATTTTAACTATTCAATTATAATTTAATGGAAATATTTTTTTTTTGTAAATCTTACGTAATCAAAAATTCTGTCAATCAAGCAATTTCGCCAAATATTTATCAATCATTAAATTGATTAATTTTATGAAAAATTATTATTATCGGAACAATATGATATTACAAATACATTTAATTATAAATATTTTATTAAAATCACGATTTTTACAAATTTTATTTATTAATTATTAAGAAGTTATTATTAAAGCAAAATATATATGTATGCTTTTACAAATAATTTTAAAGAAAAATATTTTATTTTTCCCCAAGTTAAATGTCAATTCAGCAATTAATAATTCATTGATATATTCATTGATAAGTTGATATATTTTAATTTGTTATTTCTTTAAACATTTAAAAATAAGAGGTAAGTATGTTGTCGGAATATTAAAAACAATTCAACATACCATTTTATTATTATTATATATTACAAAACAAACAATAAAATAATTTTTATTAAGAAATATATGTTACATTGTTACATATATATATTTCATTTTCATAACTCATTTCAAAAATATAAAAATATTTATTCAAATCTATCATTTGGTTATTAAATTTATATAAAAAAAGCTTTTCTTAAATAAAAAGAGCTTTTATACAATAACTGCAGTTTGTGAAGCCGTCACTACAAAAAACTTATCTTTTCCCCCAACAAAAAACGGCGACAAGATTTTATCTATATATCGTCTAAGGTTATTTTCCTATTATTGTTGCTTGAGGTTGGCCATCTATTACAATATCAAGATCAAGAGGTGTTTGAAATATTATGGAATGCAGCACATTCGAATTTGGGCGTTTTTTTAACAAAACTCTACATTTATTTTTGAAATATATTTAAAATATCGAAAAAATATATAATAAAATCCGCCAATAATAAAATCTCCGCCAATAATAAAATATTCACTAATCACCACTTTTTAAGACAAATTAAAAATTTATTTTTTTTAAAAAATATCATTTCGGTTTTTCTTCCAAATTTTACTATCCGTAATTTATTACAAAATCGTACATTACTCGCCATTGCAAGTAAGTTGATTACGAGTATTCGTACTACGACTATTAGAGAATCCGGACCCATATATTTTTTAGATAAACATAATTGTCAATATTACGAAAAAATAAATTTATAAAATAAACAAAGTATATTTAGCATAACAAAAAAATATTTTACATATCAACTCACCGGCTTGTCGTGTCGAATATCGGAGCTTGATGATCATCAAATAATGGAGTTGGTAATTGTGTTCTTCTCCCAATACATAAAGAATTAAATAAAACATATTTATATTCTTTTATTACAAAATTTGTACGTTTGATTAAGGGTTGGTAATCCGGAGAATAAATTTGGTTGAAACACATCTTCATCTGAAAAAAATTCCTCTATAATTCGACCCGTCCAAACAACAAGTTTGTAACTTAAGATATCAACTTTAATAAGGGCAGTGAAATTCGGATTCAGCGCACTTGGTTCCATCTTGTGACAATTTTCGGAAGCTAAGGCTTAAAATTTGAAATTTTTACAGCCGTTTTATTAGTTACAACATTTGTTATTTTTCTGACGTTTACATGCAAAACGTTTCTAAGTCTATTGAGAAAGTTATTGCATGGACAAATTTATGGTAATTTTTTTTTAATTTAAGTTACAACCTTTTTCACGGGATATAGAATTTGTAATGCAAAATGTAACTAGAGTTACAAAGTTTTAACACATTTTAGGCTTTAAAGTTGTAGTTGTATGTCATACTTGCAAACTTATTGCTCGACTTAATATAATGTAATATTTTGTAAATTCAGTTACACACATTTTTTGTTTCACAGCATCGAGCAATAAGTTTGTAGCTCACGATACAACTGGTGTCATGTAAATATGTGCGGCTAAAAACGTCTGAATATTGAGTTACAAACCAACTGTAGTAAATTTACTCCAAATTAAAACTGTAACACTAAAATTTTACATTTGTCTGAAACTAAATCGATAATATTAAATTATGATTCAAATCAGTAAATAGTTATTCATTTTTTACAACAACCTCTGTTTAGCTTACTTTTTTAGTTAAGTTTTTACAGAGCAAAAACAGTAAAACGCAATTTCTGCAAAATGACTTTCTTCAAGTTACAGACATTTTGTTTGGACGGGTTGAATTATATACAATAATTTTAGCAAACATTACATAAATTATTATAATATTATGTCTAGGATATATCCAATGAAATTTTTATAAATGAAGAATAACTTATTTATTAATTTATTTAACCAAACAAGGAATTACAAATTAAATAAATCTACATAAAAAATTAATCTAAAAAATTAATATTTATTTTGTATAAAGTCAAATTTAAATATAATATGAAGCTATAAAGGTGTATGGATGGATCTGTAGAGGAATACGATATTAACGTGTGTTAAGTCTTAAAGATTTTTTTTTGTAGATAGTGCTAAATTTGTTAAAGAACCCACTGCATTTATTAACAGGCTCATTACGACCATATTCGGTGCGATGAGAGCAATCTACTAATGCTTTAGTAACTCTCGTCTGTACACAATCACAGACAATATCCAGATACTCCATTCCATATATAATTAATGATACGAATATTTTAATATGTGGTCTGTAATAACATTGGAGACCACATCACAACATACCTTCATGGTTTGTGTCCAAAATATTATATTCGAACGCTTAATTATATTCGAAAGTTTTTTAGTTTTGTTTTCAGTTGATTATGAACATTGTTGCCAAATATCAACAATATAATAACATTTTTACAGCAATATAATCAACAATATAATAACTCTCCCACGACGATCGGTTCTACGTACCGGAGAGACCCTGGCACTCAACTTCAGTTGGACACCAGGCCAAGGATCGTCACACCGAAAACAGGTTTGAGATTGGATTATTTGAGTCTTCTTTTTCAGACACTGTTCCTGACCTATTATTTTCTTTACTAGAGCAGATCATACCGGCCAATCTGCTCTTAACACTACTTTTAAGAGCCGGTATCGAGTCTAATCCGGGTCCCAGAATATGGTTATGCTCGGTCTGTAGTCGGCCTATTAGGAAAACGACTACGTCGGTTCGCTGCAATGGCTGCAACAACTGGTGCCATTTGCTGCAGTGTTCCGGGCTTAGCAGCACAAACGACTACTCAACTTCCTACCTAGGTAGTTGTTGTGCTCCCAGAATAAGCACCACACCTCCCCCCTCTCCCCCGCTTCCCAATCCAACTCCACCTCCTTCCTCTCCCCCCTTCCCCATCCAACTCCACCTCCCTCCCAGCCACTGTACAGCACACCGCCCGGCCATTCAGTTAGCTCTTTTAAGATCTTGCAGTGGAACTGTAATGGCCTGCGAAACAAGCTAAAAGAGATTACGAACTTTATGTTCCGCAGAAACATTCTGATAGCCGCTGTACAAGAAACCAAAATTCCTAAATCCCATTCCCTATCATCCTTTGACGGATATCAAATTATCCGAAGTGACAGATCCGACAGAGGAGGCGGTCTCGCCTTCATCCTCCATCAAGATGTCTCTTATAGACCTGTCACTACAATCCAACCTCCTATCCCAGATCCTCATCTAGAAACAATGAGTATAGCAGTTCAGTCAGGTGATTTGGAGATTAAAATCACGAATGTTTACATTCCACCTGTAAACAGTGTTGGTACTCACTATCAACCTTCCATTGAGCATCTCCTTCACGGAGACAATTTAGTCGTGCTTGGTGATTTCAATGCTCATCACCCGCTTTGGTAGTCTTCTCTCCCGGATGATAACCGTGGAAATAGTTTTGTTGAACAAATCGAATCAACTGATTGTATTACCATCAACGAAGACTTTCCCACCAGAATCACTACCACCTGTTCAAGCTCACCTGACATATCGTTAGTAAGCACATCTTTACTAAGTAAAACGTCATGGCAAGCTGAACCTGCACTAAGTTCCGATCATATTCCAATAATTATAACTATTGAGGAACCGGATAGTTTTGTCGTCTCTGAACAGCGGACATATCTGAATCATAATAAAGCCAATTGGCCTGAGTTCGCGAACTTCGTTGACGACAAACAATGGAAAATTGCCAGGATAATTCCCATCCTCAAGCCTGGCAAGCCATCTAATGAAGGTTCTTCATACAGACCGATTTCATTGCTTTCTCCTGTAGCTAAAATTTTAGAGGGTCTCCTCCTTCCACAGCTACAGCGCCAGTTTGCATTAGCTGCTCATCAGCATGGTTTCAGAAAATGTCGTAGCACAACAACTGCCTTAACAGAAATAACATCTACAATTGCGGACGGTCTTAACCACCGTAGACCGCACTGGCGCAGTGTTGTCGTTGCACTTGAGCTATCCAAAGCTTTTGACACGGTCTCTCATTCGGTTCTTCTTAACGATATTCTGAATTCTACATTGCCAAATACCACCAAAAGATTCCTGTCAGCATACATCCACGGCAGGTCGGCGTATGTGGAGTTCAGAAACTCACGTTGAAGCCATAGAAAATTGAAAATGGGGGTACCACAGGGCGGTGTTCTTTCACCAATTCTTTTCAACTTATATTTATCAATGCTGCCAACTCCACCTACTGGCGTAAAATTGATAACATATGCCGATGACTGCTCAGTTGCAGCTACCGGGGCAGACGTAAATGAGATCACAGATAGAATCAATCCCTATCTGTTAGAACTCAAACCATTTTTTGATTCGAGGAAACTCCAGCTTGCCTCACACAAATCGTCTGCCACGCTTTTCACATCCTGGACTAAGGAAGTCAAGCTCCCACTGAATATTCATATAGACGGGGAACTCATCCCGACTGTGAATAATCCTAATATTCTGGGTGTCACATTCGACAATCTCTTGACTTTCTCCAAACATTCAAAGTCCATCTGCAACAAAATTAGCAGTAGAAATCGGGTTCTTAGAGCCCTTGCCGGCACGAATTGGGGGAAGGACAAAGAAGTCATCATCACGACTTATAAAGCAATTGGTCGCTCGATCATCAGCTATGCCGCTCCAGTTTGGACGTCATTTCTTAGCGACACTCAATGGAACAAACTCCAATCACGACAAAATACTGTTCTACGTATTGCAACCGGGTGCCATTCCATTTCCTGCCCAGATCACCTTCACCATGAAACCTCCATCCTTCCTGTCAGACAACATAATGAGTTGCTCTCAAAGCAATACTTGTTATCTTGTCACAATCCTATGCATCCCGTCCACGACACCATCCTCAATGAGTTACCTTTTCTTAGTATCCGTAAGGATCTCAGGTCATTCACGGACAGTGTTGCACCAGTTGTTCCGACCACCTGGAATACTGAAACCATTCGTGCAGCACATAAAGTTCTACACACAAATGCTGTTACAACTTCCATCTCTTCGAGTAAGGTAAACAGGGTCCTTGGTTAAAGGCCACCTACCATTAGTAACAGTGAGAGATCGCTGCCAAGATATACCAGAACCACTTTGGCCCAATTAAGATCGGGTTGGTGCAACATGCTGCAAAGCTATAAGGCACGTATTATTCCTGGCACTGACGATCTCTGTCCTGAATGTAACCTAAGAACTCATGACTCCAACCACCTATTTAACTGCACTGCGAAGCCGACAGACCTCGTAGCTTCTGACCTGTGGTCACAGCCCATCAAAGTGGCCGAATTTCTGGACTTCCCGACCTGACTCGACAATTTATAACTTACAAATTCCACCTTTAGTAAGTAAGGTAGTGTTAGTTGCTTAATTAATGCTTATTGTAGTTAGTGCTTAGTAGTTTGCTGTAGAATTAGCTGCTTTAATTAGTAATTTAGCGACATAGAAATATATAGATCGTAACTTTGTAATGAGGGGGGAGTCTCCTTTAATCTATTTTCAGACCTGGGATCGTTACAACAACAACACCAACAATATAATAAAAAAAATTTTGGTAAAATTTTAATATGCATATATACGGAATATGCCAATTCAATTTTTTCTAAATTGACTATTTTCCCATTATTATTACCTTATTACTTACTGTAAGAAAAAAACATAATTTTATGGATATTTAATTTTAATTTCAATATTGGATAGCTTTATATAAAAAAAATATGTTGGATTTTAAATTATATTTAATATATTATTTTTATTTCAATTAAATTATATTATTTATTAAAATATACAAAACTGATGATAATTAATTAATTTAATCATATAATGTAAAATATTTTTTAAAATAAAAAGTGAAATAATTTACAAGTTGAAACAAAAAGAATCTCACAAAAAACATAAAGCGAAAAGAAAAACTTAATACACATATAAATCGTGATAAATCTCAATTTTTTAGTACATTTACTCTACGGTTTTTACTTTTTTTAATTGACGAAATTGAATTACTCTTAAATTTTTCAATCAACCATTTGCAATGCTTTCTTAGCAATATCAAAATTATATAATCTAAAATACTTATTCTATGATTTTTGCAACTGTTTTTAACATAAAATGAAAATTTGGTGCTTCGATTCGGGTTTCATCAATACATAAGTTACATATCATAGATTTGATATTTTTTGCGTGTGGAGTTTTATCAAAATAGGAAGCAAAAATATTAATATGTAAACTACAAATTTCAAAAAATTTATCTGATGGATATTTAAGATAGCAGGAATCATATGTTTT
>CAWUCQ010000009.1:0-15971 GCA_963920725.1 Rhamphomyia laevipes
GTTAACAGCACACTGGATCGGGACTCCCTATAAGTTTTTCGTCGTTTTCCCTTTGTCGTTGCAATGTTTGTAGATGAGTATCATCGGTCCATTTTTTTAAGATTGCAATATACGATCTTAACTGTGGTTGACACAACCTCCAGTTATGTAACTGGTTCTGGAAAGTTCGTCTGCTTTTTCATTTTAGAGACCGGCTTTGTTTGTTTGAGCTATATATAGGTTGTTAAGATTGTGTTTAGATTCTTGAACAAGTCTAGATTTTGTTATGAAGAGAATCACCGCTTTCAGAGTGACTATCGGAACAGATTATCAGGTCTCTCTCCGTAACACCAGTTTCAAAGAAGATGTTACATAAGTTCTTTAATTGTAGTGTAAGCTTGTTTGAGATGAAATCGCGGAACCAGAATACCAATCATTTCTGCGGAGAACCAAATAAAACAGAAACCTTAGAATTCATTCACATAATAATAACATTATTTTCTATTTATGATTAATCATTCACAATAATTAACATTTTTTTTTTGTATTTAGAAACTACATTAGCTTATGTTTTTGGTAGCTTAGCACAATCAGTTAAGTTTAAGTTTAGATTTTATTTATGTATATATAATGTAAGTCTTGCGAATATTTTTTTGCAATAATTCACAATTAAAATTTCTAAAATTATATATAAATTTAAATTATTCACATATTTTTGTTTATATTTTTTATAATTTTATTTATTTATAATTAATCAACTTTTATTTATTTTTATTATTATATCCGATTAATTTTACTTGTTAATTCATTTCTGATTTTCATATAATTTTCATGTATTTTTCAATTAATTTATTATATTCTTATATAAGTTTTTTTAATTTTTAAAATAAATTTATTGTATATATTTTAAAATGTAAATATCCGAGTATATCCTTTTGAAATGATCATATCATTCTAATGAAAATTTTATAAAATTTACAAAATAAAGTATATATATATATATAAAAATATATATATATATATATATATATATATATATATATATATATATATATATATATATATATGTATAAATGTATATGTCCAATTACCATTAAATTTTAAAATTACTCACATGTACGCATATTCAAATAAAATAATAATAAAAAAAAAACATAATAATAATTATAAATATATTTAACATATCGTCAGCTTAATATTGTCTTGTACCATGTCCATTTTTTCCATATTTTTGGTTTAAAGGTAATTTGTGATTGAGGGATTTTTAATCTATAAAACCATCAATTATACCGTCCATCAAAGTCGGTATAGCGAGTTTTAATGATTGTTCCAAGTTTAGTCATTTAAAAATTTCTTATTATTATTTTGACTCATGCCCAATTGTAAGATGAAGCTTGTTATATCAAAACTTTATTTATTGCAGATCAGCAAGACTAACAAAATGAGCCAAATATATCGAAAGAGAAAGCAAAAAGATATTAAATTAATGTTGCCATGAATCGTTTGGATATTTTATAAAAATTGATTTTAAAAGTTTTACTACTGATTTACAATAAACAAAAAATTTGAATATTTTATGAATTTCAGAATTTTATTTGTTACTGATAATAAAAACATGTACAGTACACCAAATATGTTTGGCAATATTATATATTTCTAATTGAACTTGATACAGTATTGTAATTTTTTTTTAATATATTTTATTTTGTAGTGTACCATGTCCATTCGTGTGGTATTTAATAATTTCCGAAATTAAAAATTATTATGAAGATTTCTATACAATTTTGTAAATTATATTAAGTACAATTTTTTTTAATATTTATACTTTCTTAATATAAAAAATAATGTAAACTTTTAAACTCTTAAATATAATTCCAAAAGTGGACATTATACAAGTCAATATTCAGGCGACGATATGTAAAGTATATACACATATCATACATATACAATGTGAATGAAAAACAGATTTTTTTAAAAATAAAATAAAATATGTATGATATATGAGTCCTTATTTTATAAATAAGGACTCTTATATATGGAGAGAAAGGTCATCATTGTTCAAATTTGCATAAAAATAAATACAATTTTTTTGGGGGATTTTTCCGTTTTGATACACGATATATAAAACAATAACAACAAAATGCAATCTCAGTAACTGACCTAACCGGTTTGACCAGTTTTCCCATCCAAACCCTTTTTTTTTTAACGTAATCCCTTTAACAGGACTATGTCCTTCTCTGACCCCTTTTTCCATGTACAAAAATAATTTCATATATTTATGGAGAGTATCCTTTTTTCTAGTTTTGTAACTGGTTTTTATAAATTTTATATAATATAGTTTAATATCCTGTCGTAATAATAATAATGAAAAAAAAGAAACATAAAGGTCAGCTGGACTTTTCCGCTTATATTAAAATTTAAAACATTATTATACTATATAAAAAACTCGTCCTGACGGCTATTATCATTAAAAACCTTATACCTTTTTTTTTGTTTGTCTTTTTTTTTGCTTGCCTAACGTCCTTGTCGTAAATTTTTTCGCGTTGTGATTACATTATATGTGCCGTCACGTACAATGTAAAATCTTAAAAGAAAATTATATTTTTTTTTGTTCCTGGTTTTTTGTGCAAGGATATTATTTATATTTGGTGTTTATATTCATGAGAAAAACCAGTTTTTCTCGGACCCCAAGTCCAAAAATACCTTCTTTAAATTAAAGGGATATGTATATTATAAAAATAATTGTTTACAAAAAAAAAGGATATTTATATGATAGATGGACACATCTGTCCATGTAAATATTAAATAAAGATTTTGGTTAGTTAAGCGCAATAATAGATAAGATAGCAGGATTATATAGAGAAAATTGGAAGATGATATAAAGTCCTTTTTTTTGGTTGATGACCTCTTTAAGCATAAATAATAATAACAAAGCTTGTCTTTATAAAAAAAATATATAAATTTATAAGATAATAAGAACAATTTCACAGAATATTGAATAACTTTGTTTAAAGGCAAAGGGCTGTTTTTAAGTATATAGAATAATATTACATACACGTCAAATCTTAAAAAACATAATTATATTGAGGTAAGGGATCTTAAAGAAGAACCCTTTAATTTATTATACATAACTTAATAAATTTCTATTCAACACTTTATGATAATTGTGACAAAATATATAGGATAATTATTTAAAATAATAAGAAGGCAACTAGAAACAGTGAAATTTAATAAAAATTTCAATATATAATTCCAAACTGTATAAAATACAATTAGCTATAATTAAAAACTATATGCCATTAATTGCAGTGGAACCAATTGTGAAACAGATTAAGAGATGCAAGTAGAAGTGGATCGGACAATATAATCAGGAAAAAAACCGACAACATTACTAGAATGGAATCCTCAAGGTAAAAGATCAACAGGTCGTCCCAGGAACACTTGGAGACGGTCGTTACTCCTGGAACTTGGAACTAGGAAAATTATAATATCACATGGAATAGTGTAAGAACAGCAGCAATTAACCGAGTGAGATGGAGATGCCAAGTGGAAGACCTATGCTCCCAGGTGGATTGGCATTTGATAATTGTGAAAATTCAGAATCAAGAGCATATAATTCGAGAGCAACAGGTTAGCTATACCATTGTATACAGGATGAGATAATTTTGTTTGTAGCATTATTTTGATAGGTTTTTGGATTTGTGTATAATATATTAAAACTTAAAAAAAATGTCCAGAGGATCAACACAGAAGAGCACTTGTAAATGTAACAATTTTCGAATATATTATTAAAGAAATTATTGTTAACATCAAATACTTTGGTGAATTTATTATTAAAAATTAATGGAGAAAGAGTTAAAATCCTTCGATTTTTTTTTTTGTAGCAATAAGAATGTATGCCGGAGAACAGACCAATGGCACAGCTAGAATAATTAGAGAAAGATGTAAACTAAAATAAAGAGATAGGTGGATAGTATTAAAAGAGCGATGTAAAGCATAATTCGAAAGTATATACTAGAAATTAGAATCTAGAAACACGAGACAAATGGAGTTTAATTGTGAAGAAGGCTGCAACTTAAACAGGTATGTAATGCTATAAGAAAAAGAAGAAGGGGAAAGACCCATGTATTAATTATAAAAAAAAAAATATATTTCCATATCAATACATATTAAAATAATGAAAATTATTATGGAAGTGAAAATTAATATAGTTTAGTTTTGTTTTAGTGCCGATTAATGACAATTAATTTAATGTTTATTATTTTTATTATTATTTTTATGTATAATTCAGTCACATTTTGAATCAATTTCTGTCATATAAAGTAAATTATATTAAATATTTTAAACTTTTTATTAGATCTCTTTATACCTCGCAGTATAAATGAAATTTACTGTTCATAATTTAGAAAATTTAGGCCCATATTGGAGAGCAATAACTATGGGTCTCTGTTAGTTTTTTTTGGAACCATTTTCCTTTTCCATTTTCCCCAAAAAACTTGATTTATCAATTCGCCACAATGCAGTTCATTTTTACCATTTTAACAAAAAACGACGTTATTGATCTTGTTATGTATAGTAATATAATATTTATTCCATTAATTATCGTGATGACGATGATAAAAATGTAAAATAAATAAAATATAAAAATATAAATAACCAACACAAACGTATTGTCAGTTTTATTGTTGTTGTTCTTTTTTATCCTTAATTCCAAATTTTTGTCTTATAATGATGGTAATTTTTTCTTGCTTTTTTTTTTTTTTTACAAATCGGTCGTTTTAAGTTACCAATTTCTATTACTTTATATATTTCATCCTACTCACAATTTATTTACCATAATTTCCTCATTCTATATATACAAATCTTACCACCGCGCGTCAATTTCTATCTCTTAACAACAACCCTTTCAATATATGTATATATGTATATATATAAATATTGAAAGTAAAAAAGAAACTTAAAAAACAGCCAACAACAACAGAAAATTTGGAAAAATTTATGAAATAAAATAAAAAAGTAAAACTGAAGAAAATTAAGATGAAAATTGAGAAAAAGTTTTTCTATCGCACGAATTTTTTTTGTACAAACGACTTTTATATTACGCATTTTTTTTTTTGTTTTGCATATACTTTTCTACCCTTTGTCTTTTATTTTACCATTTATTTTTCTTATTTCTTTTAGGTTATATATATAGATAGGCTATATTATATAAAATATATTTTTTTATATTATCCTTTTTGCCAATACCCACCACCGACGTCTTGAATTTTTTGATTATATTTTTGTCCATTTTACCTAACCCCTTTTACCTAAAACAAAAAAAAAGTTTCTCTACGCATAAAAATTTTCATAATTTTATACAGGGTGGTGTTGTCCAATAATGAAGTATATATTTGGCTTTTAATTAAGCGTACTAAAAATGTAAATAATAATTTTATTTTCCTGTAAGTAAATTATGAATAGAATTTTAAAACAATTGTTAAATAGTTATACACCCCACCCGCTCCTAAAAATTACTATCGATAAAAAAAAAATCTGAAGAATGTTCTTGTTAACGTATAATTAAATCTTCAAAACTTAAAACTTTTGGATAAACTGTAATGGTTGGGTAAAAAGAAACGAAAACTTTAAGGGGGGGGGGGGGTGGGCGAGGTATAGGTAAACGCCACAAAAGTCTATATACAAAAATAATTCTGGTGAATAGCGTAACGAAGTGATTATATACCAGGATATCGAATGGTCATATTCAGACCGATATGGAAAAGGTTGACATATTGAGACCATCTTAGATCTAGAGTGTAGCACTAACTGGCATTCATAAAGAGAGATGAATTGGAATGATATGCTCGCTAGCATAAAGCATTAAAAACAATTGTAAGCAATATGAAAAGAAAAGAAAATTCTTCTGCTCTATATATGTATATTAAAATGGAATTCAAAAAAAGAAATTACCCTGTATTTGATCGCTTTTCTTAAAAAATAAGAAAATACAACAAATTTAAAATTCATCGTATATAACAAGAAGAAATATTGATGGAAAAAGAATCCATCGTTAGATATTTTTCCTTATTTTTTTTTTATATATATATAATTGTCATGGCCAAGAAAAGAAATATTCTCACTTCTTAAATCGTGCCAAGTTTACCAAAGAACAAAAAAATAAAATAATAATAAAAAAAAAAAAAACAACAAAAATGAAAACCATTTTAATTTCGCCCCCATTATTCTTGTTTTTCATCATCATTCAAGTTTTTTTTCCATTTGTAAAGAAAATTATTAACTTTTATGTATAAATGGTAAAGGGAAAATTTTTGTAAACCATAACTATATAACTGGTTTACAATTATATAACTGTGTATAAAACTGACTGAAAAGAACTGTTTTTCAATTTTGTTTTGAGTTATGACAGGAAAAATCTGACAAGAAAAAAAAACGAATTTATGATATAGAAACAAAACACACTGTGTTTTGGAGCGTCAAACTGAAAATTTTGAAGCATATACCCAGAGAATTGATACTATAACTAAAGAAAAGTCCTGATTTATCATTTAAATAAGATATAACAATCAAAATATGTATATGTACATATATATAGATACAGGTCATATCATTTCAGCTATAGAGATCATATCATTTTGAAGAAAAAAATATATAATAATATAATGCATCATAATGCATCAGTTCTACAAAACGGAATGATAGAATTTATATTAGAAGATAGTGAATATTTCAAATGAATGTTATAGGAACTATATAAGTAAATTAATCTGATTATTGATAATTAACTCTCTATAATTACTATATCGTTAATTTCGGTTTCGTTAATAATTTGTACGAACCAGCGAACCACACCATAACAAATTAATGATTTATTCTTCATTTTGAAATACAAATTCATATAATAGGCTAATTTAATTTAGCTGAGTTGACTTAAAGGGAGGAAAAAAACACCTAGAGCATTTCATACCAAATCATGAACGCAGATAATCTAACCGGTTTTAAATGGCCAGCATGCTCCATGTCAGTCAAGAAATTACTTTCCATATATGTTTAAATCTTACTGCAAATACAGTGACAGGAAATGTTCTAAGTAATTCCTTCTATACGAATTGAGGTTTCCTTTAAACCTAGTCTCTTGCGATGGCTTCCTGCAGTAGAATTTGATCAGTGGCTATCCCGGTCATTTGATTTGTTCGTCAGTACAAGTATCATGTTTTTACATTTTTGAACTGTTCACAACCCCCCAATAAGGTTTTCGTTCCGTAACAACTATTTATAATTTGATCAAATGTCAAAGTATTCCTTATTCCAAACACTTTGTCAAGGATTTCTTAACGATTCGGTATAGTGGGAGAGTTATACTTGGTATAATCGAAGGGGATGTTAATTTAATTTATTAATTATGGATGCTTTGTGTTCTCTACATAATACTCAGAATACTGCTAGTTCATATAATAATTTATTATCTGTCAAAAATTTAGTTTTATTTAATAAAGTTTCTGATCGTCTATAAAATTAATTACACGAATGTCGATAAGTTTTCCAGTACATTACCAGATATATTGCGCGCGAAACTATCACAATCGAATTTCGTATGTGTCAATATATTTGTTATCCGTTTAACTAAATCAGGCTATAATATAGATCACGATGATATGGAAAACTCTCTAAATTAAATATTGATTATTAAACGTTTAATCATTTTTTTTAAACTTATATACCAATAATTTTATATAATTTTAATATTACTTCATAATCTGGGCTCAGTTTTATAATTAATTATAAAACAAAATTATCAAGTTGATCGTGTTTTTTATATTTATGATGTCCATTTTGTAATTTTAAACAACTTTACAACAGTATCTATTGCAAACAAAATTAATTATATTGACATAACTCTTGTACGCGGTGCTTATATTTTAATATGTAAATGAGTTTTGTTGGTCTGAATTCTGCTGGAATTTATATTTTATACATATATATGAAAATTAAAAAGAATTGTTGTCACTCTACTCTACATTACAAAAAAAAAATATCCATTTATTTTAAATTTTTTCTTCCTTTTTTTATGTTTTATATATATTTTAATTATATATTTTAATCTCGCGTTTACGCACCAATACATACACATAAATAAATTACGAAAGCACCAACAAAAAATGCTTAAATTTTATGTTTTATTGGTTTATATGTATATACAATAAAAAATGCGTATATAGTAGTAGAATAATATATATATATATATATATATATATATATATATATATATATATATATAAGTATATAAAATTATATACATAAAAATTTATGGTTATTTTACAATAGCTGCCACTACATTAAAAGTTTTTGCTTGTAACTTGGTGATTGGGTTATATATTTTTTTTTTAATAAAAAGGATATATGAATTTACCTTAAAGAATTTCAATAAAAATCCTATAAAAATTATATTTTTTTTTTGTTGTTGTTATCAATTAAAATAAATTATTTAGTATGGTCCAGTAATATAGAAAATAAGTAAATACGATAACTTTAATTAGGAATCTACAAATTACAAATATAAATCGTGGATATAATTAAGTCAATAATCTTACAAGAAATTATCAAGATTTTAGACAATATACGCCAACGGATTATTATACTGGTAGACAACAAGGAATATAATGCGTTCCGTACACGCTCAGAAACATATTATCCAACTTGGTGTGTCATACATATCTAATTCGATGAGTGTTAAGTCAATGTTAGAAATAATATTTTGGCCACCATATCTTCAGAATTCGGCACGGACATTTATTGATCAAGAAACTTAGATTTTGTTGGAGAGTGTGTCGGTTACCAGCCAAGTTTGACAGCCGTATAGAAGGATTGACTTGACTTTCATAATATCACTACCAGAAATTAAATAATTGCTATATAGTTATCCACGTGCTCAGCAACTAAACTTATGTGAGGTACCTACAACGAGAAAAAAAACGAGCACCTTATATGCCTGGAACTGGCTAGACGTAGAGGTCGTATTCTAGGAGAGACCTACTACCATCTCTGAAAGAGGTCTCGAACTGCAGCATCAAGAAATTCCTCAATTTTGCTGCAATTACGAAATACTTCGACTTACTAGATAATCCCTCGACACAGAGTTAGTTGGACACCAGTGTGGTCTATGCGATGCTCTTTCCTTATCTAACTGTCTATTATTTGTCACCAGACGAATTTCTACTTTTAACTCTACTTTTACTACACAATATATGTTTACGTCATTTATCCGGAATGATGAATGTATTATAATATTAATATGTCCCTTTTATATTTGGATATATTGAGTTATTGGACCTTATGTCAACCATCCGATCTCATTGTTATTATTTCGTAACGATTCCGTCAAAGTTCTAATCAATTCAACTTTTACGGATTATCAAAATCTTAACTGAATTTAATATTATTTTAAATATTGTTTTTGGTAGACATTATATAGTTCACTTACACCAGAACCGACAGATTTTATAAAACTATATAATTTCCTTAGCATTTACAATTACAAATTTCAAATAACAAAACTTTATTTTTACCGTGACGATTTATTTAATTTCCATAATTATCTGTCGCTATATGGTTAATATTAAATTTTTGAAATAATATTATTATAAAGCTTATATGAGAACAATATCATATCCAATATTATATACCTTAATAATCTAAAAATATACAAATTTCTAAGGAAAGATCATGTGTAATGTTGGTTATAGAAAGAATGGTCAGAAAAATCCAGTATTTGATAAGAAAACGATGATGCACCAAGAAAAATATAATTGAAAAATTGTAGAACTATGATTATAATTGTATATATTCGAAATTGTGATAAATCTAGTTAAATGAAAAAGATCGAACTGATGGAAATCAGTGGTAGTAATTTTATCCACATGGTCGGAAATAAAAGTATAGAGTCAAATGGAAACTCTATGCTCCCAAGTGGAGTGGACAAGGAAAAAAAAACTTTATCCACAAAATATACTGTAAAGCTGAGAAGAAAATTTTTAATTTAGAAAATGTCCTTAAACAAAAAAAAAAACTAACTTTCTTTTAAAATATTAAACTTTTCTATTTTTTTTTTTATTAATTTTGCATCCTTGAATTAACTCTCAACACGTAATACAATATATATATATATATATATATATATATATATATATATATATATATTTTTATAAAGAAAATTAAGGACTAATAGATAACGAAAAAAAAGAAGCATTTTATAAAAATTGTGAAAAAAAAAATGTATAAACAAAATAATTCTTGCGTAATTCACCCATCAGGCAAAAGGACGATTATAATATATACATATATTTAAGTACAAATCTATGTACATCCTAGAATGTATAAATTTATATATATATATATATATATATACATCTATTTATATTTATATATAAAACGCTTTAAGGATAAAAATGACTTGAATAAAAAATATATATATAAAAAAAAATATCCTTAATAGTATTCAATTTTGTATTTTAAGTGCCCAGGAAAAATGAAAAACGGCATTATAATTTTCTTCGAAAATATACAGTTAAAAATTATAATATTATTATTATAAATTTTTTTTTTTTTTATTTTTTATTTTTAGTATCTTTATGGAAATATGTATACATATCTATACACACACACCCATACAATTACATTACGAAAAAAAAATATAAGATTTTTTTTTTTTTTTAAAAGAACTGTTTGGACTTTGATGAGGGTGATAAAGGCATGGTTTTTTTTTTTTTTTTATGTTTCAAAGAATTAATTGTGTATAGGTGGTGGTAAGAAAAATCATCCCCTAAACAAAACAAAAAACATATAAAGCGAAAAAGAAAAATGATTGGAAAGAAAATGCGGTGGCGGCAAATAATGATGAGTAAAAGGATTTTTCATTTTTCTTGGGTTTGTGTTTACACTGTTGTTGTTATTTTGGGAATTTTCATTTTTTTTTTTTTTGAAAGAGATGATTTGTGGAAAAATTCTATACGTTTGTTGGGTACACGCTTCGATAATATTTGAATTCTATGTATAAATATATATAAAAAAATAGGTATAACAAGATTTAAGGTATAAAAATAGGTAAGCATTTAAATAGAAAGAGATTTAAAGTTATAATTTAAAGGAAAAACTGCTTTACTTCTTATCGGTGGAAAAACCCTATTTAAAATTGGGTGGTTTATATTTATATACTTAAAAAAAAAACTAAGCAGGAGATTTTTTTTTTTTTAAATTATATTTTTATCGTAAATAAGATAAAAAAAAAATACGATTTTAAAAATAAGTAAATAAATTAAGATTGATTGCTTAGCTTAACGGAGCAAAAGATTAGAAATATTTTTCGAAAATAAAAAAAAGATTTTAAGATTGGTACTTGAAAAAAAAAAGGGGGGGGGGGGTAGGACTGTTTTGAGTGGATAAATTTTACGAAATATAGTAATAGTATAACAGTAAGGGGGTGGAGGTGGTAGCTGCATTTTTTAAATAAATAAAATTATTTAACCATTATTGTTTTGAATTATAAGTTACTTAATATACTAAATCATTTTTCGTCAGAGAATTTTTTTTTTCAAGTTCACATTCAATAATTTCTATTAAAATGATTACAATATTTTTTGTTAATTTACATGGTTGTTGGTTGGTTAAAGTGGCGAGTCCCTAGCGCCACGCCTGGCCTGTATATAATTATATTTTAAATGTATAAATTATTAAAAATTTATAGTAAGCAGTTCTTGTATAGCAGAGTTGTTCAATAATGCATTTCAAAAACAAAAAAAATGGAGTAGTATTACCGAGTAATGCTCACAAATACCGTATTACTTTCCAAACAGTAATTATGTATTTAAATTTTTAATTACTACACATTACTATACTTGTAATAGAGTAATGCATTATAAAATCAATAATCAATTATTGTATTGTATATACATATTTAATATTTATTTGATCGTAAAAAATTGACAGTACTCACTGAGGTATATTTATAGTAATTTCTAAGAAGTAAAAAATACTTCAATATACTTGGAAGTACTTCAGGATAAAAATGTGAAGAATTTTTAATGTAATAAATTCATTCAAAAATGTCATTACATTTCGTGTAATGCCTTATTCCATTACCAGTATAGTAATATAGTAATTAAATATTTTATTATACCATGACAAGTAATACATTAAGATTAAAGGAATTCAAATTTAATTATTTTGTACTGCTGTAATGTTCTGCTAATGCATTACAAAAATAATGCATTATTTATCAACTTTGTTGTATAATTATAGCATTTTCAGGTCAATTTAGTCTTTTTACATTTCAAAATAGTCTTTTTATTTTTCAACGGGCTAGTAGGGCTCAAGTGCGCGAGGGACTTTGATTTCGTCACCCCCTTGTAAACCAACTAACCAAGTAAATAAGGAAAAATAAAAAGACATAACACAACCTGCAAATTATATATAGTACCGATTCTAAAATAAAAAGACTATTTTGAAATGTAAATAGACTAAATTGACCTGAAAATGCTATATATAAATTTAAGAAAAAAAAAAACAAATTGTAAAAGGACATTTTCAATGATCGAAATTTGCATTAATATCTGCGTTGCTACCATATTTAACAATTTCATATTAAATTAATATTTAACTAATTAAATTGTTTAAATTACTAGAAAAATAAAATTTATATAAATTTTTATGTTATAATTTTACATAATTTTAGTTATATATAGTATAGCAAAGATAAATATAAATTTTATTTTCTTCTCATATTTCAAATTATTAACGAAATATATAATTTTAAAGTAAAATTCAATAAATTATAAAAAAAATTATCAGAAAATTGTCAACCCCAAACCTTAAAATTTATGAAATTTTATATTTGTTACAAATGATTTTGATGATGGTCGTCGTTCTTAATATAATTTATATTTATGTATATATGTACAAAAATATATTTATATACACGACATATACCAACAACAATAAATATACTATTTTATATACAAACATTTTTTTTAATTGGGGTGAGTTTATTCCGTTTTTTTTATGTTTTAAGATAATATTTAAAATATATAAAAACAAAAAAAAAAAAAAAATATATAAATAAAATATTGACGATGGTGGACGTCAAAAAATCTTTATATAAAATCATTAAAAGAAATGTTTCAGTTATGTATTTTTTTATTTTTTTAGTTTCCAATGGTAAAATTAAAATGAATAATATAATTTTAAGATTGGAATTGTTGGTTTCGTCGAATAGCCCGAAAAAGAATATCTAAAAAATGTACAGGATTTCATCATTATTAGCCATGGGACACCTCAATTCAATTATATTTTATAGGGATATTTTATTTGGAGATTTTCATCGATAAACTTCTTAGATTTAAAAAAAAAAAAAAAACGAAATACTGAGATAAATGATTAATAAAGTTGTAAAATAATGGAAAATATTTAAAAATAGATTTTTCAATTATAAATTATTGTGTAGACAAGTATTCATAATTAATTTACTGATATAAACTAAAATTTATTATAATTAATATATTGCCAGTTTAAAACGTTAATGAAATAAATAGAACAAAAATTCAATTAAAAATATAATAAAAATTTGTTCATTTTCTGAGTTTATATAAAATCGTTCTAAAAAGTATAATGAAATTCAAATTTTCTATGTCGTTTTTTTTGTGGATATATGGAAAAATTGTTTAATCAAAATTTGAATTTAAAATATTTGAAAATTTAAGTGTGAAAATTAAATAATTAGAAATTAATTTAAATACTTTTTTGACATTCAGCCATTTTGTTTGATAAGTTATTTTCTTCTTCTTCATATAATTATAAGGTAAATTATATTAAATTTTTCATTTTTATCATTTTATTAAATTTTCTTAAGATTTCCATATTTTTGTTAATGATTTTCTGAAGTTTTTATAATTTTAATATACAAACTTCAGGATCATCATATCACCTGGAAAACTACATATTAATATGGACCTAAATAATTCTCTCTTCCATCTAAACCACTGCGTAAATATTAATATTTGGAAACTCTTCATCGAATCATTTTTATTTTTATAATATTATTTATTTATATATTATATTTATTAGAAAGGAAAATTTTCGTTTGATTGTTTTCTTATTTGAAAGTTTTTCATTTTTTTTTTGTAATTATAAATTTTGTGTTCTTTCTTAAATTTCTTTCTTTAAATTTTGTTTTTGTATAAGAAAAATTCACTTTTTAGAAATGATTTCTCAGAAAATGTTCTTTTAAATATTTATTATATGTAATAAATGCTTGTATTCAGTAATGATTCATTTATTTCACGTTTTGGATATATCAAATAGCCAGTAATATCGTTTATGATGTAACACATTTAGACTATTTGTTTCTAAGTCATTAGGGTATTCTAAGTCATTCGTTTATGCAGATAAATCACGAACACTTGATGCACTCGAAATCAACATCTAACGAGTTTATTAATGATATTCATCTAGTTTTATGTGAAAAAGTTAGATGCCAAAATTAAATTGATCAAATTGGATTTCTTAGATATTGCCGTGGTAGTTATTTAAATGAAATTATTATTTATATTATTCTTCAAAATATTGTGTATCACGTTTAATGATATAGAACCTATATAAATTTAACTGATTTTTTGTTAAATACTTATCTGAAATTTTGCATTTATTACATTATTCCCACATTTTTTTTTTGTTGGCAATCAATCAACCAATTACCTAGTCGACTAATTTTTTGATATTTTCAGTTTTAGTATTTATTGCTTTACTTCCATTACCATTTAGTAACAAAAAATTATATATACATATATATGTATATAGTTTTAATAAACATAGAAATTATGCAAAATAAAAGTTTTTTGATAAAAATTCTTTTTTAAGTAAAAAAACTTTTTCAATTAAAAACAAATTTCGTTTTTTTTTGTTTCTTTTGTAGCCTGGCAGCTAATAAAAATATACAAATTGTTTTTTTTTTAATATAAAATTTCTACAATTTACAATGTTGCCACATATATAACATAAATATATTAATTAGATCTTGTAGGCTACAAAAATTCGATTCTTATTAGTAATTCTATATGGAATCAAATAATTTTAATATATATAGGCCGGCATTTTTAGATGATATTTATATTTAATAAAATATATTTATTATAATTTTTATTGGACACAATAATTATTTTTAATTAATTGTAATATATAATTTCTATAAATATTATATAGATATAGACATACAAAATCAAAATATATCGGTGTATATATGTAAAACAGGGGTGGTTTTTTTTGTTAACCTCACGCCCTAGACCAGGGGTTCCCAAACTTTTACCATCCACGACCCACTAATTAAAACAGTAAGGTTCTCGCGACCCGCCTGTAAAAAAAGTAAAATGCAAAAAATTAAAAACTTAAATTCATATATTTATTAATATCAAAATAATTAATTAATGAGATGAATGGGCCCGTTTTCTATTTTTGCTAATAACATTTACGACATCTATCTTAGTATTAGTTATTTTTAGGCGAAGTGAGTTTGATAATTGTAATTTATTGCGAATTTATTTTTTAATGGAAAAATTTGGAAAAATCCAACCTCACATAAAAGTCGCGTTGTGAATGGAAGTACTTTAAAAGCTGCAGTGTGTAAAATTCGATATTAATTTTGTACCAACAAACAAAACTATCAATTTTTAAAAGTAAAATAATTCTAACAACTAAATAATAAAATTTTTGTCGACCACATTGAGTCAGCACGCGACCCACCAGTGGGTCGCGACCCACACTTTGGGAACCACTGCCCTAGACCAATTTTGTTGTAGCGTCCTCCTTTACCTAAATGCAATTAAAATTTTAAATAAATGGTTTTACTTTCTATTTCCATTTTAAATAAATTCTTCTAATTTTATTAGAAATTTCAAATTTTATATAGAGCCACCACTGTATGTCATGAGATTTTTTCAAGTTTTGGG
>CAWUCQ010000010.1:0-15000 GCA_963920725.1 Rhamphomyia laevipes
ATAATTAAATGAAAATAATTTTCCCCAATAAAACGATTTTTTTCTTATTTAATAATTATTGCGCAATACTACCCCATTCGCCGGTACTCCCCAGTATATTGCAAAAAATACAATTAGCCGATCATCTATTTGCCAATTCTTTAATTTAAATCTAACTCCAAATCAATGACCGTGACCGCCATGTTAATTAGTGACGTCAATACCTAAGTTTCTCTTTTTCGAAGATCAACTGCTTTGTTAAGGGAATTCTCCGTGTCATCAAAAAATTATATATCTTTTTTTTTCTTTTAAAAAAATATATTTATTTTATATTTAAGTATATATATATAAATGAAAAAAATTAATAATGGGGTATCCCGAAAATTTTAAGGAATTCCGCAGATATTCTGTGATCAAGTATAAATTTAATGTTCAAGATTTTTTTTTTTTTATTACAAAATTATAATTTTCAAGTGGTAAGATTTATTTATCTTCATTACCTATGGCCAAAAAAGCAACCAAAAAAAATCAAACGGATTTGAATTAAATAAATAAAAAAACACTTTCTTTTAAGTAGCTATTACAAATTTCCATATATAAATTTTATTTCATATTACGATAGTAAATTAAGGTAAATTCAACAATCTAAGTACTACTTATTAAATTTTGTATGATAACAACATTATTTTTTTTCTGGTAACAATTACAGCAAAAATATATTGTATAAGTATATATAATTATTATTCACTTACTTAATTTTCCTGTGCTGCTGCTGGTCACCATGATCATGTTGCCATCATACATACACCTTTTTTTATATAATAAAGTTAATTTTATATAATATATTTTTGCTAACAAATTTTAACATTAATTCTTAATTTATTTATATTTTAATTCAAATTTAGACCATTAAATTTAATTTAATTTTAATAACTTTTCTTACATTTTTTTTTTTTTTTAACATTAGGATTTTAAATACTTAAAAAAAATCATTTCGGCATCTGGATGACCAACCATATATAGGCTTCTATATATATACATATTCTTACACGTATTATATCATTAAATGTAAAATTTCTTTATTTTGTGGCCGCTATTCTGCCTGCCTCCCTATAATATATTAACCTCCGCGAAGTTGCACCAACTGCTTTTTTTTTGTATTCATATATATATATTTATATGTGTATAAATTCGTAGCTTAATCTTTTTTTCTAGCAAAAAAAGACTTCTTTATTTTTATATATATATATTAAATTTAAATATGTATATATATAATTAATTTAATGTAAAATACTTTTTTTTGACTATAATATATATAACTTGATATATATATTTTTTAAATTTTACTTTTAATTTTTTTATATATATCATTAGAAATTATATCTATTGTATTGAGAAGACTATCTCTGTTCAATCTTAAAACTAGAAGAAAAAAAAATATATTTTTTATCTTAATTGACCTTTAAAAATCCCTCATTATAGGTAGGGTAACGCCGCCTGTCGGTAATTTTTACTTTTTTTTTTTAACGAAATCCCGATCATTAATCGGGACGTAGATTTTAAATTATGACTTAGTTTAAGCTAAGTACAAATTGATTTTTTTTTCAGCGCTACATTTTATCAATTCTAATAATATTATTCTACATTCATCTTATTATCTATATTTTGAAGTATATTATTTTTTTAGATATATTTCTATTTAAAATTACCAGAAATATCGGAATCTTACTAATTGTTTAACTAATAAAAAATAATAATATTTTTTTTTATGAAATAAAATCTCAGCCGCAACAGGGCAGGTTCAATTTATATTAACATGTATCATAAATTGAAGCTGAAAATCGGATGGATTTATGAATTTTAATTTAAACGTGGGGTTTGGACCACTGACCCTGAGATCAACTTTATATATGTCTATTTATATATTTCTATTTCAAACAAAATTCAACTTAAATTATTGATTTAAAATCAATTAAATATCTATTAGTTATATAAAATTATACTGTTTCAACTAAACTTAATTAACTATTTATTATAATAGCAATTCATATCCGAATATCTTTACTGTGATATTTACTTTTAATCGTATTTCTGTCCATATCTTCTAATTCATACATATTTCGGCCTATTCTTTTAACAATCTTACTTTTAATAAATTTTTTGCATAACTTAGCGTTAACATTTTTAAATTTTTCGCTCTGTATAAAATTTCTGCGATAAACTACTTGTCCAGGTTCATATCTTATTTCTTTACATTTTCGATTATAATTTTGTCGACTTTTATTTTGTGCCTTTTCTAGATTTTTTAAAACTTTTTTCTAATTATTTCTAAATCTGAATTTGGTGGTAATATATCTACATCTTCATTATTCAACATATCTAAATTTTTCAATATTTTATAGCTTTCACCGTGAGTTACCATATGTTGACCGAATAATACAAAATATGGGCTAGTACCTATTGATTCATGGATTGTATTTCTCAAACCACTACCTATATTATTTAAATTTTTATCCCAGTTTTTCTGGTTACTATCTAGATATGCTCTAATAGCTGACTCTTTCACTACTATTCGATGATGGTGAATAAATAGCAGTTTTCATAGATTTAATTCCATACCCTTCTAGAAATTTTGTGAAGTCTTTCGATGTAAATTGTGAACCATTATTGCTGTAAATTAATTCAGGTACACCAAAAATATTAAATATATTTTCTTTCATATATTTTATAATATGTACTGTGGTGGCTTAATAGCATGTTCACACTTGAATCTATACCCTGGTTATAGAGCTATATCATAATATAAACATGATATTGATTTATTTTTCCATACAAAAAATGTGTCATTCTATATTGTAATATCCGTATACCCACTTCGAAATGAGGGATTAACTGAACAAGGTATAAGAAAATATCGATTCATTTGCAATATTTCGATATTATTGATTATATTTCAATGAATTTTAACACCCCTACACAACAATTGTCAATCTTGTCAATCAAAGCACCTATGATATTATTGTTTTATTTTCAATTTTGGCAAAGTATTATTAGAATCATTAATTTTAATTTGAATTTTTTTTTGCAATTATTTTATTTTCAATACCAGCTTATTTTCAAACTTAATGTCAAAATATATTAAGTATTTTCAGTGTGAACACCATTTTTTATACCAGGGGTATAGAAGCCCATAACCAGCGTATCGAATGTAAGTGTGAACATGCTATTAGCTAATGGTCTAATTAACACAAATTTTGAAAATTCATCTAACACAATAAATAAGACAGTATGACCAAACTTAGAACGAGGATAAGGACCTAAAAAATCTACATATAATTTTTGAAATGGTCTGACCATTAAATGTTTTTCTCCCATTTTAGATTTTAATATATGATTTGGTGCTTTGTTTCTTTGCATATATCGCAATTAGCAATATGTTCTTGAACATCTTTCACCATTCTTGGCCAATAGTACCTTTGACGTATTCGATACAAAGTTTTAGTGAGACCACCGTGTGCACAATCAGGCGGATCATGCGCAAGTTTTACCACATTATTGGTCAATTGCGACGGTATCCAAAACTTGCAAACCTTCGATTCTGATTCTGGATCGTCTTTTCGAAACATAGTACGTTTATACACAAAATCATCCAAAATATATAAATCCGGTAATCGCTCCTGATTCTGACGAATAGTAGATTTTATTTCTTCATACTTTTCATCATTATGAAAATATGGAGAACTAAGATCTATGTCAGGTGTGCGATATACTGTATTTCATCTATTTCAAATGACCGCGATAAAGTATCTGGTACGATATTTTGTGATCCTTTTCTGTGTTTAATATCAAAATCAAAAGCCTGTAACTTTAAACACCATCTAAACAATTTACCATGATGGTCGTTATTGTTCATCAACCATTGCAGACTCGAGTGAAAGGTAATGACACTAAAAGGAAGGCCTTCTATATAAGGTCTAAATTTTCTAATACTTTCTAAAACAGCGTAACATTCTTGCTCAGTAGTGAGCCATTTTGATTTGGTACTATCAAATTTTTTGGACATAAAAGCAATGGGATGTTCTTTGCCTTCATCGTCTTTTTGAAATAATACGCCCCCGATACCACTTTTACACGCATCTGTTTGAATATAAAATCTTTTTTTAAAATTTGGGTGTACTAACAGGTTCAGACAACAAAATATTTTTAATAATTACAAAAGCTTTACCAGCTTCTTCAGACCATATGATTTTTTTACCACGAAGACAATCAGATATTGGAGCTACAATATTCGAATAATTGGGAATAAGTCTTTGATACCAGCCCGTCATGCCTAAAAATCTACGTATCTGCTTTACTGTTTTAGGTTCTGGAAAATCATAAATAGCAGATACTTTTTCTGGATCTGGTTTCAATTGACCACTACCATATTATATATCCCAAATATTTAACTTGTTTCATGAAAAATTTAGATGTTTCAACATTAATTGTAAAGCCCGCGATTTGTAAACATTTTGCTACCTGCTCTAAAATTTTAAAATGTGATTCGACATTGGATGAGCTCACAAGTAAATCATCAAGATAAACTTGTACTTGTTCTCGTAATTGACCAGGGATTACTTTGTCCATTAATCTACATAACCTTTGTGCAGCGTTGTACAACCCAAAAGGCATACGTGTAAAGTGATACAAAGGTCGACCAGGTACTGTGAAAGCTGGTTTTCACGAGATTCTTTTTCTAATGAGATCTGCCAGAACGCGTCTTTTAGATCTATACTGGATATAATTTCGGTTTTTTCAATGCGCGATATAAACCACCAATATTAGGCAATGTATATGAGTCTTTTTTTGTTACTTGATTAAATTTACGTGAATCAAGACACAAACTAACTTTTCCAGGCTTCCTAACTAATACCACTGGAGAATTACACGCACTATTACTTTCTTCTATTACACCCATTTCTAGCATTCTGTCTAGTTCTTTGTACATTAAATCTTGAATTGTGGAGATACAGGATAATGCCTCTGTTTTATTGGTACTACATCACCAACTTCAATTATATGTTCTTCTAAATGTGTTTGTCCTAATCCTAACTTTGAAAATGAAGGAAATTTTTCTTTTAAAATATCTAATTTTTTTAATTCATTTTCAGATAGTGGATAACTATTACTATTTCGATTTTGGGAAGTGTTATTTCTGAAATTTGCGAAAATACTGGGGATAATTTAAATAGTTGCCAAAAATTTATTCCTAAATATAATTCTTGTTGCAAAGATGGTACTAAATATAATTTAAAATTTATTGTTTTATTTTTATAGGTAACAGGTGCAATAACGTAACCTAATACTACCTGTTTATAACCATCAGCTGTGGTTATGGTTTCATTAATTTTCTATATTTTAAGTTTTAAATCTTCTACTAAATCCATACACCCTGTACCTAAACAACACACTGACGCACCTGAATCTAACAAACCAATTATATTTTTACTACTGATTTTAATTTTCAAATATGGTCTATTTGCAGATTTATTATTCTTTTTACGTATTTTAGTTAAATTTTCTAATTCATTTTTATTTTCAAATATTCGCGCGCGTACCTTTTCATAATTTAAAATTCGTTCATGTAAGGATTTTTTCGTATTTAATAATTCATTATTATTATTTTTTATTTCATTTCTATTCATTATTTAAATATTTTTATTTATAGCTTCAGATTCATTGCTATAATTATTTAAAATATCATTATTATTATCTATAATTAATTAATTAAATTTTCCTTACTTACTACAAATTCATTACTATTTACTAAATTTTTATTATTAATATCTAAATTATTATTTTTATTTTCTAAACTATTACTAATATTATTTATATTTTCACCACAAATTATTTTCGACTGGATGACGTTTTCCGGACTACCGACGCATCCACTAACTAGTTTTCCGGAGTACACTTAGGACATTTAAATTTGAGTACGTCTCTTTTACCACAACCATAACAAAATTTATGCCACGTTTCGGACTCACAATCCCCATATCTGTGACCTTTTCCTGGACAATTCCAACAAGTTAATTCATTTGTTGATTTTACATTAAATTTCGTTTTATAATCTACTATTTTAATTTCATTTTCAAATTTATTATTATTTTTCGAATAAAACGCTTCAACCGATTGATTTATACTTTGACAATTTTCGAATAAATGTTCTTCCATATTCAATTCATTAACCCTATAATAACTATCACGTTTATAAAATGTTTCAGCTTTTCTATAGTGACTTCGTAATTCTGATAGTGTTCCTATTTGCTCATTCCAGAAAAATTGAGATATACGACGATTGATGTTTTTCTTTAGAATTTGTACCAATCTGAATTCAGAAATTGGATTTTGTAGCTGAAAATTTAGATCCATCATCGTTTGCGAGAAATCTAAAAATGACTCACCCTGTTTTTGTTTTCGCTCTAGCATTCTAACATATCTCTCGTCTTCATCTACTACTTCAGAAAATTCGTCTAAAGATAAACATCTTTTTAGAAGTTCCCAATCAAAATTTGGATATCTTCTTACGAATTGGAAGTACCAAGTTTTTGCTTTTCCGACTAACAAACGATGGAATGCAGCAGTTAATTGTTCGCAGGGTACGTTATCTTGCATTTGTAATGCTTGAACTTGAAAAATAAAGTCATCAACTGAAGACAAACCATCAAAAACTAAACCCCAATCTTTAATTATGTCCCTTCTAAAACTATTTTGACCAACATTGTTATTTGGAACAGATTGTACATATTGATAATTAATGGAATTTACATTTGGTAGATTACCAACTGGTCTATTATTACCAACATGTCTACGATTAAAATTATTATTTTGATTTCCATTATAAAACTCTTGATTATTATTATTATTATTTGTAGTTGGAAAATCAATTAAATTATTATTATTTCTAGTATCAAATTCTTGAAAATTGTTGTTATTTGGATTTCTATTTTGAAATTCTTGAAAATGATTGCTATTTTTATTTTCATTGATACTATTATTACTGGCTGGTAAATAATTATTTTTATTACCATTTCCATTAGCTTTTGATATACTTTTTAACTTTTCATTTTCTAATTCAAACATTTTAATTTTTTTCAATAAATCCGACATATCAATGATATCATTTTTCTACCTCATATCTATAGTTTTATTTAAATCTATAGTAATATTTGTACCTACATCAATATCTCCAAATAATTCTCTAGAATCAATTTCGCCACCCGCGGCTCCTAATTGATCATAATTTTTATTTTTTTATTTGTCACATAAATCAATTAACCAATCAATTTTATTTACTTGATGTGGATATGACGTTTGTAACATAACTAGCCTACGAATATAATGAATAAATCTTGAATAAGTTTCAACGATTCTATTTTCATCATTAATTCTCCGTGCATTGGTTGCTTCACTACACAAATCATTTATAAAACCCGTAAGTTTGGCTATTTCCGACGTTATTCTTATTTCAAATGGATAAATCTCAGGTGAATTAATCAAACCTTTTTCTTCTTTATCCAAACACTCTTCTAACTTAATTTTCGCATTCAAACCTTTCCGTTCTATTCCGCGACTAACATATTCGAATTGTAGCTCCTCAGCTGACAAATATTTACTTTCAAATTTCATTTTTATTATTATATTTTCAACTATATATATAATAAGCTAAATATTTCCTGAATAATTCAATAAGCTAAACATTTTTTTATTTTTTAATTATAATTTGAAATTAACAAATACAATTCTAATAACAAATACAATCGATATTAATATTTTGCTTATACTGGAGAATACTTTTGAACCGAGTAGATTTTGCAATAATTATCTACTATACAATTTTAAAAAAAATACATATATATTAAATATGTATTACGTATAACTTTTTCATGTCACTTTTCCGAATTATTTTATTAATTTATTTTTATTTAAAAAAAGGATATATGAATTGGTGTAAAACCATAATACCATATATTTCACTTTAATATTATTTTTTTATTTTTAAATTTAAAATTGTATGCATGATACTTTTGTATATAACAAATAGATTTCACGTTCAATACGATTTTCTAATACTTTTCAACATTATTTTACCAACATTAGCAATTTAACACAAATATATATTTTACGTTCAAAAAGTTCATAATGTTGATTAAAATAAATAAAACTAGATGACAATAAATAACATAATAATCAATTTCATAATTTCACTTGTTGAAACGAAATCTATATGGTGTACAACTATTTGTTCGAGTGTCAAACAAGATTCTTTGTGAATTTGACTATTATTTTTATGATATAAATCCCATAAATATTCAAAACAAATCAAAATTGAAATAAACTAAAACAAATTTAAAATATTCTAACGTTTAAGTTAATATTACTGAACTACAAAATGCAATATTTTTCCGTATAGGACAATTCTCCAACTTCTTGTTTTATCGCCTATACGTTGGGCGCCATTCTATATTTGTTGCTGAGCAAGGGGTTTGTAAATATGTTCACCTTAATCTCGATTGTCGAACCAATCTTGATTAACCCCCGGTACGAATTGCTTTCAGAAAACTTAATTTCTGATACGGATGAGTGACACACCTAGCTGTATTGCTCTAGCTAGCTCGCCGGTTTGGGGGGGATCTTGTCATCCATTCGTACTCGACAAAATAGTAATTTTGCGTGTCATAATGTGGCTGAAGAAAAATCAGATTTAACTCTTCACCTTTTTCAAAAAAAATCACAACTCAATTAGTTTGTACAGTTGATGAGCATTTATATCATATAAAATAATTTGTAGATTTTTGTACTATATTGGTGGTACATAGTACTGCGCGACTTACCCTTCCTTTATCCGCACCCTAATGCGGACCCATGAAAATTTTACGCATTCTTTAATTATTTACAAGTTGTAAATAATTAAATGAAAATAATTTTCCCCAATAAAACGAATTTTTTTTTCTTATTTAATAATTATTGCGCCATACTACCCCATTCGCCGGTACTCACCAGTATATTGCAAAAAATACAATTAGCCGATCATCTGTTTGCCAATTCTATTATTTAAATCTAACTCCAAATCAATGACCGTGACCACCATGTTAATTAGTGACGTCAATACCTAAGTTTCTCTTTTTCGAAGATCAACTGCTTTAAGGGAATTCTCCGTGTCATCAAAAAATTATATATTTTTTTTTTTTTTTTTTTAAATATATTTATTTTATATATAAGTATATATATATATAAATTAAAAAAATTAATAATGGGGTATCCCGAAAATTTTAAGGAATTCCGCAGATATTCTGTGATCAAGTATAAATTTAATTATCAAGATTTTTTTTTTTTTTTATTACAAAATTATAATTTTAAAGTGGTAAGATTTATTTATCTTCATTACCTATGGCCTGCTAGTACCGTTACCCTTTCATGGTAACACCGCGGACGTAGCAACCAAAAAAAAATCAAACGGATTTGAATTAAATAAATAAAAAAAACACTTTCTTTTAAGTAGCTATTACAAATTTCCATATATAAATTTTATTTCATATTACGATAGTAAATTAAGGTAAATTCAACAATCTAAGTACTACTTATTAAATTTTATATGATAAAAACATTATTTTTTTTCTGGTAACAATTACAGCAAAAATATATTGTATAAGTATATATAATTATTATTTAAACAATTTCACTGACTTAATTTTCCTGTGCTGCTGCTGGTCAAGATGATCATGTTGCCATCATACATACACCTTTTATACTAAAGTTAATTTTATATAATATATTTTTGCTAACATATTTTAACATTAATTCTTAATTTATTTTTATTTTAATTCAAATTTACACCATTAAATTTAATTTAATTTTAATAACTTTTCTTAAATTTTTTGTTTTTTTTTAACATTAGGATTTTAAATACTTAAAAAAAATCATTTCGGCCCAACCATATATAGGCTTCTATATATATACATAATCTTACACGTATTATATTTAAAATTTCTTTATTTTGTGGCCGCTATTCTGCCTGCCTCCCTATAATATATTAACCTCCGCGAAGTTGCACCAACTGCTTTTTTTTTGTATTCATATATATATTTATATATGTATAAATTCGTAGCTTAATCTTTTTTCTAGCAAAAAAAGACTTCTTTATTTTTATATATATATATTAAATTTAAATATATATATAATTAATTTAATGTAAAATACTTTTTTTTGACTATAATATATAACTTGATATATATATTTTTTCTTATTATTTCTATTTTATATGCACTAAGCATATTTTTTTCAATTTGAAAATTTACTTTTATTTTTTTTTATATATATCATTAGAAATTATATCTATTGTATTGAGAAAACTATCTCTGTTCAATCTTAAAACTAGAAGAAAAAAAATATAATTTTTTATCTTAATTGACCTTTAAAAATCCCTCAGTAGGTAGGGTAACGCCGCCTGTCGGTAATTTTTACTTTTTTTTTTAACGAAATCCCGATCATTAATCGGGACGTAGATTTTAAATTATGACTTAGTTTAAGCTAAGTACAAATTGATTTTTTTTAGCGCTACATTTTATCAATTCTAATAATATTATTCTACATTCATCTTATTATCTATAATTTCTATTTAAAATTACCAGAAATATCGGAATCTTACTAATTGTTTAACTAAAATAATAATAATAATATTTTTTTTTATAAAATAAAATTTCAGCCGCAACATATTATTATTATTATCAATATTATTAAAATTATTATTATTATTATTATTATTATTATTATTATTATTATTATTATTATTATTATTATTATTATTGTTATTATTATTATTATTATTATTATTATTACTTTTATTATTATTATTATCATTATCATTATTATTAAAATTATTATTATTATATTATTGTTATTATTATTATTATGATTATCATTATTATTAAATTTATTATTATTATTATCATTATTATTATCATTATCATTATTATTAAAATTATTATTATTATTATCATTATTATAATTATTATCATCATTATCATTATTATTATTATTATTATTATTATTATTATTGGGGGGCAAAGGTTGGTACTGGCCCTAGACAGGGTATATTCCTAACATGTACTCTGATAAAAACTAGGGAATGCCTTCTGGATAACACCTACAGATCTGCCAACAAATCCAACTCTCACCTCCTAGAAGGTAGGTAACATAGTTATCTGCCGGGAGCCCCCTGGTAACTTACTTCGGTAAGGCTAACGAGAGTGGGTGAATGCGAACTCCTAGCGCAATAACTAGGTAAACGAACATCAGTTAGGCTTTCGGGCGCGGCGCGGACTTACGTTCACGGCGGGTACGTAATTAGCTATCAGTTAGGCGGAGATGGAAACTTCGAAACAAAAAGACATCAACAAAAAATTAAAAATGGTAGTAACACAAAACAAAAATATTACCCCAGGTGGTAATCCATCCAGTATGGAGAATCCACTCTCTACGGAGACCGATCCCACGGATTCTGGGGGGATCGTTTATTACTTAATTTAATAAACAACGAGCATCCAGGGGCTGTGCGTCTAGTAGCAGAGTTAATGACAGCGCCAAGCGAACCGGCTAGCAACCGGCGCTTAGGGGTATCCGGGCCTCTAAGTGTTAAATATGTTACCGAGACAGCCAGCGGCCAGCGGAAAGAACAAGCGGAAGGAGAATCAGCTACAAAGGGTTGCAGCACACCAGATAACCCGTTCCAGAAAAGCAGAAAGATACCAGAACACCGTCAGCAGAGGCAGAAAGACAAACCGAAGAAATTGTTATCGACCTAGTAAACACCTCGGAGAATAAAGCGACAGGTAAGAAGCCAGAAAAGGAAGGATGGAATTTGCAGATGATACGCAGCAAATTCCAACGTAAAATATAGGATCCGGATGCTACAGAGGAAAAAGAGTTACTGAAAATCCAAGAAATAACTAGGAATATGATACAGGTATCAACGAAGCAAAAGAATACTAGTGTGGATATAAAGAACGGGTTAATGAAATTACAGGAAGCCATAGAGGTGATATGGCTATGTAAAAAAGAGAAGAAAGAGAGAAGTCGTTCAAAAGCAAACATCAAACAGGTAGGAACAACAACCGGCAGACAAGCAGAACACAAAAGTGGAGAGGCAGTAACACCGAAGACTCCAGGCAAAAGAGCCAGGGAGCGGGAGGTCACAGCCAAAGGAACGATTACATCGCCTGCACAGAAGAAGGGTACCTTCCTGCTTTTCATTGACCTTGCTGCTTCCTAACAAAAACTAACGCTAGTGCAAAAAATGATGCAAGTTCAAGCAGCGGACAAACACCAGCAGGAAGGATAAACGCAAGGACACAAAGAGCGAGTTAAGTGAGTGAAGTAAGTATGAGAACACCAAAACAGGAGAATAAAAGAGGAAAAAACAGAAGAAAGGGGAGAGCGGAGAAGCCGAGATCCGAGGCAATCCTTATTAAACCAGCGGAAGGAAAAACATACGCGGACATCCTTAAAGAAATCAGGGGCAGAGTCGATCCAGCAAAAACAACAGTTGAAATAAAAGGAATTCGCAGAACGCAGCAGGGCGATGTTCTAGTGGAATTTGACAAGAAATCGGCGGATAAAGAGAAACTCACCTCACACCTAAAAGAGATGCTAGGGACAACAGCAAATGTGAAAGACCTAACGGCCAAAACAACAGTAGAAATCCGTGACCTGGACTGTTTCACAACAGTGAATGAGGTGCAAGAGGCTTTGGACAGAGACCTAGAAAAGAAAGTGAGTTGCAGACTCTCTCTCACAAAATCAAACGGGAGAGAACAAAAGATGGCAATTATAGAAATGGAGGAAGCAGATGCAAGAGTACTCCTGAAGACCGCAAAAATTAAAGTCGGCCTAATAAGAAGCAGAATAAGGAGAAGAACGGAAGTGGTGCGGTGCTTTAGATGCCTCAAATGTGAAGAGACACTGCAAAGAAAATGAAAGAGGAGACCTGTGCTACAAGTGCGGACAAAAAGGGCACACAGTCAAGAGCTGCAATCAAGCCGCCAAGTGTGTACTGTGCGCCGAACTCAAAATAAGGGAAGTAGATCACATATCTGGATCAGGGTCATGTAGAGCATTCTGAATTGCTCTCGAGGAGGCCAAAAGACGGCATAGATGATCAAAGTAATGCAAGTCAATTTATACAGAAGCAGAGCAGCAGATGATTTACTAACGCAGGTCGTACTACAAAAAGGGATTGATATACTGATAATCAGCGAACAGTACAAAAATAAGGACAAAAGCAAATGGTATACGGATGAGACAAATACAGCAGCCATCTGGATCGCAAATCAAAGGAGGATACACATCGAAGGACACGGAGCTGCAAAAGGTTTCGTCTGGATTAAATGCAGCAGGTTCACCATAATAAGCTGCTACTTCACACCGAATCAGACGGCGCAGGAGTATCGTGAAATGATCGAGCATCTAGAGGACACAATAGCGGACATGGATGGCAGCAAAATTGTCGCGGGAGACTTCAACGCCAGAGCCGTTGAGTGGGGTATGCTACAAACAAATAGCAGAGGATCACAAATATTAGAGATGGCAGCCAGACAAAGCCTAATAATACTTAATACTGGGAACACAACGACGTTTAGAAGACCGGGATACGCAGAAACGATACCAGATATTTCGCTAGCCACAGAAAACATAGCTGAACACATACAGGAGTGGGCGGTCCTAGAAGATTATACAGCGAGCGATCATCAGTATATTACATTCAAGATAAGCAGCGCAGAAAGAAGACACGCAGAGAACATAGAAGGAAACCAAAAATGGAACGCGACTAAACTCGACGCATCAAAATTTGCAGATTCATTAAGAAACAACCTGGATGAGACAACACAAGCGATGCAAGGACTTGAAGGCAGAGTGAGAGCGGAAGCAGTAGTACAAGCTACAATGAACGCTATCACGCGAGCATGCGAAGCATCAATGCCGCGGAAAAGTAGAACGGTAAACAGGCGTGCAGTATATTGGTGGACGGAAGAAATTGCTGAACTAAGAAGGAAATGCTTGCACCTACGCAGAGTCGCACAAAGATCCAGGAGTAGACCAGACGCCATTAAGAAAAGTAAGAACATCAGATGGAAGGAGCTCTGCAATGACGTCAACAACGATCCCTGGGGGTTGGGATACAAGATAATCATGAAAAAGATAAGAGCACCAGCAGCCGCAAACGAAATGCCAGCAGATATAGCAGAGAACATCGTTGATACTCTCTTTCCAACGCATCAAATAAGAAACTACAGCAGTGAGATAGAAGCAGACGAGGAAATTCCAGAGTTCACACAAAAGGAACTAGAGGAAGCAGCAAGGTCAATGAAAAGCAGGAAGGTACCGGGACCTGATGGAATTCCAGCGGAGGCGATTAAAATAGCGGTAGATGTTTGCCCACAAATGATGCTGAGCATGTATAATACGTGTTTAAAGGAAGGGGTTTTCAGCCAAAGGTGGAAAGTGGCACGCCTGGTCTTAATCGATAAAGGTAAAAGAGGACAATCCTCAACATCATCTTACAGACCACTATGCATGATAGACACAGCAGGAAAATTACTTGAAAAACTAATAAAGCCAAGAATGGGAGATGCAATAAGAAGAGCTGGCGACCAGTCACATATGAAGTTCGGTTTTCGGCAAGGAAGATCACCACTAGATGCAATACAGGTAGTGGTAAAAAAGTAGAGATGGCGGAAGCAGGTAATCATCACTCTAGGAAAATCGTCATGTTCGTAACACTAGATGTCAAGAATGCTTTTAACTCAGTAAGATGGAGTGATATGATGGATGCGCTGAAGAACAACTTTCACATACCAGAGTTCCTCCTGAGATTGATAGCAGACTACCTGAACGATCGCAGCCTAATATACAACACCGAAAGCGGAAGAAGAAGAAAAGATATAACAGCAGGGGCAGCGCAAGGATCGATACTTGGACCAGACT